>JAFBJR010000307.1:934712-1287957 GCA_016785285.1 Brachirus orientalis
TAGATAGAGATAGATAGATAGATAGATAGATAGATAGATAGATAGATAGATAGATAGATAGATAGATAGATAGATAGAGGGGATTTTATTCAACAAAGTTGGAACACCAGCTGCCAGCTTGTCCTTCAGTCTGTCTTAGTCTGTTAACCATGTACACCTCTGTGCTCTTGCATATCAAGTAAGCCCTAACTTAGTAGAATCCAGGGCTTACCCGCCACCAGTCCACTCAAGTGTTCTCTAATATCCACATGACTCCATTTTTGTTTAAAAATGTGTAAATCTTTCTCTGAATACCATGGCCTTTCACACTAACCTGGCATTTTTGAGCACTGAAAATACAGTTTCAAAACACTGTCGCTCTGTTTTTGTTTGAAAACATCATTTCAACCATCAAATGTAAATAGGAAGCTTCGTTTAATACTTACTTTTAGTTTCACCATAGTTTTTTTTTTTTTTCATGTCTTACTTTCTGAAACTAAGTAATGAACTGCAGAGGAGAGAATCCGCTTCCTGTTTACACCAGCACATGTCTGCCTAGTGATATACTCTGATATACTCTGCGTTATCAGATGTGTCACACACATTACTTCTCATCCAGAGCCCAAATGCTCCTCTGGACACAGATCATTTTGCTTTGAAAATGCCATTATTGAATGAAAATACAGTAGTATTTTGTAGTCTAAGATGAGACAGGACAGTCGGCTCAGAAGGACGCTTGTCCTTCTACATCCAGCCAAAGAACAATTCCTCCCTCTCTCACATCACCAGCATCGACATTATACAGAGAGACAGCTAAGTAATTGCCATCAAACTTTCCTGCTCGCTCTCCTTTCCCTTGGCAGCGGGATGGGAGGGGGTACAGTACAGAAGCAGCAGAAAATATGAACTGCATTTTCACTGAGCACAGACCAGTAACAGGGAGGCACCGCTATCACAGTCCACTGCCACGGATGACGAAGAATGGAGGGATCCATTTGTAAATGCCTCCTTTTAAAACTCTGGATGGATGATTTCTGAATACAGGACAAGTGTGTCTCGGTCGGATAATAATATCAGTTTTAGCGGTGATGAGTAATTTTTTATAATTCGAGCCTTGGGTTGGCGGATGATTATGGGCTTCCGCAAATGAAGTCTCACCTACTCAGCAAGAAGAAGATGCTAATTTGGCTGTGCTTTCACTGCGAGTCTGAAGTAAAAATTGTACAAAGGTACATCCTTTGTCATGCTATTTTTGATATTATGCCCTACTTAGATTGAGGGGAAAGAAAAGCTTTTTAATTTAGGCGATCTGGACACTCTGAGGTCTCTGAGTGACTGTTATGGCAGGGCCTAGCCCTAATATCTCACTTTACGACAATGCCTTGGTTGTTCTTTTTAAAAGGAGACACTTGCAGAGCTTACTCTAATTCCTGCAGCCACACACTCACTGAGTGTCTTGGTCATTTTGGAAGCGAGCACAGTTTGCTCTCCACAGCAACTTCAATTTTGGCCCTTGAAGCAAAATGTTCATGTCAGTGTGGTACGCCAAAAAGATGGGCTGCCGCCTCCTCAACAATGTGCGCAAAGTCAAGAGACGTCGGCATCATAAGATGGTAGGCAATTAAAAAATATTAACCATCATTGTACTTCAATGTACCTTAGAAACGTTAATGAAAATGGCATTGTGATTAGTAGAAATGGTAAATCTAGAATGTTTTAATTATGTTATTGCTGTGGAACGAGGATATAATGGTTTTATCCTGTAGAAGCAGCACAGGTACACATTTCAAGACTGTGGATACACCTAAGGCCTGTGATCAGAAGTTTAATTACAGGCCTTAGGTCTGGGAAATCAAATTTTCTAATACTACTCTAAGCCTCTAGCTGTGTGTGGGTTGCCATGATACAGTATGTTTCTGAGACAACCCAAGTGTGGTCAGTGGTCAGTATGGAGCAGAGAATGCTTGCTGTTTTTTATTTATTCAGTCACACAAATTCATTGCTTGACCTTGCATATTTCACTAGAGGTCACTGTCTTTTTTATTGACCAGTTGGCTTTTACCTGTTAAAGGCTCTCCAGCTGCAGCATGCATGGTGTGTAGCACAGGAAGCACTAAAGCCTCTAATGCAACTGTTGGTTTGAGTCCAAAAAGTGCCCATCAGCCTCTGTAATGATAATATGCACACTTTATCTCAAAGGTAAAATGTAACACAGGGTGTTTTCAATATTACTAAGCTTAACTAATTCACTGACTGTCATTATAATTGGTGTAAGGCTCTGAAACACAGGCTCTGAAACACAGGCTGGATATATTGTTTTCCACTGTTAAATCACTAACACTCTCTACTGTACTTATTACACACTTAAACGCACAGTTTCACACTTATGCTGCATTGTGCATTGCCTCAGTGCAGTGCATGCTTGAAAAGAAATTGTATATACTGTATATACTATATATTAGGAAGCCTCTTACTTTTTTTTCGTGCACCCTCTTACCAAAGTGCCAATTGAGCGCTGGATGCTATTCATTGCTACACTACACTGGATAACAAAACCCATTACTAAGTAGCTCCAGGGCTAAATTTTGAAATATCATAGCATTATAAAGAACTGATGTTAATGGGACTAGATACATTCAGATATTCTGATAATCTATGTATTGGTTTGAGTGTTTTTTTTTTCAATTAGTTGAATAAATTGTATGATATTTCAGCCTCTTACATGTATTTTCTTGTTTGTTTGGTTTTTTTTTTTTGTTTGTTTTATGGGGTTTTTTTCCATATCACAAATAAATCATTAAAACTGAATAATTTTTGTTTGTGGACAAAACAAGATATTTGAGAACATCATCATTTAAAAATCAAATCAAATCTGTTATTTTGGGAAACACCAGTCAACATTTTTCAACATTTTCTGACATTTTATGTAGCAAACAAATCAATTTATCCAGAAAATTATCAAAAGATTAAATGATTATGAAAACAGCCATTGGTTGCAGCCCTAATTTCAAGCACCCATATGAATCCTGCTGCATTTGAATTCATGAGGACGTTTTATGTTTCTGGATGTGGAATCCGGTAGAGACATGGCAGAGGACACATTAGTTGAATAGGTAGTGCTAAAATATAGGTGGGCAACAGCAGCCAAACACTGTAAATCCTAACAACCCTGATGTCCAAAGACTTGACAGGGCAAAGAGAGGGAGAGAAGGCTCTGTCTAAATCCCTCCAGGGGAAACTGCCTGCACTTGGATTTCTGCTGGCTATACTCATTATTTCGGTCTCTAGATAAGGATGAGTTTGACATAATGTTCAGCAGCATGGCCCATTGGACGCAGCTACATGGTGGAGCTTGGCACAAGCAACTTTTAGCAAATTCCTTGTTATAACAGATACTGTGTAAGTCTGATGTGAATTCAACGATAAAGTACATAATTAGAAGTAATTAAAAATATTACAGTCTACTTTGAGGTGTTCCATTTTTGTCAACCATTCTTTCAAGGTTGTGCAATTGCAACTTCATGTTTATTTCTGAAGTTATAGTCAAAGGTGGTGTTGCACTGAGCTGCATAATACTGAGTGTTGCACCTTTATTTACAGTCATGTGGGAGGCAGAACATTAACACTCCTCTGACACTCTCAGCTCAGTACAACACCATCGATGAGTAACTGTGGAGCTAAAACATATAACTGAATTAACGGCTGTATGTCAGAAATATAAAAGAGCATTACAGGCCTCATAAAAGTACGGGCTTTATGGAATAGTTGCAGCGGGTTGTTATAGTTTGCACATGAGCACCTGATAAAATGGGACAAGTGAGTGGATGGTTCTATTTTCAAAGACAATACAAATCACTATAATAATCTATGAAAAAAACTGTTCCCATGACAACTTTACTCTCACTTACAAAGACTAAAAGACCCGGTAAGAAAAAGAACTCCCCAACTGTTTCACATAAAGATCAGTGAATCTGAAAATGTTTAAGGCTGAGAAACCGTGTTGTTATGTGCAGTTTTGTGTGTGTGTGTGTGTCAAAGCTGTCAAGTCTGTGAAGGTCAGTGAACTACGTTTCTGCTGCCGTCTGCAGTTCTACACTGCACTTTAGATGCGCAGGGTCTTTCCCATGCTAATCAGCATGATACAGAGGCAATGACAGAAATAATAAATACAGAAGCCTAGTCAGACTGTGTCCTACGCAGATCACTGCGCATAATAGTGTATTTTTATCTTCCAACATCAGCTACTCTGATGAGAGTAAAGCCTGTAAAGAAGCAAGGAGAAAGAGGATTAAGAGGAGTGAGGATTAAGAAGTAGTGTCAAACTTCGTATGAGCTGAGAGAGAAAACCAACAGGCAGGTAAACCCAAACCACATCAATGTCAAAAATCCTGTCCTGTCTTCTTCTAGTCTTTTCCTAAATCACTTTGTTCCTGATAATTTAACTTGCTCACAGGTCCTGTGTGTAATAATTAGTGACATCTAATGGAGAGACTAGAGACTTTAACAAAACACAAGACTCCTCCACTCACATTTGTGCAGTGATTCAAAAGTAAACTCAGGCTGGTTTGTCTTGTTGGGTTGCTGTAGAAACATGGCTGCCACCACTTTTATTATCAAGTGATAATACACAAATACAAACATATTTAGGGGAAGTACAGTATATTGGATCTCTGCCACTAAACACAAATGTTCTTTGAAGATATTCAGACTAAATGTGCTGTCTGTCTCACTTTTTGTTTGTCCGTCATGCTACCATAGGCTGACAACATGGCTGTTAAGGAATCACTGATTTTAAAAAGGCTGATGGGCAGATGGCCAATAAACATGTCCACACCATTCAATTAAAAGCCATTTAGCAGGAGTGACACCATACAATGACATGATACACTGTGACAATACAACTTCACTGTCAGTTGACACTGAAAGACATTTTGAATCCTGAGGCAGCTGAATTCAGGAGAACGCTGTAATGCCGTAATAAAACCAGACGCAAAGACACCTGAGAACAAGAGTTTCTACAAAAACCCGAAGGCTCACATGAATTATTTCGGTGTCCGTCATACTGTGCGTGAAGTGGATAATAAAAAATGGCTCTTGAGCGGCGCTCTCTATCCTTGAGCAGAGTGACAACCAAAGCAGAGCGAGAATGGTGTTATCACAGCTGAGAGCTAAAATGGCCATCACTCTTGGCTGTGACTGCAGGTTTCGAGGACACACTGAGAGCTGCTCCGGGAGCTACTTCGTCACAAAATTCTCTGATGTTGTTTCTTAATAATGTGATGTTCTCTCTCTGTCTTCAGGGAAATACGCCTCCAGTGGTGGTGAACACGGACACACTCGATGGATCCCCATATGTAAGGATTATGTTTAACCTTTGCTTTGCGGTAGTAGTGTGTTAGGCTCAATCACATGACTCATTTGGGTTCTTTCACATGCAGTCCGTATCATCAGTAATTCCATTTTTCTCACCTCCATCCAGGTGGGTCTTTGCTCATTGTATAAATCTGATGACAGTAATTAATTTTACTCCTTTTTGATTTAAATAAGGTTTCTCTGTTTGACAGAACAGAAACATTACTCATTTTGATTGATGAAGCCTTTACTAAAACGGAGGCAGTGAACATATTATCATGAACTGTGAGGGATTAAAGGGCTAGGCTTACAGAGAAAAGTCTGCCATCACAGAACCGGATTTTTCTGCACCACTACAGAGCTACAAAAAGTTATTTCTAGGTCAGACACCAAAATAGTGAAGTATGGAGTTTTTTCTTCACTCCTCCTCAGGGATGGGGCTAAGGCTTACAGTATGTGTAGCTATAAGTTGTCCCTTCACAATACAAACTAATCAAGCAGGTACCACGCTGATCCACACGTGCAGTGGTCAGAGACAAACAAAAGAATTGTGGATGAACCTTAATGGACAGAATTTTAAGTAGATTATGATGCTGTGTTCAGGTACTGATGGGAACTTTCCTTGTCCATAACCTGAGCCAGTTAGCAAACACAACAAAAAAAAGGTGTAGGCTGACATTCAGATTTAGTCTCTTATCTTGAGTTATAATTTTACCAAAAAAAAAAAAAAAAAGAAAATTCCTTAAAATTTCATTTTCTCGCTTGACAATATGAACTAACATCTGTTTCTGGCAGGTAAACGGGACAGAAGGGGAAATCGAGTATGAAGAAATCACATTGGAGAGAGTGAGTCTGAGAAACAACTTGACTTCTGAAATATTTACTGAGAATGAATACTGGATTATTTGATTATTCATTTGGTTGTAAGAAGTCATTCAGTTAACAATTTACAATTATATTAAAAAAACTGACATAAAAATGTTTCATCAAGGATTGCATTGCTTAAAAATAATGTGTATACTGCATTGACTACCTGATTTGTCATGCATCTATTATCACAAGATGGAGGAGCAGCAATCATTTAGTTGGTGGTCTGCATGTGTCTTTGCAGAAAGGATGAAATTTACCAACGTCTTTGAATGCATCTCCTCAAAATTCTAAGTGCTCTGAGCTTTGTATCATTGTCACAAACTAACGTGCTAGTTAGTCTAATCGAACAGTAGACAAATAAAAAAAAAAATTACTACATTAATCGAACGTTTATCGATTACTTAATTAGTCAACTATTTTGATAATCCATTAAGAGTGTTTTTTAAAGAATTAAAACAAGTTTTCAGATTTCAGCTTCTAAAATGTGAATGTTTTCTATTTTCTTAAACAAAATCTTGATTTGTGGACAAAATGAGACATTTGAGAACAATGTAATTTCCAGGTGTGAAAAATGCAGATCAACATTTTTCAACATTTTCTGACATTTTATGGACCAAGTGATTACTCCATTAACTGAGAAAATAATCAACAGAGTAATCCATTTTGAAAGTAATTTTTATTTGCATGATACATATATTTATGTGGGGTTGTCCTCATTAATACTGCAGGGTAACTCAGGCCTGGGCTTCAGCATTGCTGGGGGAACAGACAACCCCCATGTGGGCGATGACCCCAGCATCTTCATCACCAAAATCATACCTGGAGGAGCTGCTGCTCAGGACGGACGGCTGAGGTAACTACGTTACAGTAAAAACAGACGCCTGGACACAATGCACTACGTTCCCAAGGCCAGGAAATATGAAATCCAGCATACAAAAGTCCAGAGGAAGAAAAAGTCAGATAAACGCTAGTTTCAGATGAGTGAAAGGCTCCTCTCCTGACCATGCATTCTTTTCTCAATGCCTCCATCCATATTTGTTTTCACTTTACCAAACACAAACATACTTGTAGAAACACTGTGTTCCCCACCCAACACCAAAGACACAACAGAGAGAATCTGTTGTCGGGTACTTTATGTGGTAGTATACCATAAAAGTAGTACTTTCACCAAATTAGTTGTGACAAATGGCTCATTCTACATTAGCCCATTACAAGAATGCGTTGCACAGTTTTATCACATTTATTGATTTTTACAGTTTAACTTTAATATGCAAGACAGGTACACCATCCACTATTTTCCTTCCTTGATGTGACTCCTATATGCAACAAATCTGAAATAACTTAAAAATGCTAGGATCCTCACAGTTTCGGCCTAACCCAAAGACATGTTTAGTCAAGATATTTCTTTCATATTTAGATAAACAGAAACAAAATAATGGTTTACTTGCCAAGTATTAGTGTACGTACAAGAACTTTGACTCTGTGTAGTTTAACAAATTAATTTAAACATTTAAAATAATAGAAAGGTTAAATAAAAATGGTGCAGGTGTAAATAGATAAGCATTGCAGATGGTTCCAGCTCCGCTGCAGTAGACAATAGCAGATATTACACATATATACAATAAATACACACTGTGTATTTATAAATGGTGTGTGAAGCAGGTAAAAAAGGTATAAAGTGAGGTACTGCAGTGAATTAAGTCAAAAAATACTGTAGCTGTCTAAAGCTTAATAAAAGATGGCTCTGAATATATACATTGTTTATGTACCAAAGTACATAAAACACAGTGTATATAATGTATGTATATAAACATATTATGTGTAAAATATTGCCAATAAAGTGTACAAAATGTGCAGTTTCCACATTTTTGGCTCAAAATGTCAGTAGCCATTGTCTTGGGGCAGATTTTTTTAAATTTCTCACATCATAATTTTCAGGACCGTAAATCGATTTTAGGCGCCTGAATAAAATTGTGATAAGTGTAGTTCTTAGGCCATCTGAGGAAGAATGTGTTTTTCTGAAAATAGCTATTTTAATAAAAATGTTGCTTAAAATCAGCTTCTCTTCTGCACACAGCCTGTAACCCACTACTTACATTATATTCTGAATTTCTGGAACATTTAACACAAAGAGAGCTGGACTGAAGCTAACTTTTAAACTAAGATCTACCAAACAGGGGTTTTCTCTCCTAAATAATGTCTGGGAGGAAAGTGGATCCCCACCAAACTGATAATTGATTTGACTGACTGTGCCCGACCACATGTGGTGGAGGATTACACCCGATATTCCGCACCACAACAGAAACTCATGCTGTATTTTCACTCTCCCTCCCACTGTCTCTCTGTCTGTCACCCTCACTGTTTCTTAGCGTGAACGACTGCATCTTATTTGTGAATGATGTTGATGTGAGGGAGGTGACACACAGTCAAGCTGTGGAGGCTCTCAAGGAGGCAGGTGCTATCGTCCGCCTCTATGTTCTCCGCAGGAAACCCGCTGCTGAGAAAGTCACTGAAATCAAACTCATCAAAGGGCCTAAAGGTATGTGGGCGTATGGATCGTTGTACAGCACCAACACTTCTGTGTGGGCTTAAGGATGCTTTATACCAGGCTAAGCATTACCCTGCGGATTTAACAAATCTGCTCTGCATTAACACAGAACTCCTTTTGCTCACTTTCTCTCTCTCTCTCTCTGCCTCTCTCGTTGATATCTTTCTCTCAGGATTGGGTTTCAGCATCGCCGGAGGGGTGGGAAACCAGCACATTCCAGGAGATAACAGTATCTATGTCACCAAGATCATTGAAGGCGGGGCTGCTCATAAAGATGGCCGTCTGCAGATCGGGGACAAGATCTTAGCAGTCAGTCAATCATATGTACAAACTTTTAGCAATGCAAAAAAGAAACGTGCCCACACACATTCTGTACATGATCATCTCCGACTCTCACCTCTTTAGCAAACATACATATTCACGGAACACATTCACACTCACAGTCATGTATCAGCTGCAATGAACTATCAAGAGCATAGGTAAAATACAGCATAGATTAAAAACACGTGAATAGATGTGTAGGCTGGGATAAATGTGTAGTACAACCACAGTGAAATACAAGCAGCACTACTGCCATCTGCTGGAGAACAGGGAGACTGTAACTTAGCAGGTAATAAGCTCAATGATGGCAACTTCAAAATGGTGCTTAATTATTTTTATTCTTTTTTTTTTAATTAAATGCTGTCCTAGCTAAATGATGCTTTGTCTCTAAATATAGCATATGGCAACATGCTTCTGGTCATTAAGGAAATACACTTACAGTCAATTCTTGTATTAATGTGTAAGCAACAGTCCCTCGTAAACAAGGTTGGAGCTAAAGATAAATCGTACTGAATAATGTACGTAGAAGATTACAGTAACTCTGTTCTTAATAATTATGTTGATGCATCATGACTTGGGCTATGAATATGTAGTTTGTGTTTTTGTCTAATCTGTCTAAAGCAATTTCTACAAAGCATTTATGATAATGATAATGAGTTATTTCACACTTCATACTTAACATGCTGTGTGAATTAAACTAACATTTTATAGTGAGATTAGTTGAATCTTATTACTCTATCATTAACATTCTTTTTTATTGTGCCTCTTGTACACACAGCTGATCACTCACATGACCTGATTGCTCTATAAAAGAGCAGCTATCAAAAATGTGAATGTAAAAATACTCAGAGTTTAGTAAAGCTGTTGTTTCCTGCTGGTGATGCTGACTGTGATTTCCCTGCTCGCTGCAATCAAATCAGGTAAACAACGTGTGTCTGGAGGACGTGATGCACGAGGATGCGGTGGGGGCTCTGAAGAACACAGCCGAGGTGGTGTACCTCAGGGTGGCCAAGCCCAACAACCTGTTCCTGACCAACTCTTATAACCCTCCAGACCTCACCAGCAGTAAGTCGTGCTTCAGGCACACTAAAGCTTAAACCTCCTGACTTCAAATACAGATGCAGGAATGTATAAGCACATACAATGGAATATTTTTGTGAAGACATAGACCAAATATTTATACTAACAAATACAATATCATATTATATGTGTGTTGACTCCTTTTCCACCTCTGATACTGCATATCTGTGTGCAGTACCCCCTGGGATATTATACCCAATTTTGTTTCTGTGTGTGTAATCTTTTTCAGCATATTCCCATATGGATACGGAACTCAGCCACCCTAACTATCTCGGCTCAGATTACCCACAAGCCCTCACTCCCACCTCACCAAGTCGATTTTCTCCTGTCCTGCATGGCATGATGGGAGATGATGATATCCCCAGGTGGGCAAACATCTGGTGATGATACATTTCTCACCTATATTACCTGTACTGGCTTACTGTTAGTGTTTACAGTACAACTACAAATACTATGCAGTTGTAGTCTTCAAAGGAAGATTACCAGTGTTGGTGATAGTACTGTTTCTAATGTGCTCGCCATTTGTGTTTATCAGGGAGCCGCGCAGAGTTTTGATCCACCGAGGCTCCACAGGTCTGGGATTTAACATTGTTGGAGGAGAAGATGGAGAGGGAATCTTTATCTCCTTCATCCTGGCAGGAGGACCAGCTGACCTCAGTGGGGAGCTGCACAAGGGCGACCAGATCCTTAGTGTACGGACACCTTTATGTTCATAAAATTGTCACACACGTTTGTGCATCTCACATGTGATTTTTTTCAGCCCCCTAACATTCACACTGTGTGTGCATCAGGTGAATGGCGTCGACCTGCGTATGGCCACGCATGAGCAGGCAGCTGCGGCATTGAAGAACGCAGGACAGACAGTGACCATCATCGCTCAGTATCGACCCGATGGTACAGCCACAACTAAAGCACAGAGCAGCTCTTAAAATTTTGTCACTAATTTATGTCAAATCAATAAAATGTACTTACTCCAATATATTATTAATTTAAGTTCACTTTGTGCTTCTTTGTTTCTTAGCACAAAAACAATCCCAGGTGATAATTCAGTAACAATATCCATCACAATACGAATTTCTCCAGTTATAAAATGTCTATATATAAATAGGCGCATGCATTGTGCAAACACACCATTGACACACACTGTTTAGCAAGTGTTACTTTCTGCCTGTAAAGAAATTTAAAACTGCTTTCTTCTTCAAAATTTATTCCACAAAAAACACACAATAGTCAGATTTAAATTATTTTAACATAATAATCTTTTGGATCATATCACCCAACCCAAAAACCTAACTGCAAAAATAAATTGGAAATCTATATGCAATGTGCAATCTATATGCAAAGTGTAGTTAGCAAGTAAAAGTTAAATGATTCAATCTAATTCTTTTCACAGAAATAAACAAATGTTCGATATTTAGCTGATATGAGGTAGGTATGGTTAGATCGAGGTATTGATCAGGAATACGTCTTCATTAGTTGTGATGCAAAGTTATCATATATCTGACTATAAGTCATAACAGGTCATTATCAAATTGTATCTGTGTTTTTCAGAGTACAGTCGTTTTGAGGCGAAGATCCATGACTTGAGAGAACAGCTGATGAACAGCAGTATGGGCTCTGGGACCACAACATTAAGGAGCAACCCAAAGAGAGGCTTCTACATCAGGTCTCACACTTAAAGTAGTAAAAACACAATGACAATGAGCACAAATACATCTGCTATATAATATTCCACCAAGAACATAAGGCCATGAACCATGGAGTAGAGCACAACTTAGAAAACCGACTGGGGGAATGTGACAGATCTAAAACATAGAATTACCTATAACCACGTGCCTGAGTCACTCCAACTGGTATTGTGAGAAATCTGGACTAGGTTTAGCATAAATACTATCAAAACACCACTGCATCACTATGACTATTGTCAATCACCCTACAGGTTTTCTTTTTAATGTTGACCAGCTAACTGAAAACTAAAAGAAAATATTGGATCACGACCATATCCCACAGACTATCTGTACATGAGCATGGATGACAGTAGCTCAGTACTAGAGCGAGTCGTCTTTCAGCTTGAAGGTTGTGGATTCGAGTCGATGTGTCCCTGGGCAAGACACTTAACCCCATGTTGCTCCTGATGGCTGTGCTGGCAGTGTGTGAATGGGTGAGTGACAAATGTGCTGTATATGAATGGGTGTGAATGGCAAAAACTGTAGGGTAAAGCAGCTTTGAGTGGTCATCAAGACTAGAAAAGCACTATTATGAGTACAAACCTAGCATTGTTAAGCACAAACATGGTACTTCAGTCAAACCGTGAGCCATTTTTGGTCAGAGTTGTGGCAAAGTTTATCCCAATGCTGGTCTTGCAGCTCACCACTCTTTACAACTTTGACTGTGTCTCATAAGGTTATTAGGTCATCCATGTCATTACATCTTAAAAAGTGTAGATTCACACTCACACACACAGAACAACACAGCTGAAACCCCTTCAGGTGACACTGATGACCCCCATTCACAATCTGATTCAAGTGAAACTACCAACCTGAGACTTGGTCAGGGGACTGGACGCCCCCCACTCTCTATACAGAGTTTTCCAATTAGTCTGGCAGAACCAAAGAGGACTGTCTTAGATGAGAAGTGAAACGTCTTCAACTAAACTTAAGCAAGTCAATTTGCCTATAGCTACACTCCTGAAGACAAACCTATAAACATCACTGCACTGACATAAACAGAGAACTCCAGCAGCATCAGAAGAGCAGGAGGCAGACAGGTGCACAATACTGCTTCATATATTTGTTTAACAGTTTAAAATAGAAAACACACATTCAGATATGAAACTACGTCACACTGCTGCACAGGATGCATGGAAATGAGCCTTACCTTTGAAAGATATTAGCTCTTTTTCCAGCAGTCTGTTCCTGCTCAGAATAAACTTCCTGGAAGCATCAGATCTTTAAAATCCACTACGGTCCGAGCAACGGTTCTTGTTGTTGTAGTAGTCCTCCTCGCGTTTCGCCGAAGTTTTCCCTTATGAAATTCCACCATATTTAGCTTCACGTTAAACTTCTTTTTTTGGAATTATCGAAAAACACTACGTTTTTTATTAACAATGGCGTTGTCTGTAATGCAACGTCACTGGTGCGACATTAACGCTAAAGCTTCGCCTCCGCACATTTTAATAAGTTGTAAACAGTAGCAATTGCTTGTAATGTGCTAGAGGTGACTGAGGGTGGCAGTAGTGCAACATGGCGGATGCCAGCTACTGTAAAGAAGAAAAAGAAGAAGAAGAAAAAGAAGAAAAAAACAACAACAAAAACATTATTCCTGTGGTTCCTTCTCCACAATATCAGACAAATCATTAACTAGACCAATCTGCCTAGCTGTTTGTGGAAGCTAACACTCAGAAGACTTTAATTTGGTATAGTTTTAATCACAGTGCATCTTGGATTTTATTATATGAATATGATGTTTTAAAATTTGGGGGCAATATAGAGAAAGTAACTTAAACAAAATGCAATTGAACAGTTCAAGACTAAAGAGAATTTTAAATGCTGACTCATATTCCTCATATTCCGGTCAGGGCTCTGTTTGACTATGACAAGACTGCAGACTGCGGCTTCCTCAGTCAAGCACTGGGCTTCAAGTTTGGGGATGTGCTGCATGTGTTGGACTGTGGAGATGAGGAATGGTGGCAGGCCCGTAAAGTCAGTCCACAGAATGAGGCTGAAGAGGTCGGCTTCATCCCCAGCAAGCACAGGTCAGATATACTCTTCACTGTCAATCAGTCTTCACTTAACAGCTTAGTGAAACTCAAGCCTGCTCTTTTCACAGAATATAGTTAGATGACAAATAAGTAGCTGGTTAACATTTTTACACCATGATTGATACATAAAGGTAGTATATTTAATTGAATAACTGCTGCATAAAACCTATAATGACTCACTATCAGCTCTACCTTTGTCTCCTTTGATTTCTCCATGTTTTTCTTCTCTGTCCTCATCTCGACAGGGTGGAAAGAAAAGAGTGGTCTCGTGTTAACACCAAGGAGAGGGTGAGTTAATTCACCAGAGCTGTTTTAAAGAGGCCTGTTCTCTCAGACTGTCTTCGCCCATGTTAATCTCTGACCTTGTTTCTCTTGCAGGACCACGGTCGAGACAGCTTGAGCACAAAAGGTAAATTAGTCATTTTTGCTCAACAAGCTATCTTTTACAAACTTTCACTGTTTTTTTTAGTCAATTACAGCTAACACTGACACATTGTGACACATGCACAAATTGTACTGTTTATTTGAATAGACATAATGCACATGTCACACTCTGTACGATTCTGCTTCTAGTATCCATTAGAAGATTAAGAGGTCAGTTGAGGGTGCAGCCAGTAGCAAACATTACAAATAACTGCAGACTCAGAGTGGGTTTTTCTCTACCTTTACATTGCTGTCTGACATGGTCAACTTACATTACACTGAATTAAACACAATCTTCATTCATATGTACCTTGAGGCAGTGCTCCAAGGCGAACTTCACCTCCAACACAGTCACATCTTTTCAGAGACACATCAACACACAAGCAGACATTTTATACTGGTACAAAAAGAAAGTTGGCTGATTGCCTCTGTGCTCCGTCTCCAGGAAGAGATAAAACGTCACACAGCTACGAGACGGTTACCCAAGTGGAAGGTGAGGTCAATAAAAAAATATTCCATTCTTAAAATTGTACTTTTGATATGAGTTCCCGTTTTCTGAAAGCTCCTACTTTTTGTCTCCTCATTCTAAGTTCATTACGCGAGACCCATCATCATTCTGGGTCCTGTGAAGGACAGAATAAATGACGACCTGTTGTCCGAGTTCCCTGATAAGTTTGGATCATGTGTCCCACGTAAGTATCTGGTTGCACATTCACACTTTATTATATTAAGTTGCCAGTGCTGCCACCTTTTTATAGTTTTTGTCTGTGTAATGCTTTACCCTCCCATGGAAGAAAAAAGCTTAAATCTTTAGGATTGAAAGTGTGTACTCTGCGTTTATAGTTTTGTTCTTTGCCTGACAGACACCACTCGGCCAAAGCGGGAGTATGAAGTGGATGGACGGGACTATCACTTTGTGTCATCACGGGAACAGATGGAAAAGGACATCCAGAGTCATCGGTTCATTGAGGCTGGCCAGTACAACAGTCACCTGTATGGCACCAGTGTCCAGAGTGTCCGTGAGGTGGCTGAGCAGGTGTGGAATCCTTTATTGTAGTCAGTTTAATCACTTCCACTCTAAAAGGAAGAAAAGAAAAGCCAGAGTAATTTGCTGCAACCTCCCATGGATTTTTCCCTAATTAACTGACAGTTTTGAAGTCAACATCATAAGATAACAGTGTGTCTTTATTAATCCTCATCACTTCTTTCCCCGCATGTGTGCACGAGCAGCAGGGGAAACACTGCATTCTAGATGTATCGGCCAATGCTGTGCGTAGACTACAAGCAGCCCAGCTTCATCCAATTGCCATCTTTGTGCGACCCAAGTCACTGGAGAATGTCCTGTATGTACTGCAGAAAAAAGTCTTTAGGTTCACAGAAATGGAATCATATGTACATCTTGGATACACTGTGTATTTTACAATAGATTCTTTTGTCTGTGATATTTACAGAGAGATCAACACTCGGCTGACGGAGGAGCAGGCCAGGAAAGGAATGGACCGAGCCCTAAAACTCGAGCAAGACTTCCTAGAGTGTTTTTCAGGTAAACATACAGAAATTCAGTGTTCTCACTCACAGAGCCTGTGATTTATAAGTGGAAAGTGCACTATCCATACACTCATCTATACACTATCTATACACTGTGTATTCACCAGTCATCCTATTATGATTAATTTGACAATTATTGCAATTGTGATATGATTAAAAATTGGTACATCTAATTATTTTTCCAGTGAATTTTTGAAGCACTGCAAAAATTCAAATTAATAATGCTGTTTGGTCACAAATTTGTCTTTGGATTTATATGGCAAACATGACATAATACACCTGTGTTTGCATGCTCAGGGTTTGCTTACTCATAATTAACTTGATGCAAAGCAGTGATCATGAAAAAGATTTACGGATACAGCATGTTTCACTTTGTCTTTTTCAAAAACCTTTAATTCAAACTATTGCAAGAGAAAAAATATGCCTCCTCCACAAGGATAAACTCCTCATTTACATATTCCTGGTATTGCTTACATGAGAAAATGAGTGCTTCCTTGTGGGACTAGGGGATTTTTAAAGTTTAAGAGACACATTTGGGGCAAATCACAGCAGTTGGTCATAAAATAAATGTTAGGTTTCCTGACAAATCCACAGCAGTCTACATTTAATGGTATATCATGAGCAGGAACCATGCATGATATTTTATCAGCTTCTGAGTGAATATGTGCAAAACTTTGTTGAAAATAGAAATGTGCCTTTCCTATTTACATTGAGATTTCGCAAGATCCTTTTTCAAACTTTTGATCAAACTGTATATTTGTTATTCATACAAACTTCCATCTCTCTCCCTGTCTCTCTTACCCCCCACACCCCTTACCCTCCCAAATGTTTCCTGCTCTTTCTTTTTTGTCTTTGTTTCGCTGCTGTCTGCGCCACATTTGGCCCTCCTCCATGTCTCCTGTTGTCCCGTTTCCCTCCCCGGCATGTCCTGCTGCAGCTGTGGTGGAAGGGGACAGCTTTGAAGAGGTCTATCACAAAGTAAAGACAGTGATCGAGGAGCAATCAGGGCCTTACATCTGGATCCCCACTCGGGAGAGGCTGTGATGCTTCTGTCCCTGCCCACTACCCTCCAACCCCTCCTCCTCCCCCCCGCCACCCTCACAGCCACCAACTGACACCACCCTTCACCCTCACGGCCAAGCGAGCCTCGCCCGCCTGCCTGTCTGTCTGTCTGTGTGTCTGTCTGTCTGTCCTCCAGCAAAGTCAGTGCTTAGGCAAACATGGAGAATGACACAGAGACAAATGCAGAAACAGAGACAAACACCGGAAGTGACACAGCGAAGCAAAGAATGAAACCAAAAAAGGAGACTCCGAGACAGATGTAAACACAGTCATGTAATTAGACTTAAAGAGACTGAGAAAAGACTTCTCATCAGTATTCCACTTTCATGAGGCAGAGCCGAGTATTGATGTTCTTTTCACATTTAGCTTTAAAATGCATCTTGGCCACAAATTGGCACTGATTGCACCCAAAAGTGGGAATGCAAGTGTCCTCAACACGGTTGATTTGTCAGTGCCAAACAACTTAGTTTGATATATTAGTTTTGTCTTTTAGTTTAGCTTTTTTTCTGTTTAGATGCAGTTGCAGTTTCCCAACATGAAATATAAAGTGAAATCAGTTCATAAGTGAATACCTGAGAGATTTCTGATGCATTTTGATGCTAGGTGTGAAGGACAGTCCACGTCTTCTGGATCTAGACTCAAACTGGGTTTACCTTGACACACAAGACATTAGGTGTGAGTAGGGCTTATAAGTGTTGAGAATGACCCATCAGGGACAGAACCCAAGGTGGAATTAAGATCATATCACCCTGCCCATCCCTTGGACGCCTCTCATTGAACACTTCCATACAGCAGTCCCTGAGATAGAGATGCCCAAAAAGACACTGGCCCCTCTTTTTATATCAGCCCCTGTGTTTCTGTCATTCCCCTTCTGTCAGTTACCCCATGTTTCTGGACAGGGAAGAGGGAAGACTAAGAACAGGTGGTCCCAGGTCCTGCTGAGTCTCTAGACCATTCTCGTCCTTTCTTGGTATAGAGTTCATTTTTGTGACTCTCTTCTTGGTTCTGGGTTTGAACTCAAAATTACCCCCCCCCCGTGACTAAGACTGGCATTTGCTCAGTCACCCACATTGAAAATTGTGAGGCAGTATTTAAAAGCAGGTCAAATAATTATAATGATTTAAAGACTCAATCTGTGCATGCTTCCTCAAAGACAAAGGAGACAGGAGAAGAAAACCATGGGAAAATTTGACTAAAAAAAAAAAAAAAAGGAAAATAACTCATGAAAAGAAAGGTGAGTGAGTAGGATGTGTTGTTCTCTGCCACCTCCTTATTGATGAGGATATTTTTTTCAGCATGTCTCATGAAAGAAGAGAGAGAGAGACAAGGTCATGTGACATGTTCATAAGAGGCCAGTCCTGAGCACAGTAGAAGCTCTGACATCTAGTTTAGCCTCTGCTCTCTTATGCACACACACACACACACACACACAAATCACTATCACACACACACATGCATACATTCAAATTGATCCTCCAACACACACGCGCACACAGAGTTGTAACCTCAGCTGTAACCTAGCACACTCCTCTACAGGGAGACTGGCTGTTCTGACCTGCTGGTCAGATTCCAGATGAATGTTATCTCTCTAGGCACAAACAGCAGAGCTGTTAGCTTCATCGCACCACAGCCAACTCACCGATCCCTCTTCCAAAAGAATCCCTCAGCCGCAGACGTACACACTGTTTCCAGTGGACACTGCAAAAGCCATGGAGTGTGTGTGTGTGTGTGTGTGTGTGTGCGTGTGTGTGTGCATGTGTGTGTCTGTGAGAGTTTGCGTGGGTGTGTGTGTGTGTGTATGTGCACACATTTGTGCACATTCATGTGTGGAAACTCCCCTGTGTAGGAGGAATCTGTCTTCTTTTATTCTCTCTTCCACATTTTGTCTGCTTCTTTCTCTCTTGTGTCCACACAAATTAAAGCTAAGTCATGTTTAATGAAGAAATGGCCTATATACATAACTATGAATATAAATATATATATATATATGTATATCTTTTTTATGAAAATTTCTAACGGGACTACGTCTGTAAAAATCAACATCTACAAACAATATGCCACTGATTCCTTTGGGTAATATTGCTGTTTGGTTGTTGAATTTACTCATGCTCCCATTTTATTGCTAAATGAAATAAGTGAATCGTTCCAGTCGATGTAAAGCAGACCTCACTCTAAAGCTTTGAAATGACATTTTTTTGGACACGTCCTTGTATGTGTTGACAGCGAATTGAGACACATGTACAATGCAGCTGTGTGTGTAAGTGTGTGGGTGTTTGTTGCTTGCATGTGCGGGTGACAAGGTGTGTGCATCGTGTGTACTATACTATAAAATAGACTATATGAGATTATCTATCCTTGATGGCAGTGTTTCCCAAACCGTTTACATAGGGGCCCACTTTATATTTGAAAGCCACACTTCAAATCACACTATAAATTGTGACAAGAGTCAATTTGTGCATAATGTAGTGCCTAATAACTGTAAAACTAAATCCAATTTTGAATTGGTAAATGAATAATTTCCAAGAGATATTTGCTAAATTAATTAAATTTTAATTTTCTGCATGGTATTTTAATACAGAAACTTAAAAGGTGGGAAAATTTGTTTTGGGGACCCAAGATAAATCTCATGTGACCCCTATGTGGGTCCTGACCCAGTCTTTGGGAATCACTGCTTCTTAACATCTACTGATGGGTACAATGTACGATACGTGAATAGATGGTTTGTGTGTTTGTGTGTGAGTGTGTGAGTGTGTGCGCCAGAGAGAGAAAGTGAGACACACACATGAAGATGTAGTGCAATATAGCTATGATGTTATGCAACGAAGATGGTTTATACATGTGTCTAAGATTAAAAAGAGTATTTATAAAGTTTGCACTGACGGCATTATATGCTACAGGTTTCTGCAGGAAAAGAATGGTGAAGGAAAATAATGGGACTCTAAGGATTTAAGAGCATGTTTATATTTACTTATAATTTCTCCCAAATTATAAGAGTGAAGGTGGAAGAAGAAGAAAAATTAGACCACATTCACACTTAGCATTTTGTTTATTTTTTTTTGCTCGGTTGCTTCTCTCAGCTCATGCTGGAGCAGCTGAGGCCTGTGAATGACAAGTTTCTTTTCCATTTTTGTTTGTGATTTATTATTTATTCAGGGCTGTCACTGGTTCCATTTCAAGTCTGTATATTTTTGTATTTCCTTTATTCTTTTTCTACACTGAAAGAGCTTTTGGGTCTTGGCGAGAAATGCTGTAAATATAATGTAGTTGTTGGAGTGCTGTGTGGCTTCAGATTTAGCCACGCACGCTGCTGAGTCGGTGCAAGTCTAGAGCCCATCCGAGCCGCAGCCCAGTTTAACTGCTCGAACACACACAGACACTCACACGCACACACACACACACATCCACTTACATTTACACACTGACGGAATCACAGAAACAACACATGGTAACTCAGCCATGAATGGTACAATATATTTTACAATTTCTTTATTTGAGGGTTCAATGTATTTCTTAATATCTCTCTCAGCCATCCATATCATAGTGTGATATTCCTTATAAAATATACAAATTTTTACAGAAAAGACTGATTACAAACTTACAACAAAGTCAACTGATGCAGAAAAATATATTTAACAATGACAATATCAAGCAAAATAAAATGTTCCCGTTCAGTGAAGCGCTTGTTGTAAATTAGCTATAAAATAATAAAATTAATTTAAAAAACGCTTTCTGAAAATGGACTCGGCAGTCTTGTTTTTTGTTTGTGTTGATGATTTCATGTCTTATTGTTCGCAGCAGCAGGAAAACATCACTGCGACCAGGGGGGGGCACTCATTCTCTTCTGTCTTCTGATGTTTCTACACCAGGTCCTCTCAGCTGCATTTGCACTGATTTTCTCTGGCTTTTATTTGCTGGTCGACTCCTTCGCCGCTCTCCCTCTCACCAGGGGAACTATTTTCTCTTCAGAAAAGCAGACGCGGAAGATGCTTTTATTTCATTTAATTGTGTGTATGTGTGCGTGTCAGTAGTTGGCTGTGAGGGGAAATTTTGACTCAAACCTATCTTTGCGAGGACATTTTGTTCTTGTAAGGACATTATGGCTGGCCCTCACAACTTTAAAGGTCTTCTTTAGTGTTAACACTAAGTTTTAGGGTTAGAATTGGGTTTAAGTTAAGGGTTAGGCTTAAGCATTTATGTGTGATGTGTGGTTAAATTTGGGCTAAGGGACTGGGGAATGCATCATATCGTTCCTCACTATAATACTATGCAAGGATGAGTGTGTGTGCTATTTCTTACATCTTTAGGACCTTTTCTGACGTTGACCTTGTCTGGAACAGTAGTTCTCGTGGAGACCAAAACCTGGTCCTAATCAGTGGCGTGTCCAGGCTTTTTTTTAAAGGGGTGGTCAAAGTGGGGCACTGAGTAAGGCAGGGGTGGCAAGCAGGATTTAGTGACGTATCAATCACCCGACCATAGTAGCCTAAAGAACACTTATAAAGTATAGAATAAAGAATACTCGATTTACTGCTTTTTCTTTTGTAGTTAATTTAATTACTAAAATGACAGTGTTTACCGTACATTTAATTTTTAAAAATAAATAAACCCAAGCCATCACGACCGAGTGGCACCATAAGAATTTGATATAAAGCCTCAAGCCTTTATTTGTGCAACCATAAATGTACAAACGAACATGCACAATACAAAATACCACATTGCACATACACTAACAATATAAAGTGCCAACAAAATAACAAATAAGATAAAATAAATAAGTTGAAAATTGTCAACAAAATCACATAAAATAAAATAAATAAATAGCCCCCTATCCCTAACCCAACCCATGCAAAATAGCAAACCATGCTGCCCCTGTCCACGCCCATGGTCCTAATGAGGCAGGCCCTCATTTCTGAGGAAATGGTTGTTTATGGCTAAGATTTAAATTGTGTTTAGGTTAAGTATGGGGATAACAGTTTGTTTAGGATGTTCAAATGAATGGAAGTCAATGCAGTGTCCTATGAAGAATAGCTGCACAAACCCTTATACCAGTATGTGTGTGTGTGTGTGTGTGAGACATGGCAGTCTAATCCTACCACCTTGTTCTTGCATCCTGATTGTGACACACGTGTATCATCCGTACACTTTTTAAAGGCGCAATCCATAATTTAATGTAAACATAAGATTCATCCAACTACTAAACTCACACAAGATCTGACGTTTTGTTTAAAGTCCGAACATCTGCATCTAATTTCAGTCTTCTTGTGCTGTGTGTTTATGGTTTTCTCATATCATTACTGTGCAGAAGAAAAGCGGATTGTGAAGTCTGTTTGAGTAAGAGACACACAAATGCAAGAGTCGATATGTAACTCCAAAGTCTTTTCCAAATTATCTCTCCATTTTATACAGTTATTGAAGAGAATAGTTCTTATTTGTCACTTGGATTTAATCAAATTGCATTAAAACTGTATAGGCTATTGAGAAAAACCAAACACGATGTAATTCACTGGACCATGATCTCACAAACATCACTAGCTTCTAATTTTTCAAGCATAACAAAAGATAAAAAGCTCAATCTTAACGCTATTTGCAGTGAACTCTGCAAAAATAAGTTACTTATAAAAATAAGTAATAGTGAAATTATCACCAAGAAAATTCATCTATATGTGATTTTACTGTAAACACACACACGGGTGAGAACACTGCTCTGTTAAACATTCGAAAACATGTGGGGTAAAAATTGATATTACATTATTTTCTCACTTTATAATGCAACATTATAAACTCCAAAAACTGTTGCACAACACCAAGATCAACAACATACTTTATAGAGGAAAAAGAATGTGAAGGGAGTTAAAATATTAATCTATTACTATAATCTTTTACCACTTATCTTGTTCAAGGTCAGCATGAGGCGTTGGTATTTCATGCCTGAAATTTAAAACATCAATCACCTGACTGATTGACGGCTGGTCTCTGCTGTATTACAGCTGAAAGTGATATAAAGGATCAGAGGGAGAAAGGAGAACGTCCATCATGGGTCATAAACAGGATTTCGTACCTGCGGACTGGTAATGCCTTGCAGCCATCAGGTTACTCCCATCCCATACACAAAAGTCTGCATACACCAAGACATGCAATGCATCTTCTCATAAGCCGGTGGAGGAGTGCACAGTTTGATCCCAGGGCAAGACAGAAAATTTGCCAACGTCAAAAATAGAACCTCATATTCCCTCATGATGAAGTTACTGAGTCACTGGATAAACTCTCTCTTTGATCGTAAAAGTGAGTCATGTGGTAAAAAATCTTGTGTCTCAGAGAGACAATGCATATGCGACTGTCCTGATTATAAGGCGCAATAAGATTAATTGAAATGAATGAAATGCTTCCAGCTTACAATACAATTTCTCACTAAATAAAGAAATTTGGAAACTAGCAGAAATTAACAACTCATCCTCTTGAAGTGATCTCAAAAAAAAAAAAGTCATTATTAGTCACATGCAGTCCTACTTTTGAATCACCAGCCATTGTTCGCAGTCTGTTTCACAATAGGCTTGTAATGGAGATACAGTATGCCTCTTTAATCCTGCTGCCAGGGTCCAGAGCTGCAGTGACAGGGTGGGATATGGATGAAAGAGCAGCTGACGTGTGTGTTGTGTCAGTGTTGCAACAAAGACTCAATGGAAAATGATCCCGAAGCACTCAAAGAAACTTCAAAACTGATCTTATTCTTCAGCATTGGGGAACCAGAGAAGCATTTCAGTATGATAGAAACCTAACAAACCACTCAAAAGCAGCCAGTATTATCAGTGGACCTGAAGGCACAGCAGCAGAGCTGTTTCACTGAACATTTAGTCCTGACCTGCGGCACACACATGCGCCATAATTGCGAATGATGACTTTAAAGCTACAGTGCGTGACTTTTGTGATTTTTTGTTGTTGATGATGTTATTTTTCTGCCTCAGTTTGGTCTTTGTGAACATTAACAGTGCAACATTAATTGCATTCTGCATCATTAAATTGGGCTCTATATGTCAAGTACCCATACCTAACAGGACAGAGGGAGCATTTATTCCATCAAAATGCCATATGATCAGGTGTTTTGAGCAATTGGCTTCCCGGACTTTTCCTTGGCGCTTCTTTGTGTTTTCAGCCATACTCCAACCTGATTGCAGACAATTGTTACCGTTGCCTGCTTCTGTTTTGACATACAACAAATCACTTTCTGCAAACGGTGGAGGACTGTCTCTGTCGGTGACACAAAATCTGAACACTGCTGTACGGAAAGTCACAGAGAGTGTTGTGGGGAGCTGATGCACAATTCTTCAAAATGTTAGTTAAATTCAAACCATTGTCAAATTAGTTGACACGCTGCTGACTGAGCCTATAAACCCAGAGTAACTCTCTCTGTGTGACTTCTCTCTCTCTCTTAGTACAGCAGTGTTTTGTTTGCTGTGTCTGCGGAGACCTACAGTGACATATTGTACATAATGACTGATGGAGACAAGGCCGAATTCCACAGGATGCGATAGAAGTTCAGCACTGGAGCTTTAAGAGCTGTGGCCTTCTTACAATATATGATACACAGAGAAGTCTCCAGGAAATTGTTTCAGGTGCATTTTAATTCGGCACGTTTTTAAAAATGTCTTTTTCACTGTTTGAGCATTTAGATGGGTGTGTTAGTATTCTTCTACAAAGATTTAATTATTTGCCAAAGATAATCTGGCAGATTACACAGCAGGTGTGTTTCAATCCTGGAGTTCCCCCTCCAAAAAAAAAAGTACATTGTTAGTTTTAGACTTTACCGAGGCGTTTTAATCCATCTACCAAACACTGGCTCTACACAGGAGGTTGTCGGCATCATTTGTTACCTTCGTTACAACATGACAGCTGTCACCTGGAGGAGAGGATCAAACACAAAGCCACTTCCATGTTCATATTTTATTATTCATTTCAGCCAGCTGCATATTGTGATTTTTGGTCCCCTCTTTCCCACTCTCTCACTCATTAGGGCGTAGCTGGTGCCCATCACACTGTTTGTGGAAGACACCCTGACTTCAGCTCTATTGTTTATGTGTTGTGCTGCCTTAGTAAATCCAAATAGTGCCCGTTTCGCAATTTACGCTCTTTCTTATTCACATATCACACTGGCTGCATCAAGATTAGAGGATTTGTCTCCAAAATGGTGCACGGCAGGGTGTGGTGCAGAGTTTTTTAAAAAAAAAATGCTGCTTAAAAAAAACCCAGATGCCTTCTTGGGTTTATAGACCAAGATAATACAGACTCCTGTGGTTTTGTGCCAGAGCTCCCTGACTGATGTTGGATTTAACCTAATTGGTTTCTGTGCCTTTATCTGCCTATTATTTGGATTTTTAAGGGGGAAAAAAAACCACCACACTGCAGCAAATCTTACCACAGAAGACATTTGCATACTAATGTTATGTGAAAATGAAATGAAATGGATTCAGTGTTTTGTCATAGTCATCTGCGTGGAAAAACATGCACCCATTTGACTTATTATAACATGGCATCCTGGCTTCAAAAGAGCAGGTAATATTTAGCAACCTTGAAAGGAACTGGAAAAACATAACCTTTCGGTTTCATTTAAAGCTGCAAGGGCAAAGCTTAACCCGTGAGGGCTTAAAATGTCTCTTGGACCAGATGCACATTTTCATTTTATAGCACCAATGATAACTTATGATCCTCAAAGTCAGACGATTGCATACAAACATATGCCGTCTTTAGGGATTGTAAATGTTTTTGTTAATATGCCTGAATGTGTCTAAAAAAGATTACACACACAAAACATGAAACACGCTTTGAAAAAAGCAATAAAAAAAAAAAAAGAAAAGAAAAGGAAATTGTGTCTAGATACATGCTGCTGGAAAAGAAATGTCATCAGTCAGTCTTTAGAGGACATTTGCTCCGTCTGTGATAAGAAGCAAAAATGAAATGAGAATGTGTGTGGTTACTCTGTGATGAGTCAGAAAAGGGGCGCCTGCATACACGGTAAAAAAATTACCCTAGCTGTTAAGCTCATTGTATGCGTTGTGCCATTACAGGTTGTTAAAGTTGTTAGGGATCCAAATTATTGAAAATAATACTTGCAACTTCTTGTTGTGTGGCTACATTTTCAGAGGCACAGTTGTTGTAAAGAATAAATGTACAAACCATAATGGAAAAGCTGACGCAAAGGAAGTGGGCTACTGACCAAACAGCAACTGGTGATTTATTCTAGAGCTCATCGTGCTCTTCAGCAGAACACGCTGCTCACAAAGAATGTGTACGTGAAGGGCAAATCAGACTGCAAATAACCAAGAAACTGCACACACACTGTACATGGTACAGCATTGGACCACATGCTGGTCTTTCACTGAGATTTATGTTTACTATTTCCTGCAGTCTTACTTTAGACTGCAGAGTACTTTAGAGTTTGAGCTGTTGTTTTCCAATCAGCACAAAGAAAAATATATCATATATATATTTATTTAATTTCATACATCAACAAATACATTTTAGTGACATTGCTGTGGATAAAAAGGTAATTATCTTTGGTCCGCCGAAAAAGTAACATGATTAAGCATGGTCACAGTCTGTAATTTGGTTTGGCAAACACTTGATATTTTATTTGTTGAAATCCTTGATGAAGTTGTCTGAAAAAAAAGAAAAAGAAAAAAATGATTGGTAACTGTGGCTCTCAAAAACATGTAATAATTAAAGGCAAATTATTTTGTTTAATAGAATTACCTCATCAACAGACCTGCCTTTACCTGCTCGCTACGTTATGATAATGGTAGAGGTTTTTACGGGCGACGAAGGCACAGTGTGGTGAATATCAGCGAAGCTGTGCTTTCTCCTCCATTTGGCTTCTTGCAGTGTGTGTTCTGAGGGCAGACAGGCAGTGGTGGGACGTATCAGCCTGCTATGAAAAGCTTTTGCACACTCCCATACTATAAAGGATTTTACCCCACACAACTTTATTTATTGATGGCTATTAGGGGATAATAGGAAGAACTGGGCTTAGACTGGACTAGAGCTTAGTCCCATGATGGTTGACCAAGGTTTATTCTAGCAACTTTTACTTTTATTCCACTACATTTCCTAAGAAACTGTACATTTACTATAATACATTGACCCTAAATGTCTTCGTTGCTCCCTAAAAAAATCAGAAAGTTGGTAAAAAGTCGATATTTATATAAACATTGCTCTTTTCTAGTCTTGATGGCCACTGAAAGTTGCATTACACTACACTTTTGCCATTCCCCCATTCACTCACATAACACAGTGATGTGCAGCGCGATTTCCAGCACTCATCTTTCATACCCATCTACATGCTGCCAGCTGTCTGGTTAAGCGTCTTGCCCAAGGATACATCGGTGGGTAGCAGCCAGGAATCACACCCACAACCTTCCAGTTGAAAGATGATTTGCTCTACTACTGAGTTACCATAGCTCGTTTGTAACTCCTCACTTTTTTTAATACATTTACTTTTACTTCTTAAACTTAAACATGTTTTATATCAGAAAATTGCTTTACCTGTAATATTTATACTTTTACTCAAGTAATATTGTAAAAAAGTGACTTTAATGAAGTATCCCTTTATACAAAACTGCCCATGGTACCGTTAATACTTGAACAAGGGTCCGTGTCAGTCTAGTTCCACACATGCGTCCTCAATCTCACATTCCATGCCAGTAGCGGAGATTTCTCACCAGGAAATTGCCCTCATTTTTTTGTCCTTGCATTCTTTAAACACTGAATTCCATGTTCACTCCATGGTCACAGCTGTGTTTACAGCTGGACCGCAAAGTGTTGTGATCCAAGGTTGTCCCACATGTGCAATAAGCATGGACGGTCCATGGGCGTGTGCAGGTGAGCAGCGCAGAAAATGGACCGAGGACAAAATTTACGTCACATGGTCCTCAGCCGATTTCTGTGGACAACTATGGTGTCACTGCTGTCTCCTGGACAAAGCCACTCATAAAATTACAGGGTGTTCTCGCTAAACTGCTGTTGCTGTTAACTGACATAACTAACTGTTCATAGGGGTCCAATGCTATTCATCTGATTTGCCAACCCTTGCAAATCTTTCACCTCTTTCCCCTCCTTCATATTCATCCTCTATTATTAATGGCCCTTCCAAACCATGGTCCAAACAATGTTTTTTAACAAGCATTAAAAGTGGGATGGAATTCAGGTGCCACAGCCTCTACAAAAATAAGCACAGTACTAACAAACAGCTGAATAATAGCTTTGTTGGTAGGTCACTCTGATCTCAAAGCTCCTCTGTCTTACACTCAGGAGGTTCTACAAATTATAGACTTGTTGTGACGATAAAAAATGGAACCTCCCAAGGCCATTTCTCAGTCTCGTTTGTTTCGCAATTATATCCTGTTGGAGCTCCCAGTGCAGCCTGCCAGTAATGGAGTCTGATTAAAGCCCATGAAGAAGAATTTCATGCCCCGCATACAGCAAATGTGACAGCTTAAACCCTTGAGCATCACTCTTTTGCGCGATGATGATTTGAGTGTCTAGCCATTTATCTATCACACGACGCTGTGTGAAGACAAAAAGACAGTTGTGACAGAAAAGTGCAACAATCGCTGTTAACAGGGTCCATTAAACTGTGCTGTTTCTATAATTAAATCTGCTTTGTCTTACTTTGGATTTTAATGCTGTACTGTACAATAATAACCATTTGCAGCAGTTGAATACAACTCACTCGTCCTAACTGGGACGTGTCAGTTTCTGGAAAGTACAGCGATGCACTGTGTGTTTGCCTGTGATGACATCAGGATTTCAAATAAATTAGATGTGATTCGCCCAATATTCTGACACAGGACAACAGTAAAAATCAGTTGAAATCAGCAAAATAAGAAACAAAAGGCCACTTGTCTGGCCTTGCCAAAATTCAACACTGGTATACCCTTGTCAGTGGGCTTGAATTGTTAATGTCCAATTTACATTTTATCATTTAGACCTAGAATTTGCATTTCCTCTTATTTATGCTTCAGTCTTCCCCAAGTCTTCATCTAAAAGTAAATCCACGCAGTTCCCTCTAAGCAAAACGCACATTAATTAAATAAGAAAATAGGCCGTTCTGCAAAACTGATGTAATGAATCCATAATGTTATGGCTTTAATTTCCATATGCTGTGTTCACATATTATCTGCAACAATAACTAGTTGCAGATAAATTAGCACATGAGAGATGTAGTGAAATGTAAAAGTTTCAAAAGGGGCAGTGAGGCGGCAAATGCATGATAGGCAATTATTTCTCCTGCATTGTAAAACTGTTAATTATGCACAAAAAACTGGAAGCTGCCAAAAATAATAATTATAATGTATATCCCTCTTTTTTGACAAACAGTTTGTGTGGTCATAAGAATCATAAGATATCAGCCGTTACTGAAGGACTTACTCTTTGTTGGTTTGTTCTGTTGGTGAGTTATCTTTAATTCCGAGTTATATCAGCCATATTTAATAAAGATTAACTTCAACACAGTCTACTTTTTCTTCGGCACATGTTCATTCAACCTGCAGGTTTCATCTTCTGCCCAATTGAGAAGAATAACATGCCAGTACTTGCAGTTAGGACTGGTTTGTTACAGTAAAACGGAGTCAAGATAGACAGTGCAATAGTGTAACTGTTCCCGGGTGCTGTGTGAATCTCTTTTCAAAATAAAAGCATATTTCTTTTAAACAGAGTCATGAATATTTCTTATAAGACAAACAAACCAAAAAAGCCCAACAACCTTAATTGTGCCACAGGTTAAGCTTGAAACCTTGTAAAACGATCACGCCAGGCCAAAACACAGAGAATGTAATGTCTAACTAACAAAATGAAAAGGGGTCATTTGAGTAAACGAAGCAAAAGCACAATATCTAAGCATTCGGAAAGTGATTGACAAATGTATGTCAGTAGACAAACTGAAATGTTGGGCCTGTTCATAATTATTTCAGACTTACAAATAATTCATAATTAGCATTATTGTTATACAGTATTATTGGTAATAAATCTGTAGTTTTCTATTTTACTCATTTACTTTTATTTGCTCATTTAAGTGTTCATTAGTTTCATGATCATGGAACTGTTTGATCAGTTTGATCAACTGATCATTAGTTAGAAGAGAATGTATCATCTAAATTTCAGGACACGTCAGTACTGCTCCTCGGGCCACTATCACTTCACTTGCTCAACAATATTTTGGCTGCAGAAGGCTGCATTGTGCAATGAATTTAAAAAAATATATTTTTTTAAATCTCTTACGGAGGGTGCGTGGCATTTGCTGAGCAGCAATCGCTTGCCTAAGCAACTTTAACCTTTAGGACAGGGTCTAATATTAGTCATGCTAAGCACAAAAAATGTGATTATATTCTATTTTTTTTTCCACCCACATCTGACCTAATTATTGACACCCAGATATAATAAAATGCACAAACTATGCTTTAATGTAAGAGAGATTAAAAAAATTGCACTTTGAATGGGTTTCAATGGCACATTATTTGTGCTTTACGCTATGAGTGTAACTTGTTTGTACATAGTCAATTTTAGCCTTACCTGTAGGAGCTGAGCTGGAAATAACAAGATTAAACTGAAATACATAGTTTTGCCACATGTCACGCCAAATGCATGAACACAGGCAAAACTATCAAAAAATGAAGAAGGAAAAATAAAATGCGAAGAACTGTTCCTAAGGGTCAACATCCTGGTTTTATTTTGAAAGCGTCCACCGGAAGCGATGCCTTTATCTCCTGGGCTTGACGCTGCTGTTGTGGGAACAGGAGTGGGTGGTGCTTGCCGGTGCCATTCGACTCCGGGTCTGATGCGCCACTGAATCCCTGTGTGTGTGTGAGCAGCAGCAGCAGTTTCTCAATACGAGCTTCTTTCCAACACGACCTTTAAAAACCTGCGGTTCGTCCACAGCCTGTTCTCACGCCCAGACACCGGGACAGGACTGGGAGACATTTCCTTCCGTGTCTGTCTAATTTGTCCCGTAAATTCAGGCCAGACTTGACCTGTCGCGCATTATCCCCCCCCTCCACCTTTCGTGGAATTTTTTTTCCCCCCTCGCAGCTGAAATAGTCTCGTGCTCGAAGGAGGTGAAGAGAACAACACCAGACTTTCGGAGGAGAAGATGTGGAGAAGACGAGGTTGAAGTGAGCGACGATGAGGACCGTAACCGGTGAAACTAAGAGCAGCGAGGTGCCCTGGTTTGCGGATTCAACCTGTGCGGTCATCGAGGCGAGGGGGGACATTTAGGGGGAGAAAACGGTCTCAAACGCGAAGGAAACAACAAGTTTCCCTCATGGAGGCTGTGAACTGACAGACAGAGGAGAGGAGAGCAGCTGCGACAGCCCGCTTTGTTTCTCACTGTGGTTTTCTGTCCTCACTTCCACAAAGTTGGACCATACAGGAGAAGTTTCACCACCAGGCTCCGTGTGAGGCTCCACATGAAACCAAGTCTCCCCCTTAGATGCGGACTGGTTTCCGGGCAGTGAGTGCACAGCCGAGCCGCCACTGCCACTTGATTTCTAACTGGTGGAAAATCGGAGAGATTCGGTTCGTTTTTCGTCCCCCAGTGGCACCAACATGGAGCTGACACACCGGAGCATCGTGATGCTGCTGGCCTGCATCTTCCACAGCTGGGTTTCTGCAGAGGAAGGTGAGTCTTCTTGTTTCTCCCCTTCAGATTGCCGCCTGGACTTATCTTTCTGTGGTTTCGTGGCTGAGTGAGATGTCCAATTAGTACCACATCCTGTTCCTCTCCAAGAGTAAAGTGCAGTAAAACCGCAAGTAATTTTGTTTTAAAAGCTTGCTGTTCACGAGAACTTGACCCACATCTCTGGGGAATAATCTCAGAAAGGTGTGACTGCTCCCACTCTGCTGAACACTTCATGTTACATCTATTTTACATTGACCTCAGTGTATTGGTGATATTGTGGAAATGCTCAGTGTGGTTTCTTTCCTCCCTCGTTATCGGCACTGTATTATTTAGTTTATTTGGAGGAGGAGATGAGGTATGAGAAGAAAAATTGGTTTTCTCACCAAAATGTCTTCAGAATTGAAGACAGGATCCTGGATTCCACTAAAATGTATGGGGGAATTAGGGGTTAGTCACTATGCATTTGACCATATTAATATTCTCACACAGATGAAGCTCTGTGACAGTCTAATGTCCCACAGATACATAACTAAGCTCACCTCCCGTTCCACCATTTGTGATTTCTCTCGAAAAGTTCATTCCCACTTGTATGTTTTTGTTTTTGTCTTTTTACGTGAAGGGTTGTTCAGGTGTGAGAACTGCCAGGCCTTTTCTTGCGCGAGCACTTGTCGAAGCAAGTAAGAGTGGGATCACCGGTGTCACCGCGATAAGATATTTATCACGATGACAATATTCTGTGCTGGTATCTGTCTGATACTGGTCAAAATCACCGGGTCAGATATCTGTAAATTAGAGACGCGAAATCCGATACAATCCAAGATATTATCCACAGATACATAACTAAGCTCACCTTCCGTTCCACCATTTGTGATTTCTCTCGAAAAGTTCATTCCCACTTGTATGTCTTTGTTTTTGTCTTTTTACGTGAAGGGTTGTTCAGGTGTGAGAACTGCCAGGCCTTTTCTTGCGCGAGCACTTGTCGAAGCAAGTAAGAGTGGGATCACCGGTGTCACCGCGATAAGATATTTATCACGATGATTAAGTCGCGGTTTAGCAATGTGCTGAGTATTTGCGATATACTGCCGCAACAGCTCTATTGGGCCGAAAACGGTGAATAGATTATTTTTATGCTAATCCACCAAAGTTTAATGTTTATTTCTAACCACAGTTAAGAAAAAAAAAAGTCTCTGTGTATCAAACGCCATATAATATCGTCATATAAAACATCATCATATTTCACTTTATCATTTTTAAACCCCAACTCTAGAAGCAGGCATTTATTGTAATCCTCTATCCTTAATCATGGTTTTCTTGGACTAAAGCAAAAGAGTTGTGCTGTTTGTAGCGTACACACTTGTCCACGCGTCCTGTCCTGTCAACGGTTATGTCACATGCATCCCCGCGCAAGTGAAAAGTATGATTCCAGCCTTAGTTTGCTGAGATAAACAGTAGGTTTCCAATCTATTCTTGCATTGTGGAAGGTCGTGGTTTCCACATTTCAGTGCAGTAAAATGCGTAAGCCGGATTGATGTGTTTGTCAAGTGACGTCACTGTTTAGTTCTGTTTAGGGCTGCAACATTTACTTGATTGATTGATTATTGATTATCAATTACTAAATTAATCATAGACTATTTTGATAATTGATTTATTGGTTTGAGGGTTTTTTTTAAATAATCAAAACAAGCGTCCCGATTTTTCGGATTCTCAGATGTGAATATTTTGTGGTTTCTTTGCTCCATATCACAAACAAATCATTGAAACTGAATATCTTTGGTTTGTGAATACAACAAGACATTTGAGAACATCATTTCCATTCCATTTTTTTTTCTGTCATTCTATGGACCAAAAAAGTACTTGAATAAGTGAGAAAATTAGTTAGTTGCAGCCTTATTTCCATTGCATTTATTCACATTAATCTTGTATTAATTTGCAAACTTTTCCACCTCCCTCAAACATAAACTTTTTTGCAATATATATATATATTATCTATTTATTATTTCTTCTCAAACTTTCTGTTTCCCTTCAGTTTTTTTTTCATGTTTGTTCATAAAATATGCATTGAAACAGGCTGATGGTAACCCACCCATTTTCCCCTATTAGATTTTCCTTGAAAGCCATCAAAATGTTCTGCGGCTGCTTCCTGGAGGCCCTTACCCAGTTTACCCTAAAATCAATACTGAACTATTCATTGCAAGGAGGCTAATACAGGACAGGAGTAGTTTCTGTGGGCTGACGTAGAGCTCTGGATTAGATAGTTTTCCTTTTAAATTTCACTCCAATGCTCTGTATGCAATTTATAATCTGGAATATACTGTAATTCATTTTTGTTTCTAACAGCAGAGTTGACTTTAAACTCACCTGTGTTTGACCATGGAGGGACAGATAATACCAGGAGGCTGGAATGATCTGTCCTGCTGTTAAGAAAATGATGGTTTTAAGTTGTATGGTTCTACAGGCGAGTAAAGCTGTGCATCATCAGGCAGCATAACAACATGGTAAGTGTCTGGATAATATGCTTAACACCAGGGTGGAGGACTGACTGTTTTAGTGAGCCATGCGGACAAATGAGAAGGCTAGATATTCAATTATTTTCAATCTCTGGCCATGTTGCTGTTTTTCATGATATTAATAGGGTTTTTTTTTTGGCTCTACTGCAAGAAATGTAAAATGGTTTTGTTTCTGGAGAATGTCTTGGAGACATCTTTATGCAATACCCTAAATAGAAAATGGTCTCTAGAAGTAATAGGATTGTGTTTACAAAGGATCAAAGGATCACCACTGGGTTTCTTCAAGAGCTGGTGAACTGCAGGGTTTTTAAATGTACCTCACTGCTGTGTAGGCTGCATTCTCCTGTTTTCCTGTCAAGGCTTCTGTGTGTTCTCCATCACACTTTTTTCTCATTGGCACAGTTTGTGGGATTTAACACGGGTACTTTTAGTGATGCAGTAGTTAGAGTAGATTCCATTTCCACCTCACTAGTTAGTCTCACTAGTTAGTGTCACTAAGTAAGAATAATTGTCAAATATAGCACGTACTAGGGCTGATCAGATACAATATTCTGTGCTGGTATCTGTCTGATACTGGTCAAAATCACCGGGTCAGATATCTGTAAATTAGAGACGCGAAATCCGATACAATCCAAGATCTCAAAATATCACTTAAATGGTTCATTAAGCACAGGCTGTAAAGATAGATGCATGGTACCAACATGTGGATGTGTGGCTTATTTGAAGCTAAAAGAGCAAAACCGATGAGTGTGATGCTGTAATAAAAGACTGCATTGGCTGATGGTGGCGGACACTCAAGGGTGTGATATCAGTATCAGTATAAAAGTGGTATCAAATTGAGCTCTCATGAGTACACACTTCAACAAGAAGCAAAAAAAAAATGTTGGCATAATTCCACCCTGTACTGTTGGTTTGTTGGAAATGAATAAATCTACCGTGAAAACAATGAGCACTGTAACAATGAACATTTTCCTGAAGTTTGCTCAGTCCAGTCAACAGTTGCTGTTGACAGAAGCGCCACGAACATGCATGGTTTCACATGCTCTGGAGCAGGAACACAAATCTGTCAGCTGCTTCTGGTTTGAGGCTGAACGCCATGTACTTGCCGTACTTAATTCTTATAGATGGGGATTTACATTGTGGCTTGCACTATAGACTGTCAACACATGGATGCAGCGAATCTTGAAGGTCTTTTCAACTTCAATTTAGTGCACGAGCATACACACCTGTGAGAGGAAGATGTTAAATCATTGCAGCCACCAAGAGACTGAATTCCTGCGGAAAAACATTGTTGACTCTATATTTCATGAGTAAAGACTGGGATTTTCCCAGATGCTTCTTTTCTCTCTCTCTCTCTCTCTCTCTCCCTCTCTGTCTCTCTCTCTCGCTGCATGGAGCTTTAGCCCTGTCTTTTTTTCTCGGGGACATAGGGGACATTTAACCTCAAACGTTGGTGGGAAGTGCTGTCCTACAGGTCATCACTGGCAGAATGATTGAAAATAGAATACTCGTCAGAAATGTCACAGTCGACTTCCCTCTTTCCCTCTTGCTAAACACAATGCTGCTCAAAGCAGGTGCAACATTGGCACTATGTGGGGAACAGGGACATAGGCGGTGGCTTTGGGGGTGGGGTGGGGTCCTAATGTGCTGTCTGGTGACTCCAGAACATCTCTGTCTTGCCAAGAGTGAGCAAGATGTCTGATTTCCATGCCTTGGGTAATAGCCCACTCCTCTGCCAGCACACTGTGGATCAACCCCTCTTTATTCTCCACCTAGTAGGGAATTCTGTAATGAACTGACGGGAGGGCAGATGAAGCTCACAGCTGCCAAATCTCTGCTCCTTTTTCCAACTAAAGGATAAATGACTCACTTACACATGCCACTTGAGCGTTGGGCGCATGGATCTCTCTTCCTTCTGTCTCCATGAAGATTAAAACACAGACCTCCTGATCAGATAACTACTTGGGTGGAAATTAGTAGGAATGCACACATATTCTCTCTCTCTCTCTCTCTCTCACGTACGCACACTCAGAGAAACCAAACCCACTCTCTGAATATAAAAATGTATCATGTCGGAAAATTATAGGTTAACCGGGTCTTAAATTGAAAAGGCCTAGTTTTATCCTGTGTTCAATCTTATTAATGTGGCTCTGTTATAATTTTAAAACGTATTTGATTTGAACTTATAAATTTTAGCCATAAAGGTTCCCTTTCCTAACACATGCAGGCTCAGTAACCTACAAAGTACCCATTTTGTTTTTCTCCCTGCCCCACTTTATTTCTTCCACATACCGCGTCGCTCTCTCTCTCTCTCTCTCTTCCCAATTTCAGTATGCAGCAACTAGAAAAATAAAAAAACACAGCAGTGTCTCTCACCTGTTTATTATGATGGTAACACCATTTTCATAGAGTGAGGGACAAGTGATGTTTTGTCTCATATCGATAGTTGTTTTTTTTTAATTTTTTTTAAAAATCATTTTACAGGCAGCGCTCCCTGCTAACCCGTGTTCTCAGCTGAGGTAAATAAATTAAGGTTCCATCTCAACTAATTGGTTATTTTAACCAGTGAAAACATTCTAGCAAAACATTCACCACAAACATTCAAATGTCAATAAATGTCATACTTAAGATGTGTTTTGATCCCAAGTAAAAGATGACAAAACCAGTTAAATATTTATGGTCAGAAAACAAGAAACACCTAGTAAACAGTAAAACATTTCACAATTATGAGGTGTTTTTTTGCGTTGGGTATAATCATTATATTGATTGCGTATGACAGTTTTGTCATACTAATATTCAAGAAATCTCAGCCTTATTTCAGACAAATTTGACACAATTTGCTCAAGAAAATGGGTGTTTACTGTATTTGTGTTTCCATCTCCCACTGGTATGTAAATATTAGTTTTCTGCGGAATTGATTGTAGTGCACAATTTACACTACAACATCAAGTCAATGGAAATAATTTGGAAAAAGTAACTTAAATTTGCCATTTCTGTTTTGAAGCTCACATTCTTCTCGTTGGTTCACGCAGATCTGATGTTTTGGTTTATCGGCGTTTTCCCCTTGTCGATCCAGTGACAGATAAGTCACATATACTATAAACCACATGATGAATCATTTTCTGCATGTTCTCTTATAGGAACTCTTTCACAGCAAACATTCTGACATGGTACAGGCGTATATAATAAAATTAATATTTCATGGTTCTGGAGTCTTACATGCTTGAGCTGAATAGATCCACCATTAATGTTATCAGCAACACCTGTGCCGTTCCTTACTGTGTCATGTCAAAAAGGCTGCTGAGAAAAACAGGTTTGCTCTACTTTGTTCCTTTTTTGCTTTTAACAGCGTGTTTGTTTTTTTCCACCTCATTTGTGACATTTCGTGTTATTGTTTTTGTTTTTGTTTTTTTTTAATTTTCATGGATAGTTTATGTGTGATATGAAGACCTGAACAAAACCAGGTGGATGGAAAACAGGTTTAAATGCTCCATGAGACTCTTGTTTCATGCATTCATGCAACCTGAGTGTAGATCAGTCATGGTGGAGTAGCTGAGATTCTGGTGCTCATGTGTGATTGTCCACTGAGTCACGCTCTGAAGTTAAGGCAAAATTGTTTATGTTTGGCGTATAGGAAAGAGTAGAATGGAAAATTCATCTTTCTTTACACTGGCAGTGGGGAGAGTCTCCTCTTCAAAATGGTATGTTACAACAGCTGTTATCTCCTTTTTATAAGCCATCTTTTTTTTTTTTTTTTTTTTTACAAAGTATGCAACAAGAGATCACAGCTGCCACAGTAATTGTTTGGCATGGGCCTGTATTGTTTTTGGACTGAAAATTACCTAAGGCACCGAATAAGGCCTGAAGTGTCATCCTGTGTCTTGCAAACATCACACATTATTAATGAAGGTGCCCAAATGTCCCCACATGCACCGGGTCACAGAGGACTTTTGTGCAGTTCTGTCCGTTGGGAGTATGAAGCAGCAAGGTAGGCCAACACACATCTGTAGCTCGCTTTGACAAAATACTGTGACGCTCACCAGCTGCTAATATCCAGCCTGGTAAACACACCGTAGCAGGCTCAAGGCTTGTATTTATATTATCTGCTGACAGGAGACTGCTTTTAGAAGGAAGGCAAAGAGAGATCAGTCCTCAAGGACTCTTGAAAAAAGGGAATATTCTCACATCCCGGCCACAGTCTGCTCTTTATTTTTTCACCTCCTGACTCCTCCACAGTATAACGGGTAAAGGAAAGAGGATAGAGGTCAAACAATATAAGTTTTTCTATGGCTGATGTCAAGTTCTGAAAATAAGTGTAGCTGATGGCCCATTTTTTTTTGGGTAATGTGTGGCCTAAAAAAAATGTTTGTTTTTGCTTCATCTGATAAAATATAACAGTTTTATTAAAAAAAAAAAAAAAACCCAGCTTGAAATAGCTTGATTTTAGGACTTCAATTGACAATTATTTCCATAATCGATTAATCTGTTGATTTATCAGTTAGTTGTATGGTTGTATGGTTTCAAAAACTTGTCCAGTTCTAATTATTTTGTTGTTCCATGGAGCAAAGAAACCAGAAAATAATAACATTTAAGAATGTGAAGAAGAATCCTGGAGCTTTTTAAAATTAGTTTAAAAGAAAACACTCAACACTCAGTTATTTTCAAAATATTTGGAGTAATTGATTAATCACTGCAGCCCCACTTGACTTAAACATTTATTGAACACTGCCTGATTCTAGAAACAGATAACATTTAAATTAAATGATGTATAAACTGAATAGTAGATACATCATTAAACTTACCTTAAAAACGTTTTGTTCACTTTGCAACAGTCATTAAGTTTCTTTGAAAAACAAACGTGGTGTTTATTTGTGCAATTAATTAAATAATAAAATAACTATTAATATTGGCAAATAATGGCTTGATCAGTTGACCTGACCATTTAACCAGTATCCCTCTAGAACAGCATAATCTTTAAGAATCTAAACTAAAACTTACTAAGTATCTCAAATGCATTAAGGATGTTTTAATCATGGAGACTCACTTGAGCCGTTCTTTCACAGACATGTAACCTTTTCTTTTGCTACTCTTTCCACGTCCTCTGTCTCCTTGATGTTTGACTGCTGCTCTCCTGTTTTCTCTTGCTGACTGTCTCCCCTGCCGTGGAAATGTGGATAGTTTCCCAGAAATCCCTTTAAACGGAACCGGATTTTTAAGAAAGGGATTTGCATTTAAAGCATCCCCCCCCCCACCCCCCGCCCAAAAGCCTGTAGCCCATCATCCTCTGTACCTCAATCCGATGATTAGTTTCCTCAAGAGTTAAACAGGCTTTCGAGTGCCACAAGTGCTCTCAGTCCCTGTCTTTCTCTCGCTCTGCCTTTCCTCCTCTTATAGAAGGATGCGCATGGCAATCTGGAATTGCAGGTGCATGATAGTCTGTCTCATTGAAAGGATACAACCCCCCCCCCCAAAAGCCCATACATCCATGTCAGGCGTTCACTTTGGAGAGCTAGTCTGTCCTCCACCCACACGCTGCACTGAGAGAGTGGGACACAATGGGGACAGGCTGCAGTGGAGAGGGAATGAGGCCACAGCCTATCAGCCATAAGCACCAAGGAGAATGGCACTTTTAGATGGATGGGGGTTCTCTTTGAAGTGAGTCAAGGAGAAATGGGGAGACCGGCATGAGTCGATGAAAAAGACAGAGCAAAGCAATGCAGTGCAGAGAGGGCATGCCCACACTCTGCATAATGAGAAAAGAATGTCTATTACCTATTTGCATTCTGTAATCATGCACACCTGGGGCAAGATCTGTGAGATATATGTGATGGGCTGAATTTGTGATTTTAATAAAGGGATTAAAAAGGTCTTTAATTAGAAAACAACAACAATGAAGGGAAGGTATTTATCTCGGGTCCATCTTCCTCATTTATCTTGCACATAATCACAGCTGTTACTTGAGGCATACTGAGTATTGTATTGGAAGAACTATGCCCTGTGATGTTTTTGTCATTACACTCAAAAATAGAAGGAAATCTTGAAGGGTGGAAAAGGCAGCGCGGTGAGACGTCTGAGCCTGAATGTGCAGGAATTGATTTAAATAGCATCTGTATGTTAAAAACCCCTCTGCTCGAAGCGAGCATTGTGAGTCGGCGTGCTAGGATTTGGATATTTTCTTCCCTGCATCAAAGGCTGACCTACATCTTGTGTTTGATATGCTGGTTTTAAGTTAAAATGCAATTCATTTGGTTCGACATCAACCAAGAGAACATGTGCACATTTGCCTCCACCTTTATGCATGCACACAGCTTCAGTTTGTCTCTCAGGGCCTGCTCTCATACACCACACTGAACCAAGTGGGCTCTGCAATACACAGCATATCAGAGACATTCTTGCAAGCTAGCCAGCCTCCTACAGCTTGCACACAGCTACAAGCTGCAAGACGAATCCCAGCTCCAAAAAAGCAATAGGTCAGTTCAATTAAAAAAGCATTAAACACCTTTTCCTGGCAGCATGCTGTCTTGTTTTAAAAGAGGGCTGCACACAAATGTTATTTTACGTTTTGCCTATACAACCATTGCATCAATTGCCTATTGGGGCTGCAACAAATTATTATTTTTTCATAGTGTGTAGTGCGTATATGATTAGTTTTGATTAGTTTTGTGTCCTTAAAATGTGGAAATTGCGGATAATATTAAGAATTACTTTTGTAGAGGAGCAAAGAAACCAGAAATATTAACATTTAAGAAGCTGAAACCAAAGATCATTCAAGCCACTCATCCTGTTCAGTCATGTATCAAAATATTTATTTGAATCACATTTGTAATCGATTAGTCACCAGTTTAATTGATTAATAACTGTAGCCCTGTCGCTTGTCATTGCTGTGTCCACTGTGTGGTAAGGTAGAGTCATCCTATTTATTTTTTTACTTATTTATTTTTATGAGATCAGATAAATATGTGTTTTTGGCATTCACATAGTTTGTAAACTACTTTATTAAAACTCATAATGCTCCTTGTACTCATGAAATGCCCTCCCTTTAAGTGAATAACCATTGTTCTTTGCCACATGAAGACCTGGTTACCAGCAGTGATGAAGGAAATTAGCTCTCAGTGTGTCTGTTGTTGGTTGAGCGTGAAAAAGTGTGATGTCAGAATAAAAGAGGAAAATCTCGCAGCATTTCCTTTGTGTTTCCACTTAGATGTGTCAATCCTCGATGGTTTATTTAGCTGGAGTCTACACTGTTTGCTTCAAGCTGTCCACCTCCCACAGCAGATTAGTCACTAAAGGCGTTGTGTGTATCTGTGTGTGAGTGTAAGATGAGATATTTTTCTGCAAAATGAATCTGCTTTATTGAAGGCTTTGATGGAATTTTATTTTAAGTGCGGCAGTTGTCATTTTTAGAGCTCTCGGAGACTGTGTGGGCTGATCACAGCAGTAGTTGGAGCTATGTGGGTTTTAAAATTAGTTAGGTCACCTGTTATGTATTGATTTACATACTGGAAGTTAACATTGCCATTTTTTTCACTCAAAGAAATTGGAGTTAAGCTGCTGCTGCAACTTTCAGTGTTGTCACATGCTGCAACTTTCAGTGTTGTCACATCACTCCTGCCTGTAGGTTTTAACATCTTCTAAAGGAGCTCAGTCTTTTGTAGTCATGGTTAAAAGCACATGCACATGCTAATTATTAATCTATACCCTTTCAACTGGCAGCCTAGCTGGTCTAATTATTGAAAGACACAGCACACACGTGGGTGGCAAACTCTCCTGCTGAATAGGAAGCTCATCCCAGATTTCAGCTCTGCAGGACTCCAAAGTGTCCATCCTGATAGGATGCCAGTCTATGACTGACCCCAACCGCAGGCCTCCCTGTGGACAGAAGACAGGAGCATGTAAATCCTCTTTATGAGGAGATTGAAAGTTTTTGAAAACAAGCACATAGCCTGCACCTTCCCATGGTGATAACTTGGCTCATCTCTTTGGCTTTGCAAACAACCAGCTGCCCTTCGGCCCTCTATAAAGGAGACAGCTTCACTTGAGGCTACTTGGTTTGTAGAGGGCAGCAGCAGAATGATGATGTACGATACCTCAAGGCTAAAGAGCAGTGAAGTGTTTGTATAAAGTTGTCAGATCTGAATTTGGCTCATGAGAATCTTTAGGTTTGTGATGATGTTAAAAAAAAAAATACAGATACATTGACAGCTTACATTTTTAAACCACTTTCAGATAGCGGACCTGCATATGATGGTTTCTGACCAGCAGACTCCCTCCTGCTGTGTCACTTGAAACATTTCTCTGGTGAATCACAGAATTGCATTGATTATATCAAATAATTTACCACGTTCACTTTTGATTTAGTTGAAATAAGGCTTGTCTCTTATTGGTAAGTGTTAATCTCTGACCCCAACACCAGTGCCAGTTTCAGTGGGTTAGTTAAGCTTCTTTCACACTTAAATTAGTGGGTGTAACCAGGATACCAGGAAAAAGGCAGTTAAGACCTCTCCTGTTGCCAGCGGTTGGTCTGACCTGTGGTGGTTTTTCTTTTCATCTTTCTTTAAATTACAAACGTGCTAGACCACTCTATATGGTGGTCACTTTTTTTTGCATCTTTTACTTCAGTCCTCATAATCTGGTGCTCAATTGATCCAGTTGATGAAATAGAAACAACTAATGCTGTACCAAGTTGTGTAGGCAGCCCATGGCCAAGAGGAAAGGGATTGGGCTTATAACTGGAGAGTTGCCAGTTCAAATCCCGGCACAGGTAAAGGGCTGAGGTGCCCCTGAGCAAAGCATCCTCATTGCTTCCTGGGTGCAGATAAGTGCTGCCCACTGCTTCTGTGCCCAGCTTGTGTGTGTTCACTATGACTGAGGGGTTAAATGCGGAGGTCAAATTCACTATCACTAAGTGGTGTGCGTGCAAAATTAACTAATTGGAAAAAAAAGAAAAGTAGGTAAGAAAATGAAAGTGTCTTGTCATGTTGTGCTGGAATTGATGCAGGAGTTTGCGTTGCCGCCAAAAATTAAGCAGATGACGAAATTAGCCTCTTTAGCTGGGTCTGCTTTCAAAAGCCTTCTTTCCTCACAGTCATTAAACATGTTCTGACTGATCAAACCCCCATTTAAATCTGTGTTTAAATTAAGCATTCTTCAAACAGTAGATGGAAAATAAAACATTTTCCATCTGACTTTTGTGAGTTTGCAGTCAGACAAGAAAATATGTTGTTTCTTCCCCTAAATGTGACTGTAGACTGTTGGCTCCTTTGCTCGAGTGGCATTTCTCAATGTAAAAAAATAATTGGATGAGCTTTGAGTTTTTTTGTTTACCTTCTTTGCTTTTCTCCTCTACAGGTGGACACACTGTAGCATTTGATAGTACAGAGCAAAGTAAAACCTTTTATGAAAAACATACCTGTAATGAACATCAGAAATTTACTTTTAAAACAAAAACCCTCAATTTACCAAAGCTCTTGCTTTTGTTTTTTTCTCAGTTTAGAAGAGGTCAGGATCTGAAACAGTGAGAAAAGGTAACATTTTTGACTAGATAAAGAAATGCCGAACATGTTCGAGCACTCTTCTAACTCTGCCCAGTGCCTGATTTTGAAAAATTGACTATACTTCTGTGTCTCTAACTCCCGAAAACTCTCTCTCCACACTGTTTAACATGATTCTTGCATGGGTGAGAAAAGATATTGTTGGGACCAGTAAGGTGTTCTGGTTTGTGACTTTAAATTCCCACACGACATCCATGTGACGGAATAAGTTACTCTTTTAGATATGACCTCCTTGTGTTGTCTTTGCTGGTCAGAGACTTGCTTCTGCTCATAGTTGCACTATTTTGTGTCACCTTCACTCTCATCCGTGTTTGCTTGTGTTTCCTTGATACAAATTCCCTGCTTGCATCCATGTTGCATGGAAAAACACAAAATATTATCCAAAAAACAGAAAATATTGCTCTAAATAGTTATTATAGAGACACCAAAGCAAACAACAGTGTAATATGAAATATTAGACATTTTTCTATCATCTGAGGATATTAGCCTTAATTCGACTGAGACAGAAGGTAATGCAAGGTAGAGAAATAATCAAGTAATAATGGCAGAAAGAAAATATAAACCACAGGGAAAAGTGTCAAACATGTCAGAGTGGAGAGTCTAGTTCAGAAAGGACATATTGTGAAGAGAGCTGTAATGAGCAGTCAGTTAAATTAGCAACTGCTTTGATTATTACTCACATTTTAATTAAATCATCCCGGACAAGTTGTCTGCAGCTGAGGTTTTTATGCTTTTCTTTATCCGAAATTACTTTAATTCCACTCTTAAATCAATCATAGTTTTTGTTTTAATAATTTTCCCCTATTGATTGTAACAATCTACAATCAACATAACTGCTAGTTGTAGTCATAGAGTATCATAATTAAAAATGAAAGGCTACCTTTTCCAATAAAATCCGTGGATCATGCACCACTCCAGTATGTATATGTAAGATACAGGAGTATTTTAAAATACAGTATTTATTTAAATACATCTTGCCTTATTTTCTGTAATATATACAGTATATATACATTTCAGTGTTGGATGTTCACAGTAAATGTGTTCCAGCATTTCATATAATAATCTAAATGTGCACTATGTAACAGTGATCCCTTTAAGACAGAACATCAGATATCAGATGACTCTGAACACTCAGTTCCTCTGTTTTTATCTTTATGCAGTCATCGGCTCCAGACCCGACTCGTTCTACTGCAACAGTCGATATGGGCACTGTTATAGACATATAATGTACTACTACTTACTATGGCAACAGATGTTTTCCATTTTATTTGCCTTTTTAATGCATTGTGCATCCTTTCAACTGTTGATGGGGTATGTATAGGTTTTTATATTCAGCTAATAAAAGACTAAACCTATTATGTTATACAATGAGCAGACTGTCCTCCCGTGGATGTTTGTGATAGTATAAGTTACAGTCAGATCAGTTACATTCTATTACTTTGATTTATTTACTGATTAAATTAGTTTGCAGTTTGTATTCATAATCTTTACAATGTTGAGAGAAAGGGGGGAGGCTCACATGTGCTGGGGCGCTGCCCTGCTGTGGACTTTTGAATGTTCACCCAATAAGGGGAAAATGCTTTAAAGGACGCCTTAGTTAATATTATTTTAAAAAAATTTTTCAGTCAGAGGCTCAACTGAGGGGCTGCATAACGGGCAGTTTAAGATAAATACTGGCTGTTTTGAACTGCAAATCAAGCAGAGCTACTCTAGAGTCCCAGAGTAAACATATAGAGCTGGAAATGAGCATAGTTGGTCCCCTACGAAGGTACCATGCCTTGAAGAAATGCACAGGTTTTTGCAGAAGGCAGTAAAACCTCCCAAAATTTAATTTTTTTTAAAGCTTTCCTTTTGTAATTTATTCCTCCTCCTTATAGGATTTGCTATCAGGAAGCCACCAGGGAGTTGGAGTAGCCTCAACAATGTTCTGAAGAAGTCTGGCAGTTGGGTTATTTTTGAAGTTGGTTTGAAAAAGCAGTAACCCAACTGGAAGTAGAATTCACCATGTGTCAGATCAATATTCAAAAGAAGCTGAAATATGCACGTAAGTCAACCGTAGGATAGGCAGTGCAGGAGGAAAAGATGTCTTTAAAGCAAAAATGTTATAACCCTAAAAACATATTGTGATAATTGTAAAGATTAACTAATAACTAAATAACTAAAGATTATTTTCTGTTATATTGATATTAATTATATTGCTATATACTGAATATTGTTACTGAATTACTGCCCAGTCTAGTGTCGACTAAAAACGTAATTTGGATTGACAAGTTAAAAAATTCTTTCTTGTTGATCAGTGAATGGTAAAATCTTGTGCTGCCCAATTCTAGTCATTTTTCATTGTACACAAAAAGACAGCACCAAATGGACAAACATGGCCCAACATGCCACCTTTTTGGATATACTGTATGTACTCACTTATGTAGACCACACTATGCTCTACATGTGCTTCAGATAAAGAGAAACATTTACCTACACCTTTATTCTTGCCTGAAGAGTTTACTTTTGAATGTATATCATAAGTGCAAAAGATATGGGTGCACCTAAACACAAAGCACCCCAGCCAATCAGAGACCAGAATTGGTAATTAGTGGCAACAATGGCTGGACATCAGAAGGAAGAAATCAAAAATTGTGACAGAGATTACAGATAGCGCTGCTTCTGTAAATATTCTTTCGACCCTGTTGACATGAAACCAAGGTGTGTTATTAATCCTGGTTTTCTGAATGATGCGTTTTCGTGATGAGACAATTATCCTGGAGAGAGACAGGTGTAGTGTTTGACTCGCCACAAGAAGAACCTACAACTCTGAAAGCTGTTTAGTGTTAGCTTGGCTTTAGATGCACGAGCGTTGTTCAGCAGTTGACACTAAAGGTCAGAACTCATTACTTGTAGACGGCAGTATGAAGAGGAACAGAAACAAGTCGATGTCTCATATCCTCTTAACCTTAATCTCTTGTTTTATGCTGGGGTCAAAACATTTTTATGCCACTCAGATTTAAGTCAATGTTCTCTTTGAACTTGTGTGACTTGAATAATGCAACATTTTTTTTTTTTTGCTGGAATTACTTTAAAGGCAGTAGCAATGGATCACAGATGCACCCACTTGTATTAATCCACTGTTTGTTTTGTGTTCCACCACAAAACAAAACCTGTTGTTCAATCTTTTCTGCTGTTGAGATAAACAGATGGATTTGTGTTTAACACGAAGCTAGGATTTGAACAGACTGAACAGGTGATTTGCCCTGAGACATGGATAATATGTGCAGCTAAACAATAACTAGAAGTTAAAACAGATTCCGAGTGTTGCACTGACTTTTTAATGAGCTGAGAAAGAGTAGTCTTCTGATATCTCATACCAGCTCTACGGTGTGAACTGACGCTCTTGGGAAAAATGCATTTTTAAGTGGAAATGATTAGTATAATGACTCTAGTCCCTTGACCCTCTGTTGGCTATGTAACTTTAATCAAAAACAAAACAGCGGGCAGGTAGATTGGACCTCTGCTTAATCCTCAGTGGCTCAGGTCAGTCAGTTTGATTCACAGCAGCGTGCATCCTTTCCAATAGCAACTTTGGTTTCTGTCCAGTACGAAGCTTCCTCTCTAACTAGGTCTCATCCTGTTCTGGGACAGAGACCAGCTTCTGCTCTAATATGTATCCCCTGAAGACGAGAAAGGAAAAAAGTGTCAAACGTGAACAACTTGTCTTCATCTCACCTTTGCTTCTGTCATCCGCCTCCATGTCAGTCTGTGGCACATACTTAAAGTAGCCGAGGGTATTGTTGTACAGAAGGCCACGAGTTGAATTGGCCCCCACCGCATCAGGAGACGGGAAGGGGACAGGAACCACAGGAAGCTGAGGTCTAATCTCACTAGACACAACTCTTGTCAAAGATACACAAACACAGCGTGTACACACACTCACATCCACACATGCATGCACACATTTACCGTCCACACTCACAAAAACACTGGCAAACTGATTGTAAGTGAACTTTTTTTTTGTTCTTGCCCTGTACAAATGATATTTTAAGTGGAGTAGCAAGGGCACAAGCTTTTCTTTAATTAAACCGCTTAATCATGTTTGTAGCATGTGGTCAGTAGTAGTTGGAAAGAAATCACTTCTCCTGTACTTTGTAGGTTATAATCGTATGTGAATATTGTGAAATTATTTGGCTGACTTTCCTTGTAGCAACTATAATATGGAATAATTTAGTAATTTTACCTAGGAGCAATGTCTGACTATTTACACATTGAAACATGAACTCAGCTACCAGCACAGGCAATTGGATTTCACCAAGATAAACCATGTTAATTGGTGAGATTTAGAACTGGTTGGTGATTTTTGACCTTTGAACAGACCCCTGACTCGCTGTTTCCTACTGTTTCCTGTCTTTGTGCCCAGCTAAGCTAACCATCCAAACATGAGAGCTCGATTCATATCCTCATGTAATTCATGGAGAGAAAGCAAAATAACATATATGTATAAGCTTCCCTTTAATTTCAAATGTGAAAGTATCAAATAGCTTGAGGCGCCAGAATATCCATAAGCATGTCTGATTTCAGGGTCTCGGCTTTGCACAATTTAAAACATATGGGGGCATAATCTCCTGAAACACAAGGTTCAGAAAGAAACCTGGAGGACATTAAGGAATTATTTCATGACTCAAAGAACCAGGACAAACCTTCATATTGAGCATTGGAAAGGAGCAACTTTCCTTAAATTTCCTGAACTTCAACTTTATTGTTATCCCAAGGGGAATTCGATCTGCAGAGGCAGCAACATGAAAAACAAGAAGGCAACACACTGAACCAGCAATTGAAAAGCATTAAAAACAGCACAGTTGTCAGGAAAATACATCATCATTTCATGTCATGTAGATTCATGTTATGGCAACAGGTGAGAGGTAAGAATGTAGCAACAGGTTAAAAATAAAGAATAGAATAAATAAACAATCATCTTAAATCTAAAACTGTAAAGAAAAGCAAGTTAGTCGAGTAAATCAAGCTTGTCAACAGCCATGGGAATCAAAGATGCTCTGGCACAAACGAAACTCTTTATGAGGCAGGTTGTCAGAACAATTAAGTATTTGTTGAGCAACTTGAGCCTTGGTGGTAAATTGATTACTGCAGTTGTCTTGCAGCCAGGCCTGCTGCAGCCCTATAACCCTTGTCACCACTTTGACGAGCTTGGTTACCCCCTTTTTTTTTTTTACTGGTCATTGAAAGACTGCTGTACCGACCCACAGTGCCACCTTTGATACCAAAGTAACTACCAACCAACAAATGTTAGTCAAGCAAATGTGAGTCTATCCTTAGTGAAAATTATTTACAAATTACAATACATTTCTTTTTTGATGTATTGATTAAATTAGTGTGTTAGAAACATTGCACCTGATTGATGTGTGTTAAGTTGCACCAATCATATATGATAATGACAATGAGCTGTTATTAGCCTTCATTTTAACCTGAGCTTAATCATTTTGGGCTGTAATACTTACCAATAAGAAAACCTTCCAACATCACTTCTCCTCTTACATTTCTCATTTTTGTTATCCCTGTTCTTCACTTCTGTCTACCTTTCTGTAGGTGTATGAGTGTAATTGGCTCTGTTTCTTTAATTAAAATAAGGTCTAATTGTATTTGAAGCAGGGCAAAGCTTCATAAGCCTGTAATTTCCTTTTTGCACTCCAGAGCCTCAGAGAAAGTGGAAAATAGTGTTGAAAATGGCAAGCAGTGTTGAAATTAACACAAAGATGAAGTTTCATTTAAAAGAGAGAAAGAAAACGAGCTCCAGGTCAAATTGGTCTTCCTCTCGAATTTGTGGTTATTTGTTAAGCCTGATGACAGCGGTATAGAAAGTGAGGGTGTAGTATTTGCTGTATAGGTCCCCTTTGTCATAAAGTCAGGTTTTACATTTCAAAAGAAAACCTCATTCAACACCCACCACTGTTGTCACTCTTTCATCCAAAAAACATAATACCTTTCTCTATGTTGTGTTTTCCCGACATGGTGTGATGATAAAAATAAAATAATACCATGTTAAAGGTCCACTGTGTAACATTTAGACAAAGATGAAACGTACTAGCCATCAGCAAGTTTGTATAAGTATAGAATTGCTTTGAAATAAAAAAAAAATGTTTGAATTTCATAGCATTAGAATCAGTGTTTTATTTGTATTTTATTCAAGGGCCTTGCTTTATGGAAGCTTTGCCACCATGTTTCTACAGTAGCCCGAAGGGACAAACCAGCCAGAACATTAGTTTTGTGTGGAAACAGAAGCTTATTACACAGCTGAAGAACATCATCTCTGATATGTGAATGCCGCCGTAGTTCCCTGACGTGCTTGAGAAAGGAAGGGGCAACAAAAAATTGGTTCGTAATTTCTCTTTACAATATAATTTAAAACTATTTTTTTTTCTTTCTTATAATTCTAAGGCTCATTACTAGTTGGTGTTTGTCAGTGCCAGTTTTAGTTTAGACTCCTCCAGTGTCTGTTATGGTGGACAATTGTAATGTAATTACTGTACAACTGTTTGTTTTGGGTTTTAAATATGGCCAGATGACGAATTTTCATTGTTTCTACATTTTTCTAGCACTCAGGGCAATTTTCCGGCAGTGGGTGGCCACCTCTGCTGAAAGAATGTAGGGGAAACGCTGGCTTCCTCTTAACTGGGCCTAATCCTGAGTCTGCTTCAGTGAAAGGCAAGGCCGTGCATGCACATAATCGAAACACTCACACTCACGCATCCTGTCTCATAAACCTTAATGATAGAGCAACGATAAACAGTGATTACCAAGCCTGGGGCATCGTGTTTCTTTTCCACTACTTCCAAAACAAAATATGAAAAAGAGACAGGTGTTCATATGAAAATTGGAGAAAGGGCCATCTTCACAATGCAGCCTTACTATTATGAAGGTGTTTGAAATTATGCTGGAGTGAACTTGAGGTAGACTCATTGCAGGGAAAGCACCGGTCTGAATTGTGCCACCCAATTATCCTCCTCATCCACCTCTGTCCTCTTTTTCCTCTGCCTTGTTATAGACTTTCTTTTCCTCCACTTTATCGCCCGCCTCAGATTGTTGTTATAAAGCTTGTAGGTCTTGTGTGGTTTTTGAAGTAGAGGACGGCAAGAGAGATGTTTTCTTTCATTTTCAAGGAGTTTGCACAAACAGAGTAAAATGAGATCAACGGGGAAATACAGAGGAGGAAATGGATTTGAGTCTCGGCATGTCATAATAACATACCTGCCGTACAGCATTGATGATTAGTGAAGTCATGTTGTTGCTTTTATATGCCGTATATTTAAACAAAACTCTAAGAATGAGAAAAAGGGTGTAGGACATGTTAGAAATATAACGTGTGTGCCAAGATGTGATTGAGCAATAATTTGAAGCCACTTTTGAAAAGAAGTCTAGATATTGTTCGCTATAAACACTTGTCCTTTTATGTTTAAATATTTTTGCAATTAATGTTAATGTTTAGCAGTTAAACATGTTTTTACTGTGATGGACTAATAGCATCGGGAAGGAACATGGTTTTAACGTGCTTTTCAAAACTTATGTGTTTTCATATTGTGATATGTCATCTAGTTTAGATGTACTGTAACTGTGAGGGAAAGAAAGGTCAAGCACTAAGTACAGCGGAACAACAGATTAATTTATTACAAGAGTAGAAGAACCAAATAAGAGGTTAAAAGATAAGGGTTTTCTATGGCCGATGCCAAACTCTACATATCTGTGCAGTTGATGACCAGCAAGCATCTTTGGTCCATTTTTTCCCTTCATCTGCTAAAATATAACAGATCAAAAACAACAAATTATAACCTAAACAATATTGCTTGACTGATGTAAACATATTGTATTGAATGACACTTTTGGTCTGTCTCTTCAATTTGCGTTGCAGTGCATCAACGTATTTTAAATAAAAATCCTTCACGTTGTCAGTAAAAAATTTGAATGAAAAATGTGTAGATTAGACTACTTCTAAACTCAATAACCCATCCTGAATTTACCACACTTTATTACATGAATTCCAATTAAACATCCATCAGTGTTAAACGGTTACATCTGTAAGAAGCATAAGTCAGATTCTGCCTCATTGTTGAGGTTTATTTTCTTCTGCCTTCATGTGTGTTTTCACTTCTCATTTCCACCGGATCATAGAGATTAGTAAATGTAGGTGTTGGAGTTATTTTTGTAAAATACTACAGTGTTGTAGTGTGTGCTGAGTGCATTCATAGAGCACGAGGAGTCTCTGACAGCCTTCACATCTTTATACTTTTCTAAACAACCCCCCACGCACTTTTCATTTTCTTGAACAGACAACAGCAGTAACTTGGATGCTGTTATTAGTACAAGGCACTGGTGTAAGGCAGGGTTTCTCATTCAAATTAATGGTTCGTTATCAGGTTTTTGCAGTGTTGCTGATGAGCTGACCATTTCAATCAGTTGTGTTGAAGCAGGGAAACATCTGAAACATGCAGGGACCCGGATTGAGAAACCCTACTGTACAGTCTATGGTCTGTAAATTGTTTTTCATATTTGAAAGGCTGGGACCAGACCAACTGATTAAGTAATTCAACTTTTGTGTCAATTAATGAACGCGTGAACCAAACATTTTCAGTTGTGTTAATGGCACTGAATGATGGAAAGCTTCTCCACATGAGACATTTCAGTTAATACTGTGCAATTTATAGTTCAATTTTCTTCACTCAGATAACTGTGGATTATCTCTGCAAACATAAACCAGTATTAATGGAACTTGACAAAATGGCAGAAGCCTTTGTTAAACCAGTAGAAGAAGAAGACGCATTAAGGAAGAGCTACAGGTCTGTCAAATCTCACATTTGGGTGAGTGCAGACGGAATCACTGAATCTGTGTTTAACATCAAACAAACATGAATTCAGAGCAGATGTGGAATCAAGTCGATGTTGTAAACCAGGACTTTGTCCAGGACTGAGAGTGGAGCATTTTTTTTATAAATGTAACAATATTGTCTTTTTGGTTACACTTAAATAACGGTAGGCAGCGATACAAGGAACTGAATAGTATAAAAAGTAAATGGACTTCAGACGCTGTATTGTTCTTTATGTGAAGCATTTTCACTAACCTAACATTAATAATGTGTCATGCAGAAAGTATAAACCAGTTGAAACTGCAGTTGGAGTGAAATTGAATCGTAAAAGAAACCTGGGGAAAGATCCTTTTTTTTTCCTGGGGAATGCAGTATTACGTTTGTGTGTTTGTGTGTGTGTTGTGTGCTAGCGGGGTTATGGGTTGCTGACTTTACCGTTGAACCTCATACCAGAAGCCTAATTCAACAAAACATCTTAATAACCTCAATGATAAACTCTCACTGAAACCCCCATTTCCTTCAGCATCCACTTTTGTGCGAGCACTCTCCTTGATCGTGGCGCACACAGGAGAGATGCATTAAATCCCATTTATAGGTAAAACCAAACTGTCTGACCCTTGAGGTGAGCTTCTGTGGAGGAACATGTTTGACTATTAAAGTCGGTCCCTGACAGAAAACCTCATATCATCAGTATAAAAGTATGAATTAGGGAGGTTGATGTCCTCACAAATAAAGAGGTCCACTCAGCCAAACCTGACTGTGCTTCACATTACACACACTTCAGGTCCAGGATATTATTGGGATACTGAATCGTAGCAGGGCTGCCCAGATTGTTTGTGAGCTGGCACTCTCCTCAAAAGATTGCAAAAAAAAAAAAAAATCAATTCCGTTGTTATCACAGATCGTGACTGGTAGGGTTTAAATCTTTTATATACAGTGTGTCTGTGTGTGTGTCACATCTGTGTCTATGCAAGTCTGGTTGATCTTTGTGTTCCTACTCCTTGCCTCTCCTCTCCCTTGACAAAAGCAGACGCTTTTCGGCAGGTTTAATGTGACCACAGCCATGCAGTGTCTCTGGGGGGGAAGAAGGGGACATGAGGGGAGTGAAAACAAACAAAGAGAGGAAAGACAATTTTAGTATAGTGGGAATGTTCATGTAGAAAATCCATCTTCTGATCCCAGTATAAGTAAGTGCAGTGTGATGCTGGATTCATTGTGTTTCTGTGAAAGTGTCATTGTTCCTCTGAATGATGTTATACTACTTATCTTTTTTTGTAGAGGTCCTGATGAACACTAAGACAGAGACTTCAGATCTGAAATGGACCATCTATTCCCGTACCAAACCTGAGGTATGTAACTCCAGCTTCACTGTGTTATCTGTATTCCTAACACAGGCCTTGTGGTGACTGGGGATTTTTGGCTTCCAGCTGTTCCTTTGTTACTTTGGCTATAAAAGAGTTCCTTATAAGGCTGGTAACTGACAGAATAAAGCAACCACCAGAGTGAATGTTGCATTCAAAGTATATTCGAAGCAGATGCTTTGATATATCCCATCAACCTTCGAGCTGCCCACAGTTTTGAGTACTGCAGCCAAAAGAAAGACATATTTGTAATATGATCAACTGAGAAGTGGTTGCTAGGGAATATTTGCCAATAGCGTCAGCGACCAACATTGCTCAACTTGCTGATGTCTCAGCAGAAAACTGGTTGCAGTCATACTGGCAGGGAGAGTTCTCAAATTGAAATTTTGATGAGGGTGCAAATGAAAACAAAGCCAATATCTTTACATATTTCACCATTATCATTCACACAGTGACACAGTTTGTCAAGCTGTGTAGCTGATCTCACACACACCTGTTGTTCACACTGGAGGCTCGTCTGGTGTGTAGTTGCTGCTGTTTGACATATGGTTTGCCTTTAAAATTTACCACAAAATAATAAACCTCAACTAAATGAATGTACTCAAGTCAATGCTATGACTCTTTAGTATAAAGATCAAATTCCTTTGGTCCTGAAAATAAGCACTGTTGGAAATAAATTACTTGATTCTGGGAACTGAAATGCCAGAGTGCTTTACTTTGATACAAGTACAGGAAGTGTTTTGATTGTGACATTTGACAGATGTAGACATTGAAAGTCGGGTGAAAGATGATTTTCACTGGCTATTTTGCAGTAAATAGACAGGAGTTCTTTACTCAAAAAACAAAAACAGCTTGCTATATGCAAGTAAGCTGCAGCGTGACTGCTACATTCTGTTAATATGGAGCCTTTAAATGAAAAGCAAAATGTTCCATAGCTCAAATGCATTGCTCACATATCCAGTGTCCTAACACTAAATTAAAACTGTTGCATGAAAAATCTCAAAGACACAGATGGCAGTGGGACGATACAACAAGCTCTCTGCATCAAAAGTTCAGATTTTAAAGAATTACCATGATTTAGTTAGTTTTTTAGGCCTGGGGGATTGTTTGTGACAGCTTCATATTAAGTGTTTGTGCCTTTGCAGTTTCAAAAAAAACTACTGTAATGGTGTATTCACCGAATATAGCTAATAATCATTTTAGAACCACCAGCGTTGAAAATGATAATCATTTTTACTGAGTCGACTGTTTTAATGAAATCATAAATATAATTTCATGGCTTTGTGATCATATGCAGCCAACTGTGATTGCAGAATCAAGTCCTGTGTGAACAGATATAACACAAGATTATCTCTGTTAGCTATTTACCAGCACATGTTGAATATATACTGTATAATATTTTCCTGTTAGTTTTTTGCTCATCTAGATAAATAAAAAGCAACAATGCATTGATATTTAAAGGATCATGTTTTATGTCGGTTTGTTGTTATGGCTGCATTTAGAGCTTTTTCACAGAAATTGGCTCCATATCCAGATTCTTGGTGCATCTTCATCACTGCAAAACATAAAACATTCCCAAAGTATAGTTTTGGCAATAATAAGGGACATTCTCCCTTCAGGTGATTCAAACCTGGCTCACAGTGCTCTGCTGCTCTGTAATTCATTCAGACCCGTATTCTGCCTCACTCGTCTTCAAATGGGATTTTTTACATATTTACATAACTGAAATTCTGAGCCTCAAGTTCAGCAATTCTGCTAAATTCTGCCCCGAATATGTTAATTTCCTGCTTGTTTCTGCTCGTGTGAAGGCACAATGGTGGTAAATATGTTTGCTATGGACGCAGACGTCAAACATTTTACTTGTATTTTGCTTCCCAACAAATGTAGATTTCTGTAGAGATTTTTCAGTTCATACATATTTGAGATATCTCCTCCTGTTTTTCTTTGCCGTTTTAATTTGGAAACGTGTGATTGAGTGGTGAAAGCTGTGTCTGTCTTGGATGCTGTGTGCAGCAATGTGCTCCGTTTGACAAGTGAGACTTGTATTCCCACTCACTGGGCTGTGGCTCAGTGGGAGGAATGATATAACAACCCAGATTCAAATTTGGTCTGGATCAAAATCTACAGCAGACCAGCCTCTATTCCACAGGCTGCTGACAGGTAAAAGGGTAAACAGAGAACTGCAACATCATTATGATGAGAAGGACATTTATTGTGATGTGTTGTATAAAGTGAAAGGCAAGACAAGACAATTAAAAGCACTCTGTACTTGCCCCTTTAAAATATGGTGTGGGGCATTTTGGATTATTTAAGGGCAATTTGTCAATCTATTAGAGATGTAATATGTTATATTTCTGCATCTAAATAAATTAAACCAAAAGACTAATAATGTATATTTTTGAGTAGTGTAAGGTTTCTAACATTCTTACAATCTGTATTCATCGTAATGGACTGTGTCATTTTTGAATCACCTTTACCCCTCAAAGGTTTTACAGAACTGAAACTTAGATTGATTTTCTTAGTGAAGGCAAACTAAGTTTCCCGTTATTGTTTTGGCTGAGAGACCCCTGGTGGTAGAAGTGACATACACACTCACTCATTCACTCATCTTCTACCACTTTTTCCTCCGCATGTGGTGCCAATCCCAGCTGAAAGGCGGGGTACACCCTGGACAGGTCGCCAGTCCATTACAGGGTCACATAGAGACAACCAACCATTCACTCCTACACTTGAAATTACATATTGTGCATTTTAAATCAAATTTAATGCCAACTTCACTATGTAACAGTTCAAAGGATATAATAGAGGATGTGTGTCCCCAGATGTTTCTGGTCAGATTTCATTCAACCTGCGACCTGACATGACTTTTTTCTCCTCTTTTCTCTCAGTGGGAGGAAGTAAGTGGATTAGATGATGAGAACAACAGTGTGAGGACCTATCAGATCTGTCAGAGCGACAGTTCCTCCAGCCACTGGCTCCGCAGTGACTTTATCCAGCGACGAGGAGCATCTCAGGTTTATGTGGAGCTACGCTTTACCATGCTGGAGTGTTCTTCCAGAAGCACCCACCACCGCAGCTGTAAAGAGACCTTTAACCTCTACTACTTCCAGGCTGACTCTAACGAGGCCACAGCCACCTACCCACCGTGGATGGAGAACCCGTACACCAAGGTACATCCAGCCTGTGATGTTTACAACAAACCACTTACTGCCTCATAATCATAGTTGCCATTATTATTTAGTGACTTGTTTTTCTATTTGTTTAAACTGTTATTTTTGTAAAATAATGAAAAACTTTTAACATAGCCATTTTTATGCCTTACCTGGCTCTAGAGGAACCTTTTCAGTAATGGAACTTTGATTAATATATATTTTGAAGAGTTGAATAGTACTTTATAATGTTAAAACTGGTTACACAGTAGAATGGAATAGAGAAACAACAGCATCAATGTTTATATTGGTCTAGAAGTATTATGCTTTCACCACCTCCTTGCCACCAGGATGGCATTTTCACAGAAACATTTTATGTTAATTTTATGGCACAAAGGAGCTGCATTGCTGCATTATTTTATGTCCAAAAAACACCAAACAGGAGCAGTTTAGGACTCAAAGTTGTCTGTTGCCCCCTCAATGTGAGATGTTAGTAAAACAAATAACTGATGAATATGAAAAAGGAAAAAAAAAATAATACTGATTTCCCCTCACATTAGCAAAATGTTTAGATATATGCCCCATGGCTGAATCTTTACATTTAAACCAAAGACTTTTCTTTTTTTCCTGTTGATTTCTGACTAATTAATTACCTCACTTCAAGGTAATCCTGCTGATGGCATTAAGATTATATTGGATTGAGCATTAAAAATGTAGTTTTTTAAACCCATGTTATAAACTTCGGATGTGACGTTAATAAAGTGCTATATATTAGGAAAGGAAGACTTAAAAAATAAGATATTGAACCGCATTAGACTTTTTTTCAAATTATACCCCAAGGCATTTTTACTTTTCAGTCTATTTTAGTATAGTGTCAAACTCTGTTTGCAGAAATTGTAATTTATTTTAATAGTCGTCATTTTGTGACATATTTTTTATATCAAATTGACATTACTGTCTCAAGGGATTAAGGACTGTCTTTATTCCCCATGTCTGTGCTTTCAGTGTGTTCAACAACCTTCATGTTGTGTAGCTGATGAAAGATCATGGTTGTCAGAAAATCCTTGTCAAATCTCTGATATCAGAGCATCCTTCAACGCACTGCTTAAGAAATGATTCAAAATACTCCCCACACCTCAACTTCATTACCACTTAATAATTTAACTCTGACAGAAAAATAAAAGGGATGAAATGTTCACTGTGATGAATTTCCTTCCTCCTGAGCCAGTTTCATGTCCCCGCAAGTTAACGTTCAAAGCTCACTGTGACAAATGGGAAACAATGGATGCCAGGAAGGTAGTAAATCAATCTGAAATCACAGTGGTATAGTTTGGAAAATGTTTAATAATGGAAAGCACATGTGGTGTTTAGTTAATGGGCAGAAATGACTATAACATGCAAAACCACCTTGTCTTTTGCTTATTTAGACTGAATCTAGTGTGTCAGATACAGGCCCTTACATAAGATCTTTTCTCTTGCTTCCTGTTGTAGGTGGACACAGTGGCTGCAGACTTTCTCCTGAGGAAGGGTGGGGAGAGGAAATTCAATGTGAAGACCTTAAGACTCGGCCCTCTATCTAAGAGGGGTTTCTACTTGGCTTTTCAGGCTCAGGGCGCCTGCATGGCCTTGCTGTCCGTCAGGGTGTTCTTCAAAAAGTGTCCTCCCCTGGTCAGTGCTCTTTCCTCTTTCCCTGAGACAATTCCCCGTACTTTAGTGCAAGAGGCACAGGGTGTGTGTGTGGAACACGCAGCCCAGCAGGGTCCTCGACCTCGCCCCCCTAAGCTCTTTTGTGGAGAAGATGGCCAGTGGGTGGGTCAACCAACAACCTCCTGTGCCTGCCTGCTGGGATTTGAACCTGCCGAGGGACACACCCGATGCACTGGTAAGAAAGAGGCAAAGTGAGGCCACTTATACCCCATTACCAGTGGTCATAATACTCATGCTTTAAACAGTTTTTTCACTCATGAAAATTAGATTAGTCGGCAATCACTAATGCTGCAGTGCACATGGTTTTTATTGTCTCTGCCTCCCATTAGAATCAGTGGGATCCTAGTAAATATGCAAAATACTTCTTTGTCTCATATGTTTTTCCCAGCGATGCAGCATTTCCGGCACAATGCTATGACATGCATTCATCTTCTATCCATTAGAATAGAGCTGTGAATGTCACATGGCTTTATTGAAACTATTGTGGTAGCAGGAAAGGATTCTGCAAAAATGAACGGTGTCAGTTTCAAGCCACAGAGCTTGAGCAGTGCATTGCAGAACCTGACAGACTGAATAAATCTGACTCTTATAATGCCCCGGGGCGCTTTTCACGTGTATGGAAACAGCCGGAGAGGACATTACAGACCTGCAATAACTAAACATTATCAACCTTCGGATAAACTTTCCGTCATCTTACTCCAGAGAACGCTTACACAGTGCAATATAAGCATGTAAAATAAAGAAAGTATTAAAGTTAGTTTGTCTTAGATTCTGTACCTGACATGAAGCGATCACTATATAGGTGTGTTTTCTGGCAGTGATCCACCTGTGCGTGTGATCTTTTAGGATCTTTGGTGGTCAGATAAAATGCTCCGTTTCAATATCCTGAGTCACATCTCCAGCTATCCACCATCTTCACCTTTTATGAATAAAACTTGCAAAGAGACATGTTGGTATATATGCAGCTGAGAGTATGTCTATGAATTTGAATAGCACAGCTTAAATGACGGTGTTTTGGTTCTCATTGTTGCAGGACGTGATTGTGTGATGTCAGCAACCAGAACTCCAGTCACCATTAGCATTAATGTATAGTGATCCATACTTTATAAAAATTGGGACAGATAATTTGCATCATCTGAAAGATTAAACAGAGGCGGAAGTAAAATGCAAAATCGTAACTACTGTAAAATTATCACTGTGATCCATGGAGTTTTCTTTTTTCCCTTTGATGGAAAAAAACAACAACAAGAAGTCAGAGCCACTACCAGCAATGGAAATGGTGTTAATTGCCTTTTTTAGGGGCTTTATACCCCATTCCCACTAGTTTAAAAACAACTTCTTTAATCCCAATTTATATGGGTTTTCCACAAGTGGGAACATATTTACTTGGCCTTCACTCCCGATTCAATCCACTCATTCATTCATGCAGTTTTTCTCCAGCTTTGCTCTAATCAGTATCAGTGGGAATGCAAAATCTGGATTAATATGCTAATTTCTTTGTCTGCTTCATTTTGGCAGTGATCATTTACAATTGCAACACTAGGACACATGCATCTTCCAGCTTCTAGCCTAACCAATAACCAATGTATTTTTGCACAAACCCTTTTTTTTAGCAACTTTGGACAACAATCATTATTTTTTATTTTATCATTTGGATTAATTCAATGATTGATTGACAGGGACCAAAGTAAAGGGTAGAAAAGAGTAACTACTGAACATCATCTCTGAGCTCTGTGATGGTGGTGTTGGAATTTATTTGTTTCTCTAACTTATTTTGTTGACAATTATTAATAAGCATGGGTGATGCAGGGGTAAAAAAAAAAACACACACCACAGAACAGACCAGTCGCGTGCATTTGGAATGGTGTTAAATGCCTTTTTTATGGGTTCGTCTGGGTTCAAAAAGCCCAGGTTTACCATCTCTTTTTAATGTGAAAGAGGCTACAAACAAGCATTTAGGTAGACTGCACCCACGTAGGCAGCAGCTAGCAGACTCAACAAGAACACAATGGTAAGATGGGGCCGGGTTTTTTTGAGTAGGGGCAGAAGCGTTGAAGAGGAAACGAGAGACCAAGGATTTAATGAGGGTGGAGAACGGCTTCAGCACGGTGGGGACAGAGCGAGGTCAGGTGGAGCAGCACTTATGTCAGGAAGGAAGAGCGAGGGCAAGGGGTCACTGCTGCGACAACTCATGGTTCAGCTAAGAAACAAGAAGCACACGAGGTGTAGGAGCAGTGGTGGTGTGGGGGGCACGGTTGCTCAGGGTAAAGATCATATCGCTTTGAAAACATCAAAGCAAAAAAGACAAAAAAAAAAAAAAAAAAAGAGGGAAGAGACAGGATGATTCTCTCAGGAGCTGTGCAGCAGCTCCGGCTAATGAGTCCAATTAACAAGCCTCGTGCATCAACACCCTGCACACGCTCACACAGACACACAATGTCTCCTACTCTCACACATACACACATTTGGTCATGTCTCCATGACTTCAGAGGGCATTACACTGACTTGCATTCATTTACTGGAGGATTACTCTGAGCTGGACATAGCAGATACTTCCCTACCCAACACCTTAAACCATGTTTTCACCGTAAAATTTAATTACTTGTATTACGTGACTTTCCTTTTTGTCCCCCATATGAAAGACAAGTCCCCCACAACACATACACATGTAGACACACATGCACACACACTTTCCACTTAACACGGAGAAACACAAGACTGCATTTCCTCCAGAAAATGTGCAGCTCTGTTTGTCTGTGCCTGAATATGGGATTCAGTTTGATCTCTGTGGGAGGTATGAGATTGTTTCACAATCAAATAATAATAATTTGCAACATTTTGCTTCTGGTGAAGTGAGGTTGATATTTCCAGCTTTCAGTCAGTGAGCAGAGCTTTGAGTGGGGAAAAACCCACCAGACCATAAAGGGAGATTACATTTATGCCAAGACTGAACAGTTTATTTGCTTTGTAGGTCGGTCATTTTAGAAAATGAAATCGACATCTAGGTTTGAAATTCAATTAATTCAGCTGTAATGTCATTGTCTTCTGTAGACAATACATACACATTTCTGTATCAAACACAACCCTCTAATGCAAAATGTATGAATGCTGTCAGGTTGATTTAATGTCCAACACAAACTTCATTAGGAAATATAAACCAGTAAAGCTACAGTCGGCTTTCTCCACTGCTACATGAGAGGGGTAGATTTCTACATGTGTCCATATGTTTTACATTAATAATCATCCTATTCCTTTGAGGTCTTTTTCCCTCCAATATTTTTGCTTCTCCATAACAACAAAAACGAAAAACAGTCAAACTGAAGAGTTTTGTAGGTGGACAAATGACACTTGACATTATGATTTTGACGTTTAGGAGCGAAGACATGTACATGTTTATAAGCTTTTTCTCACATTTTATGGACCAAATAACTAATCACTTAATTGAGAAAATAATCAATAGACTAATCGATGATAAGCCTAAATATATACAGAGTATGCAAATCACAAATTTGTGACACGCAGCAGTATTGACCACACTCCATTTTTAAAGGTGGGGTATTCCTGTTTTACCATTTTAACCCCATAAACTATCTCTGTTACTTTGCTGCTTCGGTGCAAAAGTTTCCTGACATGTTGTTATGTTCCTCTGACTCAGCACTTGGAATAGTGTAAATACTGCAGGTGTTAGTGAATGTATAGGCGGTGTTACAAGTTCACAGCTCATTACACACTACAATGTAGTTGAGTTAATTCAGTCGCGTCACATGTTCATGCGTAGAAGCTGAGGCTAGAGTGGGGTTCACAAGGAAAACCTCTCTTCTGTTAAAAGGAAAATAGTGAAACAGAGAAACGTGAATTATCCTCACATTTGACCAACTAGTACCAGAGAATGTTTGTCATTCATACGTTAAAAAAACAATGACCATTGATTATTTGTCAGTCAACACTGCTGACTCATCCAGAGACTTGGAACATTATTTAGATGAATGAGCAAAGGGAGTTTTTATTCTTTATATTCAGATCAGGTAATCAGTGTTGCTAAAAATGTAATATTACTTTACTTATTACCTGGTGTCAAAAGTAATAATTGATTGTTGTTTTACTGTATTTTAAATGCTTTTGAATAAAAAGATTGATTACAGTCTAGTAGCACCATAACTGTAATTGTAATGTTCTTACATTTTGGTAAACTGTAATTTCTTTTACCCTACTCTTTACTGAGTAACATGTTACTGCTCGGTACTGCAGGTAAAATACACTATTTACTAGCATGCTCGTGTTTATTCACCACACACACTATAACTGTCAGATTTATTGTTGTTGTCTTTGGTTTAGAGTCCTTTTTACAAGACTCCGTCTGTCATTCTTCAACCATCTGGCTCACAAGTACCCTGGAAAAAAATATTTATATATACAGTTCTGTGCAAAAGTCTAGAGCACCAACAGCTTTGTTGTTTTTGTGTCTGTCAAATTCTGTGATCAGTAGCATTTGGAATGGAAGGATGTGACTGAAATTTAGTCTTGTACATATATATGTGTGTGTGTTCCAGTTAAGTGATAAATGTTTACAATGTACAGTCATTATCCATCCACCCATCTATAAGAGTTTTGCACCGTTTGCAAATTTGACCCTGGTCTGTTGGAGACAAAGTGAAGATCTTGGGAAAAGTGGTTAATGAGCCGTTCATTTCTTTCCCTGTTTTAGCATGTCCTGTGGGTCAGTTCAAGTCGAGCTCAGAGGAACAGTGCACAACGTGTCCCAGATTCAGCCATGCCACCGTCAGAGGGCTGTCAGTATGTACATGCCAATCTGGATACCTACGTGCAGAATCTGACACTCCCAACACACCATGCACAAGTAAGTTTGCATACAGCAGCGTTTCACACATGAATCCAAATGCAAATGTGGAGGTACCAAACGACACAAACATCCACTTGTTTATTCTCACCTTCCTTTGTTCTTCTTCACTTTGTTTTTTAAGTATCTCTGGTGCTGTTTCTTTTTTTCCTTTTCCTCTGCTGTCACTTGGTCAGGCTTCTTTTATCTGCTTTGTTTCCTTTCCCACAGTGCTGGGCATTGAGATGCATGTCTTTTGTGACAGGTTGTTAGGGGGCAGGAGCTTTCTGTCCAGAGTAAAGTAGCCCTTGATGGTCTGAAGTGACACCTCCATACGGACTCAGGAATTTTAATTCAGTCACTAGTTAAGGCCTTTGAATGGGAGGGACTTTCTAATTAGTTCCATTCTCTTGCAATGGTCTTAAAGGGAAGTGAAACAATGTGAAATTCGGTGTTGGGCTGTTGACATTTTTTCTCTCTCTGGGAAGGTGTTTATATCTAAGCCAACTTCAATTTACATTCATCAATTTTTTTTTATATTACTGATAACTTTAATTACAAAAGCTTTATCTTAATTACGAATCACTTAATCAGGCTGTTTCTATTTTATATTCTGTTTTTGTACTGGATTGCCTTGTGCATTTTGCACATCACTTATATTTTCAATTTGTATGCAAAATTGTAAATCAGCCATTACATCTGTAAATCACAAAGCTCCTTCGCCTGAAAACAACTGTGTTACTTTTCTGTGACAGCCTTTGGGATTTTAATGAAGTGGGTCCCAATTGTTAAGTCATGAAATGTATCACCCTAAAAAAAACCTCTTCTCAGAAATGTGGAATTCAGGATTCACGTGCACCTACACTGTGTGTGATGTTGCCCCACTTTAGAGCAGCTATTAGCACTTAAGTTACCTGCAGGCTCACTGATGAATCTCTGTCTCTGTGGCAGCAACAGAAACACATTTACAGTGAGTGCTATTGCTATTCAGTTATGCTTGGCTTCAGGCAATAGCTGTCTTTCTTTTCAGACAGTGATTATTATCATTCAGTTTCAGATGCATATAATTGCATCAGTTCAGTTCTGCAACACATATGCTCCTGTTGTATTTCAAAGCCACTGCAGGAGCTGGATCTGTTTTGTGATTCCATGTGCAGACCATATGAAATGTGTTTGGGACGGATTAAATTGTTTTCAACATATATGGAAAGAAGTTAACAAAATGGCCTTTGTGGGTCATGGAAAGGTGAAGCAGCAGAAAAATGACACAGGTGAGATTAAAATATTTGATTTGATAGAGAAATTGTACACAGTGTGATTCCATCGTGAGGAAGCGATGACTAGAAAACATGATGACATTTTTGACAGTATAATTTGACAGCATTCAGAGCATGACTACTGCTGCTTTCCGAAGGCATTTACAACAGACTGAGGTGTTTGATGTTGCTTTAATGACTTTGCTGAATCAGGTTTTGGAAAACAGGAGCATAGGGGTTTGACATTGGTGCTGCTCTAAAGGCAAGGAAAAGGTGCTGCAGCATGTAACTCCTGTTGATATCAATATTATTATTCAATTCAATTTTATTTGTATAGTGCCAAATCACAACATACATTATCTCAGGGCACTGTCCATAGTAAGGCCTCTGTTAAATCTTTATGAACAGAAAGATACAAAATTACTTGTATACTGGGCCCTTCCTCTTAAAACAGGCTCTGGCAAACAATACTATCAAACCTGACTGAGGGAGTATTTGTGTATACAGCAGCAGAGCAGGGACAGGTAGGGACAAGTATTATTTGTTCCATCAAACTGATAAATGACCAGGTTTTTCTGAGCAGTAGGATTTTCAGTCATACTATTGTTGCCTCTGTCTGGCAGGCATAAAATGAAGCACTTCCTGTGTGCAACACAGTATGTCAACAGATTACATGAGGTCTACACACTCATTTAAAACATTTTTTTATATTTAAAAGTTTTAAGCCACATTTTACCTTTTTGTGAGATTTAAGGGCAGTTTGTGTGTTCATTTCCATAGAAAGACAAATTAATTTTAAAATGTGGTTAATTATTTTATTATTATTTTCGTTTCTGTAGAACCTCCATCGGCCCCACGCACCATCAGTTCCCAGATCAATGACACCACCCTCGTCTTGGAGTGGAACGAGCCCCTGGACAATGGTGGCAGAACCGACCTGAGCTACACTGTCAAGTGTTCTGTGTGCGGGTCAGCCAAGGGGCCGTGCCCTCCGTGTGGAGACAGTGTCAGCTACCGGCCAGCACAGCAGGGCCTTCTGGGTCGGCGGGTGGAGGTGTGGGGCCTGCTGCCTCACACCACCTACACCTTCACTGTTCAGGCGCTCAACGGTGTGTCCCAACTCAGCGGCAAGGAGCCTGCCAGTGACAGTGTCAACATCACCTCAAGCCATAACGGTGAGAGGTGGAGAGGATAAGGTGGAGACTTATAAATACCCAGAATGTGAAGTGGTATTTATCATCCTTTTGCTGTTCTTTGCAGTGCCATCATTAGTGTCTGTGATCCGAAAGAGTGACTCAACTGAGAGCAGTCTGACTCTGCAATGGTCAGTCCCGGCCCAGCAGCCCTACACCATCCTGCAGTATCAGCTGCGCTACTGTGAGAAGGTGAGAGCTTCCTGACAACATCAACCAACTGTGTGGCTCTTCAGATTTAAATTTCTTTTCACCCATACTGTGACTGCGGATGAGAAAACACAAACATGCAGATGTAGTAAACAGAGGACAGCAGTAATACATCTAAATTTCCTCCCACGAAATGGAGGCCAAGTGAACTGAAACCAAAATAATCTATGTAATCTATAACTATCTAACTCTACACACAACAAACATGGATCTGATGTCAGAGAGTCTGACTGCTGATGCTTGGTTCAGCAGAGGCATAAGATGATTCAACGACTTCTAATTATATCTCAGACATCAATATATTAATTTGCATGTTTCTGGTTAAGATTAATAATGATTATTAATGTAGCAGGGTCATTTTGATATACTTTAATTGTAGTAAAAAAGGTTTATTTCAGGTCAGTTTAAATCACCTTTGTATCTTTAACATTTAGTGGCTTTTTATCACTCTTTGTTTGATCTCTGTCATTGTTTGATGCTCACTTCTGGTTCACCTAACGCCATTTTCATCTAGGAGCGACGCAGTGAGGATCTGTGCCAATACAGGGAGAGTAACAGAAACCAGGCTGTGCTGACAGATCTCCGTAGGGCCACTCAGTATGAAGTGCAGGTTCGGGTGCGCACCGTGGCTGGTTACGGCAGCTTCAGTCCTGCAGCCGTCTTCCGTACCCTGCCTGACGGTAACAAAAGAAACTCCGCACAAAAGACTCACACACTTCTCTTTCCTTTCACACATTTTCTTAGCCTGTTCTTTTCTGCACAGTCAGGCCCTGTACATTTTCTTGTTATGAATGTGTTGCCCTTGTCCTTGTAATGAGTTAGTGACCTTGTATCCAGCCTCTTTAATATTCTATTATAAATTCCTGTCATGTTCTTTCCATCCCTCTCACACTTTTCTTAACTACCGGTATAAACCTCCTGTCAAGATTTCTCTCATTATGTTACTGTAACTATCTGTCTTTCTGTCTATTTCATCATATTTTTTTTCCTTTCTCTCCTTCATGTGTTTCAGGACACGACTCTGCCTCCCAGTTCTTGGTACCTGGGATCCTCATTGGTGTTGGGATGCTGCTGCTGGTACTTTTTGTCTTTGTGGCTGCTTACTGCATACGGTGAGAACAAGGGAAAGAGGGAAAAAAAGAACAAGAATCTGATAGAATAACAGGACATGGGCCACAAAAAATGGGGAAATGGAAAACCAATAACAACTGTGACCCCAATTTTACAATTTTGCACCACTTTGTTCTCTTGTTTAAACAAATCGTATCTTATCAACAGTGGGTTCGCACTCTGTCACCCACACCTTTTTTGTTTTTCTCTGTGAGGCAGTTCAGACACAAAGCAGTGCTCATGATGGCTTTTGCTGGCACAGCTAAAAGTTATCCTGCTCATTAGGACATTTTCCTAAGGCTTCATTGTTTGAGTAAATACTGGTGGATGCCATCAGAGAGAGAAAGCGAGTGTGTGTGCGTGTGTGTGTGTGTGTGTGTGTGTGTGTGTGTGTGTGTGTGTGTGTGTGTGTGTGTGTGTGTGTGTGTGTGTGTGTGTGTGTGTGTGTGTGCGCAAGAGAGAGAGAGAAAGATTGAGAGAAATGATGACAGAGGTTGAGGGCAGGGAGAGACAGGATGCAGGCGTCCCAACCCTGTTTCCACAGGACAGGAGAACAATAGCTGTGACCTTGTGACTTATACACACACATACAGTTACTTACACACACTTACACACAGTGGCTGAGGCCCAGATCTGCCACTAACAGAGGGTGGTGCGTTGCTGCTATTTTAGGCTTATGAGGTGGGAGAGAGAGAGAGAGATGGAGGAAGGCAGGGATCCAGTAGCTACGTGGTTGTTTTAGTCTTGCGGGGATGAGTTTTTGCCAGCAGATTTATAACGGCGCCGCTCGTGTGTCAAAGGGCAAAGCCATAGTGGTTAGCTCAGGTATTCATCATTACCACAAGTCGTCATGCATTGTGCCTTCCAGATTGCTGCGGATTGTTTAAGGTCAACAAGAGCCTGTTTACAAAATGGGAGGGGATTTTTTGGCTAAAAAATAAAATTATAGGTTGGGTTTTTTTTAAGTGTTTTGCAAGACATTAGAGAGTATTGGTTTGTTGCTGGACTGAACTTTGACCTAACTGTGCATCCGGCCTGATATGTTCTCAATGCCCAAAGGGATCAATAAATTACTATACAGCATAAGTGTTAGGCCACCGTTAGATTTGTTGTTATAGAAATGCTCTAGTGATCATACATAGTTATTTCTGAGAAAACAGTTAATACAGTGTATGCTGTATTAAGAAAAAAAAAACAAAACAAAGTTTTAAGTGTGAAGCAGCAGGACCTTGGCTCTTTAAAATTAAAAGTGGAACCTTAATTAATGTAAATTACTCAAAGGCACATGTTGTACTGGTAGGACTGCATTCAATGTTTGTTGTAGAGTGTGAATGTGCACTGACAATAAAGACGTTCTCTGTGCTTTTTACAATTTCATATGGAAAATGGCTGCTGTGAAAAACGTCTATTACGCCAAGTTTATTCAAGACATGCATAAGCATTACATGTACGTGTTGTATGAGCGTGACCTCATGGGGAGCGTGCTAAAAAATATGCAAGTCTAACTTTTCAGTCCCAGCATTTCATTCAGAATGCCACACAGTACGGAATTTGACAGGCATAAACTCATACTTTTTCATCAGCAAGGCTACTCTCAGCAAACAACCTGGAAACTCAAGATATGGTATTCAAGCTGTTACAAAGAGATTTATACCATTCCTCCTGAAAAGCACCCAATGGTTTTATTTTTCAGCATTATAAGCCCGGGCACACTGCTAATGCAGTGAAATCATATTTGTAGGGGGAAAACTGGCTCCCACAATGTCCAGACCCCACTATAATAGAGGCAGTATGGGATAATCTGAACGGAAAAATAGATAAAAAGACAGCCTAAATCTGAAGCTAAATTCTGGCAATCTTCTGGCATCACCAAAAGATTACTTAATATCAAATACTGACCTTTGCCTGTAGAAGCCAAGCCATTTTTTTCTGCATATTTATTGTATTTGCTGTTTGTATTTTAACAGCGAGAAAAATTCAATTTACAGTCTTTAAAGCTTGACTAAAACACCAGTAAAGTGGTAGCCTTAGACTTATGCTTGTATTTTACTTTATTGTGCTGACCTTTCAACTTTGAATGAAAATAATCATACTAATGATGTTTTGTGTTTTTATGTTCATGTTTATGATTCATATTTCAGTCAGTGAGACATCTCTTTATTGTTTTTTTTAATTTGAAGATTTGTGCAGTTACTTCAAAGAAGTGTCATTTTTAAAAGAATTAGGATTATTTGCTAAATAAAAGAAGAAAATAAATCCTGCATATTTCCTTTTTTTTTTTTTTTAAATACACTCCCATTTTGATTACCCTTTTATTTATCCTTATTTCTTTCTACCTGCAGCAGACACAGCCAAATAAAGGACCCAGAGCTGAGTGACAAAAACAGCCAGTACCTTGTTGGCCAAGGTAACAACAAGCTTGGCTGTGATTTAACACTCATTTATATCAGGGGAATCATATTTATTGTGAGTGGACTCGCTGCTGCTCATAGTTCTCTAACATTTCTTCTTTTCCTTTCCCACGGCCCTGTTTGTCTTTCTCTCACAGTGGTCAAGGTTTATATCGACCCCTTCACCTATGAGGACCCAAATGAGGCAGTGAGAGAATTTGCCAAGGAAATTGATGTTTCCTTTGTAAAGATTGAGGAGGTTATTGGTGCTGGTAAGCCCCGCATGTGACATATTTTCCATTATTCATAAATGTGCAATCTTTGTTCAGGTCAAGTAATCTTGTGGACTCTCTAACCGAGTGTTTTTTTTTTTGTTTTGTTTTGTTTTGTTACCTTTCAGATTGCCTGCTTTCTAAATAACATTAAGAATATATCTAATTTTAGAGAGTTAAATTGCATCTGTGACATTTAAAAAACATTCTGTTTTTTTTTTTTTATTTGACAAAATTCAATCCTGACGAGTGCAAAAACCAATTAACTGATAAATATGTTAGCAATATTAGTGGCCCTCATTCAAACCAAAGGGCACCACTAGCTTCAAGCAAGCTTTGTGGCTGAAGATGCAAAGAAAACACATCTAATGTGTGTGTGTGTGTGTGTGCACTGCAGGAGAGTTTGGGGAGGTGTGCCGAGGACGACTGAGGATCCCAGGGAAGAAAGAAAACTATGTAGCAATAAAAACCCTAAAGGGAGGCTACACTGAAAAGCAGCGGCGTGACTTCCTCTCTGAGGCGTCCATCATGGGACAGTTCCAGCACCCCAACATCATCCACCTGGAGGGAATCATCACAGCCAGCTGTCCAGTGATGATCCTCACAGAGTTCATGGAGAACGGAGCACTCGACTCTTTTCTGCGGGTCAGTGTGTGAAAACAGAACATGGCTGAGACATCGCGTCTCATGTTCACTCACAGGTCAAATAAAGGCAGTGCATGTGGGTTTGGGTTTGTGTCTGTGGCGATTCAGTTGGCATTAGTCGGAGAGCGAGGTCGAACGCGGTCATTTGTCCTTGTCAACATGCATTCATCTTCCAGCCGTTAGCACAGCCATTCATGTTTGTAGCAAACCTTACTTTGAAAACAGGGCTTATCATCTAAACCCTTTGGCTCTCAAACTGTGGAACGCATACCACCAGTTGTATGCAAGCTTTCTCTGGTGGTACTTGGAGGAAAATCAGTTCTACTGTTTATACTAGCGTATGTGAACAGAGAGACGCTCTGGAATTTTGACCAGAATGCATAGAAAATGAAACACACACTCACTCTCACTCATTTTTTACCGCTTTATCCTCCACTGAGGGTCGCGGGGGTGCTGGTGCCTAACTCCAGCTGGCATAGGGCGAAAGGCAGGGTACACCCTGGACAGGTAGAAAACAAATAACCCAAAAAAAAAATAAAATAATAATAATAAAAAAATAAAAATTATATTAATTAGAGTCAACTTATCTCTCATTCCATCTTCATATAATTTGGCTATACCAGTGTCTGAAGTATATGTGAGGAAGAGGAGGATGATGAGAGAGCAAATTATCTTAATGGGAATAAATCTGCCTCCTGTGAAAAGTCTGTAGCTGACTTTGCTCGGCCTGTTTACAATGTTGTACTTTAACGTTGGTGATAATGGTTCTACTTCAAGAGCTCAATATTTTCCCAGGTGGGACTTGGTATAAAACTTCTGAGAACCACTGGTTCAAACGATTGATTTAAGCAGAGACTGAAGTAAAATATCCAAAATTGTTAGCAGTGTGACGTTATCACTGAGATGAGACTATGGTTTTGTTTTTGCTTGAGTCATTTTGTTTTTGGTACATCCGTGGTGCCACAATTTTCTGGGTGAAACGAGTTGAAAAAGTATCAACCACTGGTATTGGGAATAATGTCAGTTTTGTGGCAGGTTCTTTAGGGTTAAAAAACAAAATCCCAGTGTGAAAGAAGCCTAACAGGGAGTCTCTCATCCACAGCTGAACGACAGCCAGTTTACACCCATCCAGCTGGTGGGTATGCTGCGTGGCATCGCCTCCGGCATGAAGTACCTGGCTGAGATGAGTTATGTCCACCGAGACCTGGCCGCGCGCAACATCTTGATCAACAGCAACCTGGTGTGCAAGGTGTCAGACTTTGGCTTGTCCCGCTTCCTGCAGGAGAATTCCTCTGACCCGACCTACACCAGCTCTCTGGTGAGATGAAAGTCCACTTCAGTTATTGTTGAAGAAACCATTTTTTTTAATGAATCAGCAGTGACTTTAAAGCAACACTAGAAAAAAAGGTCAAATGGCTCCTTTTTAGTTTCCTATTCATTTTAGAGTTGATTTTGAGGATCTTTTTCTCTCATACAAATCTCTCAGTAATATAGCATTTTCTTATATCTGTGATATTTTTGTCACCAGCATGAACACTTGGGTCTGCTGATGCTGTTTTTTTTTATTTTGTAACAGAACCCAAAGTAACCCACAAAAGCAGTGTAGTAAATGCTCTGTTGATATTTTTCAAAAACCATTTCAAAAGCATTTCAGTGTCAGGAGGAATTTGCCTCTCTTTTTATACCTTTCTTTGTCCTTTTATTTTTAAAATCGGTTTTTATTGGATGATATTTATTCTTTTTTCCCCTGCATGGCTTTTAACACCAGTCTGAAGCGCTTTCCTTTCTGTATTCTTTAGCCAGTTATGCAATTATCTCTTATTATGTGTTTTAATCAATTAGGCACTTAATAACTGTATTTTATGACATTTATGACATATTGAATGACAGCTGCTGTATAAATTACTATTATTATTACTGTTGTTATTGTTATTATTATTAACACATTTTTTTTAGACTCTAGCATCTTACTCGCTACTGATCTAACAGACCAAAATTGCATTATGACAGCATGCTGTGATTTCTCTTTTTCCATTTTCATCGAGGTTTACCCAATTCTAACAAACATGTCAAATTCACTGAAAAGCAATTGACATGCTATGTGCATTTGTTGAGATATTATCAAAAATGGATGACTGAACTTTTTATTATTGTTGATTTTTCCTGTCACGTTCCATATAAGGACCCTGTCTGACTGTGTTTATTTGAAGCCTTGGATTGTTGACTGTTCTCCTGTTCTGCACAGGGAGGCAAGATCCCAATCCGCTGGACGGCACCGGAGGCGATCGCCTTCAGAAAGTTTACCTCTGCCTCAGATGTGTGGAGCTATGGCATTGTCATGTGGGAGGTCATGTCTTTTGGAGAGAGACCCTACTGGGACATGAGCAACCAGGATGTAAGTTTTGTTCGGCTCAAAACAAAAAGCCGAGCTGTTTCTGAATCTAAATGCTGTGCCCTTTTTCATTCTGAAATAAAGGAATAATTGTAACTTCTCAGATAATCAGTTTGTCCTTAACGCTGCAGTTTAATGATTTTTGTTAATGTCTGAAAATAGGCTGTCAGAGTTGTGTGAACTCACTTGAATGTAACATATTTAAAAATGATGCATTACGTCTTCAATGTTTGAAGAAAAGTTGCCATTACTTACACAGAGCTAATTTTAGCACTTTATTTTTATTAAATGCCATTCAGTAAATGAATCCCTTTGAACCTTTTTCCTTTGTGTTAGGTAATCAATGCCATAGAACAGGATTACCGGCTGCCTCCACCCCCCGACTGCCCCACCCACCTGCACCAGCTGATGTTGGACTGCTGGCAGAAGGACCGCTCAGCACGTCCTCGCTTCACGGACCTAGTCAGCGCTCTGGACAAGCTGATCCGCAATCCTGCGTCGCTGAAAATAGTTGCCCAAGAAGGAGCGGGGTAAGAGAGAGTGTCGGGGTGATTGACAAACAATGAGGCAGCAATGACAGTAAATATTCAGCTTAAGAATGGGCTAAAAAAAACAGGTCTGTCCTCTGGTATTTCTTTCTTGGTGTCCATTTAGAGTTCTGACAGTTATTGGGAAGACGCCACATTCCCGGTGACCAATCTCATGTACCTTCTTAATGTCCCACTGTGACCTGTCAGCCACTTGCTGTGCCCATTTCCCTTCCTCCACATTCTCCATGTCGGCTGGTCACATACTGCAGGGGGCACCTGACAAATCCCATTGTTTGTCCCTGTCACTCACTCAGAGTCAGATTATAGTCCGGTGTCTCCACAGGAATGTTGCTGCAGGATACATATATATGTATAAGCTCCTCTCTGCTGTTTTGATGACGATGTGTGTAAGTCCTTCCTTTGTTTCTTGACTTCCCCCCAGGCCGTCCTACAGCCTGCTGGACCAGCGCACACCTCCAGCTCTCTTGTCATGCTCGTCAGTGGGGGAGTGGCTGAGGGCCATCAAGATGGAGCGCTACGAGGACAGCTTTCTGCAGGCTGGCCTCAGCTCGGTGGAACAGCTGGCCCAGATCACCACACAGTCAGTTTCAGATTTCTTATCCAAACTGATACTTATTGGCACACTAGGTCAGAGAGCTGGGCTTACTTCTGGCAGTGACAGTCTTTGAAGAAACTGCCTTTTTGCCTTTGCCAAAGCGGTTATGTTTTCAGTTTCTCTCTCTCTCTCTGTTTGTGAGCAGCGTAACTCAGAAAGTCAAAGACAGATTAACATTTTTCCATTGGTGTATTTATTTATTTCATTCGCAGAAATACAAAAATACAAGAATTGCAGAATGCTATGAAAATTATGTTAGACAATATTTGAGTGAGGGTGTAATATATGCAAGGTAAAAACATTAAAAAATCATTAAGACGTTGTAAAATGTGAAAAGAAATTACACAAAGTAACTAGGGAGTTGAACATAAAAAAAGCAGTAATATATGCATAGTGTAAAATTTTTAGAGCATTTTCTAGTTTCTGTTAAATGTATTTTCACTCAAATGCACATTTTAATTCCCCAAGATCACGCTACAGTATTTGATAGAATCCTGATTTTGAGATAGTTTATATAATGGAGGATAAAGATTCATGGCCTGTCTAGTTGAGTAACTATGGACGTTAGTTAGTGCTAAAATAATGTTTAAATCCATGTGGCAAATTAGTGTATCTGACTCAAATATTCAGAAACAGAGACATTGTCAATATCCTTAACTTAAAAATTAGATTTGCACTGTGGATGTAGTACTTGTCAATCTAACAAACTGTTTCTGAAGCAGCAACATTTTTTTTGGGGGGGGGGGTGTAGGTTATGGTGTAAGGAAGAAATTATTAGATTTTTCAATCTGGATGAGTTGTAGAATTGCTAACCACATAAAATTGCTTTGGTACTTTCTGATTGCTCTCTCAAGTTTTCTCGAGTGGCAAAAAATGTTAAATATTCCTTCATCAGATCATATCTTCCAATATTTAATGTTTTTCCTTTCTTCTTCTCTTTTCAGGGATCTCCTGCATATGGGAGTGACTTTGGCCGGGCATCAGAGGAAAATCCTTTCCAGCATCCAAACAATGACCTTTGGGAACAAGAGCACTGCGACCGTGACCTTCTAACTCACCTCTCACTAACCTGGACATGGACACCATCATGCAGGTGCAGACATGGACTGAGAGCACGCTGGTTCCTCTCCTGTGACCCACTTTGAACAGCGGACACCGAGAGAGATTGGCAGAATTTATTCATGAAAGAGATTAAAACATGACTTTCCCATGAGGATGAGGGAATCATCTGGAGAGTGGCGAGTCTGTGTCACGCACAGTGACCAGAGGATGAAGCTGGTGACGTGCAGACAAACTCACTGCCTCATTTTAACAGTTTGTGCTCGGTGTGATTGTTTGTTTGTTTGTTTTTTTAACTTCCAGAGATCGGGACCCAGTAAATGAGGAGAAACGGATCAGTGTTTACAAAGTTCCTGTCATATCATGTCGTTTTGAAAACTGGCAGTTCACGGGTTGTTGACCTGATAAACTTTGCTTCACCAAAGGAGACAAAATAAAAATGCCGGTGACAATTCAAGAATCACATTTATTATTGCTGTGTAATTATAAATAAGAACTTTTACTTTGGGTGTTGGGGTGTCTTTGCATCAAATCTCTCTGGATTTCATTGTTAAACAGACACATTTCACATCAAGACTGAACATTTTACCTTTTTTTCCCCATCTGATTTCACATTACCTCCTCTTTGCTCAGGTGTGATGTGTTAGGCTGACTGACTGTGGAGAGTGCTGCACTTGTCCCTAATCAGACTCCCTTCATGTTCCTCAGTCTGGCTCTCTCCCTCTCCTTTTCTCTCTCCCTCCCTCTCTCTCTCTCAGCAGTGTGTAGGGAAAGAGAAGTGACACAGAGACATATCAGCACTTTTGTCATGTCAGATTTAATTGCAACCTTGAGTAACTCCATGTGTCTCTTTTGGAGTGTGGCCGCTTATTTCCACTGCCCGTGCTTCTGCTGGCAGCTCACTTTTATTGAAATCAGACTGAACATGGACCAAGTGGACTCAGAGACCAGAGAACACTGTTGATTTGGCTTTCTTAATAGAAAATGACCAAGGACACAATCTGGCCTCAACCCTGTATTTCTTGAACATTAAATTTTTTATTCTGTCTTCTTCATCTTCCAGTGCCATTTAGTGATCTTTGTGGACTTGGATGCCAGTTTTATAAAGCAGAAATCCCTAATGGGTAAATCTGTCAAGTGTCATTTAAGGGTTAGTTTGACATTTGGAGGTTTAGTGAATGTTTTCCTTCATCAAATGTTTGTTACTTGATGGGCAAAAGGTCTATTGCTTTTCAGCTGGCTTCACAAAAGTCGTTTCCCAAGATATAGAACAGCAAACAACAAACTGCTTCCCGGCTGGTTGTCAGCAGTATCCATTGGTTTCAGGGTGGAATGCGAACAGTATTGTTGAGCTGCTGTTTGATTAGCAGAGTGGCCCCACTCGCATTATTACATGTGCTTGTTGAAGAAGAAGAATGGACTGGAGTTCAAAATGTCAAAGTATTTCTCAAAGAACTTGCATCTCTTGACGGATAATACCAGCCTTTTTGACATTTGGGTCATGTGTAATTTCCCCCAGGTGGCTCACACGCCTGCAGTGAATCAGGAAAATGGAGCTTAAACAGCCACTAAAGGAGCTGTGTGGGATACAAAATGCCTAGTACCACTTTTCCAAATGGTTTCCTCTTTGTGCCATAGTGGGTTTTTTGCTCATTGGATGTTTACATTGCCTTTTGTGTCATATGCGATCATTTTCCAAGGTTGCAAGAATTGTAAAATACAATTTACATTTAAAGGCCAATCAAATTTGATAAATAACAACTTCGCTCTTTTTAATGCTCACCATAGGTTTTTGGCTGCACACTTAAAATGACTGTGCTGCCATTAGAAACATATGTAATATCAAAACCATGTGTGCACTTTCATAGCATACATGTACTGTATGTTGAGCCTTAATTCAAAAACACTGGTATTTCCATGCGAGAGATGGAAGCTGTGTCCCGACATGAAAAGTGGGTGCAGACATTTTTCAGAGTTTGCTGTTTACATATGTACAGTAGATAACAGTACTGGGTCACAAATGCACAACAAGTGTTTTTTTCTGGAGATTTTCTCATTTCACTCAAATTTTTTTCCCCCCAAAATTGTGACAAGGTGCTCACAGGACTTAAAATATCCAGAACAAAATTGGTGGACATTTGTGCCCTCACATATAACCCCTGTGGGCAATTTCAGAAAAAAAAGTCCTCATTTCAGTGTCTGAAAGCAGCTTGGGAGATCCCCCCCCCTCAAGGATTGTGGGAAGACTGGTCTTCATATTGAAGATCTCATTAAAACTTTTGGAATAATGAATAGATAAAAGTATGTTTTGATTACCATCCTGTGTGTAGGCTAATCTGTATTCAGTATTCATAATAAAGATGCACAGCAGTGTTTACCATCATGGACTCATTTTTCAGCTCATTTCAATGTCAAATGACCTTCACAGACATTCAGTATCAAAACATCCAGTAGACCTCAACTGATACCGTGTGTATAATCATATGTCATCATGTAAATATCATATGAAGTCTCTCTCTTACCTGACAGTCTAACCCACACCAGTGTGCGCCTTTTTTTTCTGGCCACCCCAATTCAAAGCAAATGGAGGTTCACCACAAACCGCTCCACTGTTGCCAAGACAAAGTGATGTTTCTGGATTTGCTCAACGTTCAGACAAATGGAGTGGACCTCAGTCATCTTGTTTTTATCTGTGGCTAGATAAGTCCTTGTCGAAACTGTTAAAGATCATCGCAAAGATGCGGAAGCGACGCATGGTCGTAGTGTTCTCTTTTTCCCTCTACTTAGTGGCTTTTGTTGCAGACGTCTATCAGCATCGGTCCATTTACTTCATGTAGATCTTACCTAATGTGAGCAATCGTATATCATCAGACAGATATCACGTGAAGTCTCTGTCTAACCTGACAGTGGGTGACACACCACACAGTGTGCTTGTCTGATGGCGAGGCCTTGTTCTCTTCTGGCAACCTCAATTCAAAGCAAATGGTGGTTCGCCACAAAATCGCTCCACCATTGCCAAGACAAAGTGATGTTTTCTGGATTCGTTCAACACTTTATCTTATTGAGTTTCATGTCGATGCTTACAGACTGGGACAAATGGAGTGGATCTTGTTTTTGTCTGTGGTCAGATAAGACCTTGCATGAACTGTGGAAGATAGAGGCACAAGTGTTGAAGCAGCACATTACAACCGCGGCGCCTTCTTCTGTCACAAACATCTGTTGGTATCTATCTAATTCTTATTTCTGGTGCATCTGGACAAATGTATGTAAGCATATGTTATTATGTAGCTGTAGCATCTAACCTGACAGGATGTGCTTGTCTGTTCACCACAAAACTGCTCCACTGCTGCCGACACACGAGCCCTCGTAGGAACTGTCAAACACAATAGCGCAAATATGAAAGCAACAGATTCTAACAGGGTATTTTCTTTTCCTGTCTTTTTTTGGGACACACAAGCATTTATCAGTATGAATCTAATTCCATCATAACAAATGTATGTTGGGGAGGAAACAGATGAGTTGTGAAAAGAACTCCTTTAAATGGAAGTCTATTGGAAAATGAGCCTACTTCCCGCTAGATTTATTACTGAATGTCAGTAAACACGTTCCTGAAGAGTTAATGGTCTAAATCAGTAGTTTCAGGTCTTCTTCAAAAGAGCATGATGTCCATTTTGTAAATTACAGTCCCATTAAGAGGAATAAATGAGGGAACTCCGGTGTGATTGACAGCTAACAGGTTGCAGGTGAAACCTCAACATGGCGCCGACCAAATTGCGATTCTGGAGGCTTCATAACTGGAGGTCAGTTTTTTTAATCGGTGACGTCATGACTGTCATGGTCGACATTTCCAAGCAATTGAAGGCTCACCACAAAATTGCCCCACCACAGCCAAGACACAGTGATGTATCTGCATTGCTCAACACTTGATAGAGCTTGACAAAATCTCAGTCATCTCATATTTATCTGTGGTTCGATAAACCACAAGATCATATCACAGATGTGGACACAGTGATTATAAGGCATTCTCTTTTTTTCGGTCTCTTTAAAGATCCACCCCAATGCTGCATTTTTGAAAGAATAGTAGAGCAGGAGACTTAGAGGACAAGAATTAAGTCTCACTCCCCTTATCTTCCTCCAGCTTTGCCATCTTGCAGCATTTCCTCTTGCCTTCTGTTTCTCCAGAGAGCGTTTTTAACCCCGGGGGCTCGGAGCTTGTCCTCTCCTATGTTTCCCCTCCCGGTCCTCAGCCCTTTTAATCATGAAGAGATGTTCTTTTCTTCTCCTATGCCTCAGGCTGAGAGCAGCTTATAGCACCGCATAAGCTGAAACTCTCCCTCCCGCACACACGCAGACAAACACTCACTTCTTTTTCTTTCTCCTCCTCGTCTCAAAAGCTGCTTTAACCTGACTAAGCAGCGAGGGCTTCCAGTCAGACACCGAGTAGATTCATTGATTAATGCACTTTGATTATCTCTGTGTTACTGACTCATTGCTCTTGTTTTGTTCTGTTGCTCTCGTGTGGCCGACAAAGTACAGACCTGAGCAAGTTGAGCTTCCGCTGTGGAGATAAACATTGATGAGTAAGATCTGTTTGGTTTTTTTTGTTTTTTTTTCCCCCAAAAATCTCCACAGTGTGATTTATTTTGTATGAATCTCTGTCTGGGTGGTTCAGCGGGCATTCATTCATCTCTGCCCTCTCTACCGCTGTCCATGCTTTGCGTTGACCCTTGACCCCGCCGCATAGCACACATCTATAGGCTCAGCTTTGTCTGCGTATATGAATGGCCATTCATTTGTGCTGTTGTTGAGTAGAGAGCGGACCGGACCTGCCAGGTTTTAGCATTTGGGGGATTGTGTCATTCCCCTCGCATTCCTGTGTGCATTCAAGTGTGGAGAGGGTGAGTGTGTGTGTGTGTGTGTGTGTGTGGGGGGGGGGGTGGGGGAACGAGGGGGGCGGGGGGGTGGGGGGGGGGGCAGTGAGGGCTTGATGTGAAATGGTTTCACCCCGTCTGGAGCAGTAAACAGAGCAGAAAGTGGAGGTGTGATCCTGCATGAAATGTGTGTTGTTAACAAAGAATCCAGCAATACTGACGCTTTTTCGTAAAGTTCGGGGACTCACAACTCATTTTTTCTTTTCTTTTCTTTTGTTTTGTGAATGACTGTTAAAATTCAAAACAGCTGAGGCCAGTGTTGTAAATTTTAAACAGTCCCACAATACCCATCTTTCATTGTAGACCTTAAGTTCACATTGTTTGATGCAGGTTTTCTGTTAAGAATAAATTTTGTCTGGAACATAAATCACGCCAATCACGTTGACTTCAGTGTTGGTGTTATTTATGACTGTTTTCACAGATGAAAGTTATCAGTGCGCCCCGAAAGCAGCGCTTTCCCCGATAGTTGCACGGCGCCCGAAACCCCCACACACCTGCTGAAGTGTTGAAATTCCCAGAATCTGTGTCCAACAAGTAATGTTCAAAGGGCAGAGTTTACTTTTCTCTCTTGAGTGCTCCCTCTGTCTTGCAATGAAATATGAACATCAGAGAAGATTTTAAAGGTGCACATTCATATTTTCGAAATTTTTTGGGTTTTTCCTCCAATGGTTTTAAAAATAATCTTGTCCGTACACGCTAAGTTCAAAAACGTGGCCATTGACAAGAACGGTCCACCATTAAGTGTTGTCAAAAGCATTCCAAGTCAACAGGTGGCGATATCATCATTTAGTCCTTGTTTTTTTTTTTTTTGTTTGTTTCACGCTTTTGGCTTCTCCCTCTCTATGGATCACCACAGCAGATGAGTCACATATTTAATCGGGGACAGGTTTTTACGTTGGACGAAGCAATCCTCACATTCCTGCGAGTCCCTGTTGGCCATGCAGAAGAGACAGACATGAGGTCAGTACCTGTTCCAGTAGGCAAACAACAAAAATATTAAATTAACTGTATATATGTGTGCAATTTATGCAATTTTAAAGTCTGGTTAGCTGAAAGTGTTAGTTAGGGTTGTTAGTTAGGCCTCACAGAGACACACAGGATGACTTATCACACTGCTGTCTGTCAAATAGAGGAGACATAAAGGTCCCAGCCAAAAAAACTCAGTTTTCCCTGTTTACAAATTTACATTGTAAAAGAAAATTGTGAAACTCTTCTCCCTGGACATTTCCCTACATGTGTTTTCAGAGATTTAAATCACAGTTAGCGTATGCATGAAAGTACTAAATGCACACACACACACACACACACAAAAAGCAATGGTTTCAAAAAATGGGCCTAAGCTTACATCCAGATGACTCTGTTTTTCTTTAAAATTGCCAAAATTCTGCTCTGGTTAAGCCTGTCATCCAGGCTTATCCTGTGAAACTGAGAAGTTTGAAAACGCTGCTGTCTCCGTTTTTGAAAACTGCAGTACCTTTTGGAAATTACGCTGTAGGCTCCTGGTTTTTATTGCCCAAAGCTCAACTAACATAAAGCCCTGTTCTCACTGTTGTTGCTGTTGGTTAATAGTTTCATCTGAAAACACAATTTCCAAATTCAAAAGCAGTCGTACAGATGGGAACTGAGATGTAAAGTTCATGGAGTGTTGAAATTGTATTCATTTCTATATTTTTGTGGGCTGATTTTTAATACTTCTTTTTGAATCTGCACAACTGCTTTGATTTTTCTTGGCAGCGGCAGCTTGAAGATTCAGAGTTTGATTTGAGATTGTCCCCCCCCGTGCCTCTCTCTCCCTCTCGAGATGACTTGCAGACAATTTGATGGAAATGGCTGGTTTTTTTTATTTTTCAGAGCAAATCCACCGAGCAGCCAGCTTAGATTATTTCTCAGCCGTGTGTGCCACATGATTGTGTTGAAAGATGGTGGCAGGCATGTCGCATTTCCACTCTGTTTTGTATTAAATCGATCGATGGGAACGTTGTCGCTCCCTGCTGTTCTACACTCTATCTGTTGACTTTGCCGGAGCTTGTGACAGGCCATCACTATAAATAAGAACTTGTTCTTAGCTGACCCACCTGATCAAATAAAGCTTGTGAGAATGTAATTATGCCATCACGCTGCAGTAGAGTTTGATATAGAATTAGTCTTCTGCTTTTAATCATGAACCTAATCCACTTAATCAATATAAACCCTTTGACGACAGGCCCCTGCTGTCCCCTCCCTGTTATTACTATTATTATTATTTATTACAGCACGGACTTCAAACATTATTATCTACTTACAGGCTGTGTAATTTGGTGTCATTTCAATTTATTTAAAGTGTCTTTGGCTCCAGCTACAGTTATAGATCAATGTTGGCTTCTCCCTGCATTTGTTTGCTCATAAAAATGGATTATTCCTGAAGCCAAATAGTTTACCAATACATATTATGATGTAGTAAGTCAGATGTATTAAAGGCATCCACTTCTCCTTCATCGGGCGTCAAAGAGCGGATCATGTTTTTTGACAAAGGTGTTAGCAGGAGAAAGGATGTGGTTATGAACATCATTACCTTCAGGAGACTGTGCGTGGCTGTTGAAGTCAGGGTCCTGCTCTGTCTCAGCTTTCAGCAGACGCACGCACATGCACGCACATGCACGCACATGCACACGCACGCACAGCAGCCATCCATCTCCCCCCCCCCGTGGCACCCTTTTGTTTTCCACTCTGCTAAGATGTGCTCGTTGCCTTCTGTGAGGAAATGAAAGGAGTGTGACCTTCTTGCTTCTTATCCTCTCCCTGTGAATCACCCCGCACTCTGAAACTCAATCCACATGCGTCAAGGACCACTATGCTAGAGGGGAATTAGAAGTAGGGGGAAAATGTTCAAATTGCTCTTCAAGTCCAAAAATTATGCAAGATGCCTTTGTGTAACTCAGAGGTTTTTGTGTGAGCGTGTGACTCAAGTCGTGGAAAACTGAAAAACCCCAGCACCACCACGAGAAGTGGAAAACATCATGTTAACGTTGGTGTTACTAATCTGCGTGATCGATCGCTGTTGTTGATTGATGAGTTTACTCTGTGATGTTGTGTGTAACCTCTTTCACAAGTCTCACCTTTAGGTCCTAACTCAACCCGACTCCTCCTCCTCCTCACCCCTGAACCCGGCAAGTATAAATCTGTACCATGGGCTGAGAAATGTGCATCCTCCTAAAGTCCTCTGGTCACAGACTGAGAGGCAGAGCCATTTCAAACTGATCACCAGGAATTTGAATAAACTTCCAAACTTCTTTAAAAAAAAAACACAACTCAGGTTGTTTTTCTGTTCCACAGTAAAACCCTCAGCTTTGTCTGTTTGTCATGATTACAGTGAAATCTGGTATTTTTATTTGTGTTGTGGTCATGGCTGTTTACTTTGACTGGACGTCATTGGTTCTTTTATTCATTTTTTTTTTTTGTCTAAATCAACTATTTTTTGACAATGTTTAGCAAGCAAATGGTGAGTCTATGTGCCATTGTATTTTTTTATTTTTTTTAAATGTTGCCTCTTTGCATTGCATGAATGGACCCCCTCAGACACACACACACACACAACAAAAATCCATTGTTCATCTATGGCTCCCTGACCCTACATGCACTGTTTCAGTCTGCTTCGGATAAACGACACTCAGTCAGAACTGTTGATTATACTGTAAAAACATGACCACTCACGTTTAGCACTGACCCCATGAGCAAACTGTGTTTTCTGGGCAATCTGCAGGGCATTCAGGACTGCGTGTGTGTGTGTAGATCCCTGCACCTTTGTTCACCATGTGCATAGTCCACTTAGAAATATGAGGAGCAGCATATGGTTATGATTTAACCGTCATCTGGATGCAATACAACAAGGTTTGCAAAGTATAAAGTGTGCGTGTATTTGACTTTCTCCAGTTCCAAGGACCAGTTTGGATTCAGAACCTTTGGGGACATCTTGGTGAGTCCACACAACTTCAAAGGGGTTGGACGAAGGTTGCTTTGATGGGAAAGTTTGGGGCTTTTTTTTTTATAGTGTGGATTTGTGACGGATTGACACGTCGTCAGCACTGTCGTCTCTGAAAACCAGTCTGACACACAGAAGCCAACGGTCACTGAAAACATAACTATCTAACATAAGTTTCGCCTTGCACTTCTTTGTTTCCCGTAATAACACTTTATTTCATTGTTGGACAACATTTTCCAAGTGGAAATGGGCGTTTCCTCGTTGCTCACTCTCACGCACTAAAGTCTGTCGAGAAAAGCAATGTTTTTAATTCACAGGGACACAGGAGCTGTAAATCTGGGTTAGTTATATAGATCCCAACGAAAGATTTTAATCACCACTGTCACAAAATAAATTTGTGAAACTTACTAGTGGAGGCCACAATGGATTAACAAGGTTTCTCTGCAAACACTGGTGCGGGGGAATGAACTGTTTAAAGAAAATGAACTTCACTTTGACAGTGACAGTGAGTTAAGGTTTCATGGACGTAAACAGGTGTAGAACTGGCAGATTAGCCAGTGGTTAAATCTGTGTTTCCTTGTATGCTGAGTCTTCAGAGGTGGCAGTGGGTCATTAACTCATACAACCACACTTCAAAAAGAAAAACTGAACTTTCCCTTTAAGGCGAGGTTAAGTGCTGGGTTCGTAGTGTTCATAAAGGTCCGGGTAAAGGCTTAGAAAATGATGTCTGAGTGTCTTCATGACTGCAGGAAGACAGGCGTGTATGTGTGTCTATGCCTGTCCCAGACTATCAGGACAAATTTAGATTTGGACCTAGATTTCTAGATTAGATTTTTACAAATCCAATGCTTGGAGTTAGCATTGGGTTTAGGGTTAAGGGTTAGGGTTTGGCATTTGGTTGTGATGGTTAAGGTTAGGGTACAAAAACAATCTGGTCCTAATGAGGCAGGACCTTATTTCTGAAGCTCTGGTTAAAGTTTGGATTAAGATGTGAATTGTGGTATTAACTCTTATGGTTAAGGTAAAGAACATGGCTTTGGTTTGACTGTTTAAATGAACGGATGTCAGCACTGACTCCTAACACAACGATAACTGTGAAAACCCGTGTGTGTGTTTTCTTGTGTATGTGGCTTTGTGAGGACCAACAACCATACAAACCAGGAGGATTGAGGACATTGTGGCTGGTCCTCACGTCTTTAACTGGCTTTTTTGGGGGTTGAGACCTGGTTTTAGGGTTAGGGTTAGTCATTTAGTTGTGATGGTTAAGGTGAAGGGACTATTGTTAGGATTATGTTTATGAAGATCCTCACCTTGAATGCTGCACAAAATGTGTGTGCGTGTAGACAATATAGTCTCCAATTTTAAATAGATCATTTGAGAGGAAGAAAATCAGATGCAATGCGCACCTCTCTTTAAAATATACAACATGCCCAGAATAGAAGGATTTACCTCCCAACCCCAACAATATGTACATTTACTGTGTTATGAGCTCCCTCTAGCGTAGAGACAGTGTAGTGTGTGGTGTTGTGGTGGTAGAAGAAAAACAATAATCGTTTTTACCTGACGTTTAAATGTCACTGTTATTTATTCTGACGCGCGTGCGTTTGGACAGTTCACTTCAGTGGAAGCTCTGGTGATGTGGCAGCTTGAGTGGTTGGTGCAGTCTGACTCCCAGGTCATTTTGATCCGAGCCATCAGTTCAACTTCACTCACAGGAAAGAAGAAAAAGAAGAAGAAAAAAAAAACCCTGCTGTCTGAATCGATGAAGCCCGTACGTGTCGCGCCTACAGCGAAGCATTTTAATGGCCGGGTATTTTTAAGGCTGCCACAGCTCGATCAGCAGCAGCAGCAGCAGCAGCCTCACTCAGCTGTGCTGCTGCTGCTGCTGCTGCTGCTGCTGCTGCAGCAGACCTGCGGCTCCGCGCGCTCCGCACTGCCTCCACATCTGCCGTGGATGGACTGGAGCAGACGCGTGGAGCCAGAGGAATTAAGAAGCCGCATGTGAAATGATGGTGGCCGAGTGTCATCCGGAGTGTTTACAAGTTCCGCCCGACACTGGCGCAATCCGCAATCCATTCATTAATCCTGCACGTCTTTAAATAAAAGAGGGTTCGATTCTCCACTTTCACGGGTGGAGAGTAAAACGGCATTTAAAGTGTTGCCGACATTGTCTGTCTCCTTGACACGTCACGAAATTCATCTTCTCATAACTTTGAACAGTATAGACTGTCAGGGGGAGCTGTTATTCATCTGCGCGACTCTGCCGCCCCCTGGAGGACACAGGCGACGTTGCATCTCAGAAGGAAAAGCAGAGTCATGAGTTGCTTGGCCGCTTACCACACACACACACACACACACACACACACACACACGTTTGCGCTTCAATCAAAGTGAGGACCCTCATAGACATAATACATTCCCTAGCCCCTTACTCTAACCCTAACCCAAACCCAATTCTAACCCTAAAACCAGATCTTAACCCTGAAAAGCCCTTTAAAGAAGTGAGGACCAGCCAAAATGTCCTCGCTCTGTCAAAAATGTCCTCACTCCATACGGTTTATATGATTTTTGGTCCTCACTCTGCAACCAATACTAGACCACAAACACAACCCTGAATTGAGTTCCATTAATTAGACCAGCCAAACTAAAACCTTAACCCACACCTTAACCTTAACTAGCCTTAACTGAATGCCCAACCCTTACCTTAACATAAACACAAACGACAAGTTTCCTCTAACCTTAACCAAATATTCAGAAATGAGATTCTGCAGCACTAGTTTTAGGCTTTGGTCCACATGAGGAAGAATAGCCCTAAAACTGACCTAAAAGGTCAGTGACTATTCCAGAGGAAGTCCCAACAGTCCTCATACAGTGTAGCGAGGACGTCTTGGAATTGATTTATTTTTTTCCTTCTTATTACATTTTGAAAACAAATTGGCACACAAATCAGAACCAGTGAAACATGTTGTAAAATAGGAGAATGTAGACCTGGTGCAAAATGGCTCAGTAGTGCCCCAAATGGTGAAACCTGGTAGGACGAAGCAGAAACTAAGTTGAACCAAATTGTTAATGTCACAGCCAAAGATGAACAAAAAGGTTAATCGGGACCGTAGCCTCGACACAAGAGGAAGTCAGCCATGTTGGATTTGGCAATCAAATTGGCGATTTGCACGTTTCGTGCAATACACGTGACACGAGTGACCCAACCAACTGTGAGAAAAATTCACACATGCTCTCCAGTCTCAGTCACAGAGAGAGAGAGAGAGAGAGAGAGAGAGAGAGAGAGAGAGAGAGAGAGAGAGAGAGAGAGAGAGAGAGAGAGAGAGTTGGATAGCTCCGAGAATAACACCAATGACTTTGGCAACGTGGGTTTGGGTTCAAACCTTTGTTAGTCTGTGGGCATCCAGTTAGACCCTTGTGGATGGTTGTACTTTTGCATATATAAAAGTAGAAAACAGGCTCAGGCTAAGTGGCTTAATAGCTCAATGATTAACACTGTTGACTATAGTACTAGTGGTTAGGGTTCAATTCCCGGTTAAGCTACTGGCTTCCAACTGGTCCCTTGGGTCAAGATGTCCTTTTTGTGTGCGTATATATGTGTGCATTTATATTTATATAAGTAGAGAACAGAGGTAATTTCTAGAGCTTAATAGCTCAAGGATTAACACAACTGCCTTCGGTGTTGGATGCTTGGGTTCAATTCCCACTTGGAGTGTAGCTGTTGAGACGTGGTTGCAGCGTTGCTGTAGTGGGGGAAGTCAGGATGCAACGTCAGGAAGGCATTTTATACTACTGGTACAAGTTACTTTAAGTGTGAGAAATAATATAATGCCCACCTGACTTTGCATCCTGGCTGCAGCATACACCCTTGCCCAACTTGATGGCTACACACTAAGCAGGAATTGAACCCAAGCACCCAACATCAAAGTCAAGTGTGTTAATCGCTGAGCTATCAAGCTCTGACAACTACCAGTGGTTTCTTTTTATATATATGAACACATATAGGCACAGACACATAAGTAAAGCCATGCCAAATGGAGCTTAACCAGGAAGAATTTGAACCCAAGCCCCCCGTGCGAAAGTCAATCGTGTTAACTGTTGAGCTATTACGCTGCTTCAACAGAGTGTGTTTTCTATCTATATGTACACACGCGCATATATATATACACACAGACACATCCAAAAACACAGTGTTACCTAAGAGCCCAACAGGATACCAGAAGCTTAACCAGGAACTGAACCCAAGCCCCCAGTGCTAAAGTCAACTGTTTAACCATTGAGCTATCATGCTGCTTTATCTGAACCTGTTTTCTAATTTTATATATAAAAATACAACTGTTTCCAAAGGGCAATGCATGCATGCATGCAGCCTAAACAGGAACTGAACCTGAGACCCTAGTGCCAAAGCCATAAGTCTTAATCACTCAGCTACACAGCCACTGTTTTCTATTCAGATGTTTTCTATTCATTTATTTTTTCATATAGTTTTCTATTCAAACATATATATTTATAGGCAAAAAACATAGGACATCAGAGTTCTTACCCACTGAGCCACCTGCTCCTACGGTCTCACAGGTTTCCCTAGAGCATTTGACTGTTAACATTGAATATTGAACTAAAAAAACATTACTTCATTGCAAGACTTGAACTCACAACCTGAGACAGTCAAGTCTTATTCCACCAGCAGAAGCTATTCTTACTAACCTGCATAATCCTACTATCTTGGCATGTTTAAGTTCTGTGTTTTGGTCTGAAGTTAAACTTACATGAACTTCATTCGTCCTGATGAGCTGACTCTGAATTTCTTGATGGTCTTAAGTTTCTCATCTTGGTCAGAGTTTGTAAAATTTTGTCTTTCAAAAAACTGAACCCACTATCTTAGGAGTTTAAGGCGTCACTTTAACCAACTGAGCTCCCTTTATTACACCGCATATGCCACATAGTATGAGATATACTGTGGCACAAAACAAAGTGATGGCATTATTTCTTGCTGTCTTGACAAGTTCCTGGTCCAAAAACTTAGCAGGAAAAAACAAGCTGAAGCTAATAATAGTCATTACTAAGAAATGTCTTACCTGAACCCTAAAGGCAATAACCCTGATGTTGTAATGACTGGTTAAAAAAACAATGGTTTGTCTGCACATCCACAGAAATACACACACACACACACACACACACACACACACACACACACACACACACACACACACACACACACACACACACACACACACACACACACACACGGGAAGCTTTGACATCTTGTTATTTATAGATATAAATAAGTTTTAAAACATCTATTTTCAACAGTTATTTTTTTTAAATTGTTAGGAGTCATGAACAAAAGTCCTTTATACCAAGAATTATTAAAACATTCAAAAGCCCTGGACTGCTTTTTTAAACAGTGTCTCAGTGTGATTTGTTTTTAATGCCAAACTCAGACAGTCTGTTCCTTTTCCATTGCCCTCATAATTACAGTAAAGTCAATCAGATGCCTTTATTGTGACAATGTGTAAAAAGGTGCTGGTGGGTGAGTAAATGTTCAGAAATCTGAACATTTACATTTATAATGCTCTTTTCTTTTTCTTTTTTTTTACTCCACCCACTTCACTCCACATCATCCGAGCTTGTTACATACACTATGGCAAAAATTACATCCCGAAGCTCCATCATGTTTTTGTATGTACACGTCTCCCTTCAGCTTGACATATTAAATTATACTGACAGACTGACAAAACTATCTTTGCAGAGCCACAGCTGTAGTGCACAGCTTTTGAACATGTTCTTTAGATTCAAATTTCCAGCAAACACTGGGCTAATAAAGCGAGGCAGATGCAAACGGGTTGAAGTGAGTCACCCACAAAATGTATCAGAAGTGAATTTTAACGCGCAAAAAAGCTGCAGTTTGACGGGATAACCACTTCTTGGCCCACCCGCCAGTGTGCTGTCGCTGTATACACACAAACGCTCCCTCATTTAAGTCGCTGTATTCCTTGACAGAGCCTATTTTTAGATGAAGGATGCAGCATATATATATATATATATATATATCCCAAAGCAGAACAGAACAGCAAAAACAATAATTAAAAAATATGTGTGCACTATAGCTTTAACTCAAAAAAAGGTATCAGACAGTTATGCAGTGTCATGACAAAATCATGCAGGCACATATTTTCATATTTTTTATCTGGCACTTTATCATCTGACAGCACATCATCATCATAATCCCATCTCTGGCTTGGGAATACTCTGGATTGTAATTTGCACTGAAGATCAAGACTGAGCTCCACCAGCTGCCTGAGTAACTGTGGTCACTCTAAAGAGAGAGATTATAGCTGGAGCTTAATCCCGGATGATCTCTGCTTCTAAAAGCCACTGCAGCAGAAAGAGGGCTGGGCAGCGGCTCAGCACCAGAGTGCCTGACCACCATGACCAGGAGCAGAGACACAGATGGATGAATGGATTCCCACACAGTCAATGGGCTTGACCTTTTTGTTTGTGGGAACATTCATTCATCCATTAAGTCTTTGATTTATTTTTTTTTTAAACCTGTGTATCAAATCTTTAACTTCCTGTGTTTTACAGAGAGAGCTGAACGTTTTCAATTCCTGAATGATACTTTTTTTCAATGCCAATTTTATTGAATTAATTTTAACAAAAATTACTTTACACATTACGGTAAAATAATTTAGTCTTGCCTTGAGTCAGCCAATCATGAGCACTGCTAGATTAACTCATTTTGCTGCCTGATGATTGGCTCACTGATGATGATGTGATTAATTCTTTAGGTGCTGAAATTGGAGTTTAGAGTTTTTTTTTGTTTGTTTTTTTTTTTAATAATTAAAACTCAGATTTTTCAGCTTATGAAATGTAAGTATTTTCTGGTTTCTTTGCTCCATTTGACAAAGCAGTCAGGATGTGGACAAAACAAGGTTTGGGGGGAAAAAAGCAATTAACATTTTTGAAAATTTCCTGACATTTTATGGACCAATTTGAAAACCAATTTGATGGTTTTCTTTTGAAAAATAAACTACTTCTACCTTTGGGAAATAAAATGAAACAACACTGTTGTTCCATTGTGAAAGAGAATGAAGTAATTATTTCCATGTATGATTGAAATTAATTTTTGTCCCCAGTTTTTGATCCATAAGCTTTACCTTAACAACTATGCCTGCAGGGAGATTAAAAGGTGGATGTCCTTGTGTTTTCAAGTTACTTTATCCTTTCTCTATTAGCATCTAATCTGCAACTTTCTTTGTCTCCATTATATCACTCCCATCTGTCCATCTTCACACCATTTCCCTACCTTTTTCATTTTATTATCTCTTCCAAGAAGAGATGTTCACACGTTCTGTACGTCTTTATGGGTTGTGTTAAAAAAGTACCAACACAAAGGACTGGATGCCACTCTCTCTTTGTTTAACCCAACAGAAGGAGGAAGTTAGTGAGGTTGTTGTTGGTGATGATGTTGTCTTAGGAATAGGTCAGAGAGCTGAACTCCTGTAGCCTGCACCACAGATACTTTATCCAAGCGCTCGTTCTCTTAATCTCAACAAATGTAAGCTGGTGGGGCTTCAACACAAATCCCTGACTGTCCCTCCTTTGAGAGATAAAGAGAGAAAGATGCTGATTGCTTTTGCCGTCCATTTTTATTCAAAACAGCACCTCACACCAGGAGTCATCGTTTGCGACTGGGTGTAGCTGCTGCTGCTGCTGCTGCCAGCACGTTAGGACTGCATGGCTCTGTTTTATTTCGGAAACAGACTCCACAAAGGAACAATCAAGACCTTTTGATATTTTACAGGTGCTTTAAGTGCTTCTTTACAGCAGCTTGATGCCTGACAACCTTGGCCCGGATGTTTCAAATCTGTATGAGTCTCTATCAAAATAGCACTGCTTTTGTTGTTTTGTTTCTAACTCAGGAGCCACTTTTGCCTTAAGTAGACTAAAAACGTCCTGCAGCTCTTTTACTCTAAACTCCAGACAGCAATGTTCGCCAGCCGTGGAGGTAGTGGAGGAGGAAAAGGAGGAAAGTACTCAGTGGAAGATCTCTATGGCTTCAGTAAGAAACCCAAAGCATCCTCCTCCTCAGGGAGTATTGTGGCCAAAGCTGGAGCCAAGAGCAGCAAGACCTCAGACCAGAGGAGTGAGTCAGAGGCCCTGGCCTCACAGATCCTGGAGGCGGCGCACAGGCTGGTGGAGCGACGGCGGCTGGAGCTCTACCTCCGAGAATGTGGCCTCTCTCTGGCCGAGTGCGAGGCTGAACGCTCAGCGATGATGTACAGGTGAGAGGGAACGGGGGCACGAGCTTGAGCATGAGCTTTGTCACGTTTGAATGACAAATGCATCAAAGCAATGACATGAAATGAGATTTGGAAATGAAAACTTGTCACTAATATCTGACCATTAAAAAAACCACATCAATACAAAAAAACAGTAAAATGAAAATGATACTAAAACGTATTATTGATTTACTTATGCATAAGAAGACAACAGAGTGGAAGAACTGCTAGTGCTCTTTGGTTACCTCAGGTGTGCTGTACTTATTCTAATTTGTGAAGGGGAAACTTGTTTATTTTTTTACTCAAAAATGCATGTCAATTTTTTTTATTTTTTTATTCAATTTATTTTATTTTTTAAAAAATGCCTTTATTTTACATACTTTAAATGACGGCCAACTCAGGTCTTCTTCTGGATCTAAATTATGTGTATATTTGAAATATGGGAAGCCACTTAGTTTTTATTATACCTGTGTATAATGATAACAAAGATATTTCTGATTATGAGCAGCTTATAAAAAGAAGAACTGGTTAAGCATAAAATTAAGATTTTTCAGAGAGTCATACAGAGAACATCAGATCATTTAAATGACATGATTAATATCTTTCTGGAAAATTACGAAATGCACGAGTTTTTGAAGAGGGCTGCTGTGAGTGTAGACATCATTCATGGTGGAATGGAGGAAAAAAAGCTGAAATATATTTGCAGTACTTTCTTTCTTTTTTTCAACCAGTGACCTAGAAAGAAAAATCAGGCGCCTGATGAGATTTCAAAGCAGAGCAGTGCTGAATAAATGTGCCTGGACTGCAGACGCATGTGGCTTTTCCGGATCACTAATGTTAATGTGATGCAGTAACTTTAAAATGAGACTGGTTTATCAGCCATTGTCTATTTTCATCCTCCGAAATGCAGCCCGACAGGACCCACGTCACTGGGGCAGAAGTTTGTGGTTAATGATGCATGATTCGACAGCAGCAGACACTCGCAGTCTTTCAGTTTGAGCTTCCCATGCAGACTGTGGATTACTTCATCTGTGAAGATTCATGTGCTGTTAATATGGTTGCTTATTTGTGAGGGTCTCTCGTTGTTTACTGGCTGCTCACAATGGTAATAGTTAAACCTGCTTTTCAAAACACAGGTTCCTCTTGAATCATTTTTGGTTTAATTAAATAGCCTGAATCTCAGACTACACACACAAGACAGGCAGTAAACCTGCCTCTAGGTGGCAGCGTCACCTTGGTGTGAGGACTTATCAGCCCAGTGGCACAGTGATTCAAAACCAGGGAACTAACTCAATCTGCAGCCAAATGCAGGACATCAGTAACATATACTGACTTTATGTCAAACCAAAGCTGATTCCGCCGCCGCCGCTCTGTATGTGGTGTATCACTTAAACTTCCTCTTGACTCCAATGACTTGTAATCAATACAGCAGCTCAATTCTACCTCAGCTTGCTTTCTTTCGAGCTCATTCATTTGCAGGATTTGCTGGAAACAATTCACCACACCATCTAACATGTCAGCAAAATTGGGAAATTACTATCATTTGGAAGAATACGAAGATAAAAATAATTATACTCATATTATTATACTTAGCCAGGTCAGCTCTACGGAGGCCAGTGCTTAATGGACGATCTAAACATCTTTTGAGTTTTTACAATAACTAAAGGCTTTAGCTGCAACATGAAATGTAAAAATGTTACACACTGTACCTTTAAATGTTGACAAGCACACTACACAGGGGCTGAATTTACAGTCCTCCATGAAAATGAACATTAAAGGTTGGACATTTTTAAACATGTTGCACTCTGTCAGTTGGAATTTTGAGTCGATTCAAAAAGTCCGCTGACTCACCTCTGACAAACAATGTGAAGCTAAATCACTTCAAGATGAAGCCAAAACCAAAAGAAAAACAAGTTTAAGGGAGAACTTCAGTGTCTCTCTTTCACTGAGAATAAAGGCCTCCAGTATTCTTCTTAGACCATATGCACATTTCATGAAGAGACTGACCACAAACAATATTCAGCTGTCAGTCTCAGCTTTAGTACAAGCAAGTTAAAACCAGCTGTTGCATTTGCAGCAAAAATGATAATGTGTCACTGTGTTTCTTTATACCCAGAAGATTTTCTACTGGACATTTAAAACAACATTTTATCTGTTACAGGATATTTTTACAGTTTGAAAATGGAGCCTCATCAGATTGGCATTATGTAAACCAGATTAGGTTTATATATGATCATGCAGGGTAATGAGCTTTGTTGCTGGGTTTTATGGCAGACTTGAACAACTTCCTTTTCAAAGGCATTCTCGTTATACAATGTGTTGCACAAAGTGCCTCCAGGAGAAGCATCTCCTCTCTTATTTCCTGAGATCTGCGGTTAAGAGTCACATTTCTGTCTGCACATTAATGAATAAATAAGAGAAAGGAAAAGCTCAGTTTTGCCACATGTCAGTGCAATACTTGTAGATGAAGCATGTGGTTCTGTATGAGAGTGAATCAAAGCCTACGCGCAAATAAACACTTATTCAAACTGACTGTATGAAGGTACTTAGGGCAAGGTGATGATGATGTGCCTCTGTGTATAATCACCCAAACCCTCTCTCTCTTTTTAATAAGTCACACTGGGTGGTGCTCACATTTTCTTCCTGCATGTACAGTTGAGAACTTCCCATCCCTGTTACTGAATAGCTTTTTTTAAAAAGGAGCTGATTGCCGACTCGCTGGTAGCTCAGAAGTGCAGATTACTTTACAACAAGGAATCATTAGACATAAGAACAAACTGACAGGAATGATGACTGTGTGAACGTGTGCATTTTTATTTGCACCGGTTAAGATTCTTTGCAGATTTTCCTGCTGTGAGGAACAGGTAATGCAGAGCAAGCATTCAAGCTCTGAATGCAACTGGGAAAGCAAGTCATTTCTTGGAACCCTTAAGCTGAGAGGAGGCCCCTGAGAAACGCTTACAACATCAGCCCACAGCAAAGAACAATTCTGTGAGAATCCCATTAAACTGTATGGTCTCCTATGTACCACAGGCTGGTTTCAGTAGGTACAGTAGAGCAGGTCATTGTCCATCCAGAGGGTTGGGGGTTCGATCCCTGCCTCTTTTACTCAATGTGTCAAGACAATTTGTGAGATTACAGACTCTGTGGCCCTGCTCTGACTTGGTATTAACATTTATCTCAATCACAAGTGGACAACATTTGATATGACTGTCCATACCTGCCTTCCTGGATGCATCCTTGAGATCAGATCTCACTGATATTTGATGGCTATAAGAGCTCATCAGAGCAGTGTCTTTCATGGCTGACCAGACTTCGAGTTGCTAACATTGCTAAAGATGATGGCGATGATGCCGTTGTTGGGTGCACTTCATCTGATTAAAAAAACAATGCAATGAGGAGGACAGTCTTGTCCAAAAACATAATTTGTCTGGCTAGTGCGTGTGTTGCTGTACTTTCAGTAGTTCTCTGTGGGTAACTGGACTTTTTTTGAGTTACGCTGAAGATGTTTCACCTCTCATCCAAGAGGCTTCTTCACTTCTTTGTTGGAATAGTTGCACAACATGTTTGTAATGTAATGTATCACATTCTGCAGCATGCAGTGCAAGCAACATTAAACAACAGACCCAACGTTCAGCAGTTCGGCGCTGCTTACGCTGCGGGACGAGTGAATGAGAAGCGTTTCAGCTGACACCTCCCCCTCTTACGTGGGAGTCTGCATTAAGAGTCAGACGTTGTTGACTTGTGATTGGATAGCGTTGGGGCAGGAGGCCTGTCACATCCTCGACGAGATGATGAAGATGACAGTGATCATGTTCCATTCTTCTTTTCACCCACCTCACCTCCACTAAGCCCCCCTGCCTTGCCCCATCCCCTCTCTCTTCCCTCCTACCCCAACCGGTCGAGGCAGATGTTCAGACATTCTGGTTCTTCCTGTACAAAGGGAGTTTTTTTCTCACCACTGTTACCAAGTGCATGCTCATTTGGTTTCTCTGTAATAATATGACCTTACCATGTAAAGTGTCTTCAGATAATGTATGTTATCTTCAGTTTGGTTCAATTAAATAGCCCTCCTTCCAAGTCCCTTTTGCCCTTGGGCCCCAAAGCCTCTTGTTGTGCCCCTGCAGGCTACTAAATGACACATCCATCACATTTTAATATGATGTGATGCGGTATTAAGCTATGTCATGCTGTGTGATGATGTGACTTGGAAGACCCATTATGGTGATGATGATGATGATGATGTTGAGGATGAGGATGATGACAGCAGTGTTTCAATGGTCACATTCTGGTTCTTGGCTACAGTGAAACCCAGGAGATCAAGTGAAGAAATGCACAGTGGAGCTGGGTGTGGTGGAGAAGAAAACAGCTGAGAGGAAAAATGATTAAAACGTCAACTGCAAATGGAAATCAAACGGAATAACACATCTGCACAGCAAGATGCGTTATAGGAAAAAAGGGAATTTCTTAAAATGTTACTTTCTTGGATACGCAATAGTGAGTGAGGCTCTCCTCATATAATATGACGATTTGATGAAACGTGTGTGCACAAGTGTGATGATGAGAAATGGAGAGAGCGCGAGAGGGAGAGAGAGCGCCTTGCAACCCCCCCCCAACACACACACACACACGCGCGCGCGCCTGTGGGTCGTGAACATTTTTGGAGTCTCTGTAAAAAACGGGAGAGGAGAGAAAGTCGGACTCTGGACTGACAGAATGACGTGGAGGGAGAACCAAGAGGTGGCATCATCATCATCATCATCATCATCATCGTCAAGGGCTGCTTGAAATGTCTGCAGCTGATTTTTGTGCCACTGTGCCGGCATTTTTTCCCCCTCCGTGCACCGAGGGGTTTATTGGTCGATCAACGGGAGAGCTGCACAGCCTGCACTGCTGCTGCTGCTGCTGCTGCTGCTGCTGCCAGGGTGTGAACGAGCGGGTTCACTTTTAAAAAAAACTGTGATTTTGCTGCCAAATGTTTTCGCTGCTCTCTCTCCCTCTCTCGCTCTCTCTCTTGCATCAATTTGATGCTGCGTGATGATGCTGCTGCTGCTGCTGCTGCTGCTGGGCGATGATGCATCGGTAACTGTGTGAATTCGCATCCCATCACCCTGTCCGGACCGAGGCATTGTAAATGCAACCATTCGCTCCATTTCTTATCATGCTGACCCACCTTGCAACATTATTTAAAACAATGCCTTATTCCGTCGCGAGGTGTGAGGATGCCTGTAGCCGTGATTGTGTCATTGCTGCGGCACACTCTCCTCAGCTCAAGTCCGACACAACTAACCTCAGCTGAAGAGGAGACAGCAAACTGGCAAGTGCGTTCCACCACCCAACATAAGCCATATATACATGTGTGTATATGTATAGGAGCCTGTGCATGTATGTGGGGGACTGACACTCTGTGGGGAAGCATCTATTGCACTGTGTTTTGGGGGGCTTCCCAAAAACTGCCACATCCTTAAATCTGTCTGGGGACTGCTGTGAGCTTACAAGCTTCCTGAAGATTTTTTGGAGGGCAGCCCTGATGCATCTCATGAGGGCGAAGACAATCTTTGCCAGGTTTGCGTCACCAGACAGGCGACAGGGCAGACGGTGACTCTGCGTGTGACATGTTAGAGACTGAACTCCTGCCAAAAATCTCTGACCTGCCCTGTCGGAGCCCTTTTCTATGAACATCACTGCTTTGCCACTAACGATTCGAGGAGGGGAAACAGTGGCAAGCAGTAGCAGACAATCTGCAGACATAACTGTTTGTGTTACTTCCTTCTAATATAAAAGGTTCCCTGCCCACCAACTCTCCAACCATCAAAATAAGAGACACCGGGCAGCAGGGTCAGGATGCAGGTGTCCTTCGCCTGCACTGAGCACAACCTCAAGAGTCGCAGTGAGGACCGGCTCTGTGGCCTCCGCACTGCTCCACCTCCTGGAGGAAGCAGTGGGGGAGTCGGAGGTGGTGGTGGCAGTGGTGGCGGTGGAGGAGGAGGTGGTGGCGGTGGTGGTGGAGGTGGAGGTGGCGGGGGAGGAGGAGGAGGTGGTGAAAGAGGTGGAGGAGGTAGCGGACAAGGGAGTAACGGCAACTACATCTCCCAAGGCTCAGTCAAGACCAGGGAGGGTCCTGGGTCTCGTCAGACTCCACAGGGCCATGCCCACATGAAGGAGGCCATCGGGCGCCACACCAGTATGAAGTACAGGTGAGTCTTCATGGGCTTGGTGAGCTGGACCTTCAGGTGCCAGAGGGGCGTGACCCAGAGCTGGTTTTGATCATTAAAAGTTTAAGTACATGTTGTCTGTTAGACTGTACAATAATGATGAAGCCCATCAGCTACACACATCTTTCTATTTCTCAGTATAGCCATGGAAAGAAGTTGCAATTCCTGTGTGCAGCACAGGAAGTGTTTTTTTTTTTTGATGTTAAGACAAATGAGACGGCTGCAAATAGGTTGGAGTGTGACTGAAAACACAAAGACATGCCCACAAAATGCTTAAGAAATGAATTCTACTGCAACAAATTTAAAAACATTCAGCAATATGAGGCGTTAAAAGCCTCTTGTTCCCAACACCCACCCAGCCAGCCGGATGTCAGTCAGGTCTGATAGTTTTGCTCAGCAGAGGCCATTTTTAGATGAAGGATGCAGCATACACATACAGAGGCAGAATAACCATACAGACCATACAGAGGCAGAATAATATCAGAATAATATCAAAAATAATATCAATGATATCAAAAAACCCAGTTAGTTACACACTGCAGCTTCAGAGGGGGTAGTTGTTAAATTATTAGAGTCATTTTCAAGAACAAGCAGAGATTGAAATTGTGTCTGCTCCGAGCAGCAGCAGAGAACTATCAGAGAGGAGATAACAAGGTGACAGTTACAGACTTTAAAAACATATCTGTTAAATAAACAACAATGTGTACAGGAGAGAGGCCTTGGCTGAAGTTCAATTGCTTACATGTGGAGGAGAATATTATCCACACTGACATCTGTCTTTAAATTCCTTTCTGTCTTTTTCAAACGCATTTCTCACGCAGACCCTCATTTTTGTTCTATTCTCTGTTAAAACACAATTTAGAGAAGGGTAGCGAGGCTTTGTAAAGTAACACGATGTAGAATTTGTTCTTTCCCAGCAGTTGAGAAATGATATTGTCTGTTACAACTGTTCTAAAATATAAGTACATTAACACGTGCATTTGTTCACAAGCCAATGATAAAGGTAAATGCAGAAGCAGGACTTCTAAAATGCAAACATCCATGTCTTCAGACCAGGTACAGTAACCTCTGTTATAGCGTTTTTTTTTTTCTTACATTTTTTTCGGTATAAAATGATTTTATTTTTCAAAATATCATGAATGAAATTTAAATCTGAAAAATATAGACAACCAAAGGACGATAGTTCTTTTTGTGCCCAAGAAAGGAATGTCCATAGTTACAGTGCAGGCAACATGAACAAGCTCAGACTCTGACAGTTGGTGCCGTTCACCCTGTTGTAAGTTAATGTACATTCAAAATGATCCTGAAAATGTTACCTAAATGTCAAACTCCGACATTGTGTTGCTTTAAGTTGGCATTTAGAACCTAGCGCTGCAGCCTGCTGTGTAGGACAAAATCTTCTCGCAAATCAAGTGCTACAAGATGCGTTATTAGGTGAGACGGTGGTGCATCAGACCAAAATACCAAACCAAAGCAGAAACAGAGTCTGTGGGCCGTACATTAAAGTTTAAATTGTGAATTAACTGGCTGTACCATTATCAGTAAAGCCAGGATTTCAATATAACATGTCTCGTAAATCTTTGATGACATATCACGGTCATTTTAGGACTAAGGATTAATATCTATTATAAAGCAACTTCAAGCCTTCTTTCTGGATTATCTCTGAGGCAGTAGATTACTATGATGAGCTTCAGTGACAAATCCTCCACTGGAAACCAGGTTGCAGGTGATTTGATCGGGGATTTTCTCATCATGAAGCTCCACCAGTTGGGACTTCTTTATTTCTAATTCTGCCAGTCACTTTCTTGTCATGCGAGTTGAAAATAAGTTTAGCCTGTGTCTGAGGCAGCCTCTGTATCCATTCAGTGCAGATGAAAGCAACTCAGTCAGCAGTGATTTTACTGACGCTATAAAAAAAAATGTGACATTTACTCTTAAAAACGCTTACTCTGATGGATGGAAAAATGCTTACATAATCCACAGCAAACAGCCATAACGTTATCACACTGTAACAGACAGTATGCATATAGGTGCATTTGCCATAGGCGTGTGTGTTTTATGTAGATTTTGCCCTGGCCTCTTGCTCTTCACCACAGATTAATAAAAAGCCTGCCTCCCATAACAGCTTCTCTAAAATCACCCGAGGACACGCAGCTTTAAAAGCATTTAATTTTCATAAAATGGTGTTGCAGTGGAGTATTGTATATGGACAAAAACATTGTTGTGCACAGTAGTTCTGAGTCATAATGTAGGGAAGAAAAACAGAGCAGATAACCAGCAAAAAGAAGAATTTTAGTTTTGCTTTGTCTCTTTCAGTGTTTTTGTTGTTTTTGGCACAGAATGAGATTCAGCTCACCTTGATGGATCAAGAGTTTCAGCTTGACAAGGACAGCTCGTTCACAGAGCAGTGGGAAATAATGTATACATTTATAAATATGCATTAAAAAAATGCGGCACATACTCAACATTAAACCATCGGTAATCTAAGCTTGTAACCTCCTACCATCTGTTTCCTTTATTTCGACTGTATAATTCAATAACTAGGGGCTACATTTTAATGACCTGTTTTCCTGTTAAATCAGGTTGATTGAATTGCTGCCATTCTTGTCAGTCAATTTAGTTTTCATTTAATGGGACGTTTAAAAAAAGGAACGAGGCACAAGGAGGAACCCAGATATCTCCTCTCTTCTTTGAGAATTGCACACATACTGTGTTTCTGCTTGGGTTGGATTATTCTAGTGGCGCTGCAGTCTCTGAAAAAGTGTCACTAATGGGGAGTGCAGCAGAACAATAAGTCTGTATAGCATATGACCAGCACTAGTTGCCAGTGGCAACACCCTAGGCATAGTTTTTGCTTGTCTCATTTCCTAATCAGCCAGCGCTGCTGTCGCTTATCAGTCCCTGCTGCAATGACGTGGGCTCAAAACGGATTCTGTTGGTGGCGTCGTAGTAGTCACACGTTCTCATCTCCGACACGATAGCACTGAGGCCAGGAAGAAACAGCAGTGAATCCACATGCTGTGTGATCGAATACGCTGACTGTGGCCAAACGAATACCACAACAGAGCAGAAGTGAACAGTCACAAGTAACTTTGATCTCATCACTATGCTGTTTTCCCAGATGGCGCCGCAGTATTGTCACCTCTGTTTGCCCTGTGTGACTGCATGTTTCAAATACCCCTGCTGTCTCATTAACCTGAGCATTATTACTGTACCTGCAGGTCACAGACAATAGGTACCTGCGGCGAGTGGTCACTCCCATGAGCCCCTACGCTTAACCACTGCCCCAGATCTATTGAACATTGGCTTAGTTTTGTTTCTTCTGACAGTTTCTCTCCTATTTTTTTTTTACATCGAAAGCAAGAAGCCATATTTATACACTTTATACTTCTGAGACAGATATTGACAGAAATATAGAAATGTTCAGGTATTGATAAAAATGTTTTTGGTAAAGTATAGATATCAATAATTTAATTTCACTACAGATTCCTTATTCATAGTATTAATACTAATACTTTTTTTTTCGATACCAATTTATTAAATCTGTTTTAACAAAAGTGTTATTGTTTTAGCTGGGCCAAATTTCTGTTCTCATATTTATTCCATGCACTTTAGATCTTCTTGACTTAACAAGTTCAATATCCAGCCCTACTTAACACTTTCCTCTCATGTTTGTGCCTTTAGAATTTCCTTTTGCTGCCATATTTTGCTGTCAAGTGTGATTGTAATCAGTGTCTCAATTTAGATGCGAAAAAGGAGGGCTCTACACTGGATCAACCAATAATATTGGAATATTGGTGCTCACGAAGGGTACTAATTAAGGATAGTTAAAAAACAGACAGACGGTAGTGACTGTTCTTTCAATCTTCTTTAAGTGGCAGTCCAGAAGATAGGAAAATGGCAAAAGGATTTGTCCTTATTTAGATGTTTCATCTCCAAGTGTTGGACCAAACAATCTTCTTCCTGTTGCTTTTCTGGTTGTTTCCTTTCAGTAAAGTGAATTCAAAATCACCTCCTTCTCAATTTTATCAACAGCTTCATCAAAGGCACCCATGATCCAAACAAAGAAAGATTTGCACGTATGTTGATACAAGTAAACAAGGAGCCAGGATGGTGTGAACTGTCAGCTGGAGGTGTGTTCTGACACAGAGGTGACCGGAACCTTTCCGTGGACTTGAAATTGAAAACATCCTGTGACTTGAATAAAAATATCAAAAATGTTGAGCAATATAGTATAAAAAAAACTAGAGTCCTTTATTGTGGGACCTGTCGAGTCACTCAGGCAAAGTTTTGTCAGTCAGCAAAATGTCCGTTTCTATGGTAACAAGGTTTTCTCTCGCTCTGCTTCCGCCAACATCAAACATGGTAAGCAGGTCAGGTTCCTCTCCACTGTAGATTTATTTGCCGCTGCTGAACATTTCTCGGGGGGTTTGTATGGAAACAGCTACTGGGCACATTATATGAGTGGCACACAGCTGGCCGCCTCTGTCTTTATGCACAAGTGAGAGAAAGGAGAGAAGCTTATTTGTTTATCTGTCACGAGAAGATCAGTATGATGCCTCAGTTGTGAGACTTCAGTCAGACTACAGTGGCGTTGCAAAGCAGGCATGCTGGGCATGAGGCCATAAACTGTGTATAAACATGGACGTCAGTCTTCTGACTACAAAACAAATTCCCAGCTTCAAGACATGAGATGAGATGAGACGAGACGAGACGTCACCCTACAACCAGGCAGCTATTGGACAGTATCTGTTGATCATACTGGTGTCCACTCATACACTACCAGTCAAAAGTTTGGACACACTTGGACATCACTTTCAACGATGATATCACATTCCATTGAAGGAGACCTGAAACTAGAGATTGAGACTATTAACTTCTTGGAAAAATGTTAACTGCTGTTATAAGTTAAGCGAAAAGTAGCTCATTTTCCCATAGGCTTCCATTCAAATCAAGTTTTTTGCAGCCAGCGGGGTTGCCCCCTGGTGGCTGACTGCCACATCTCTACTTCCTAGGCTTCACTATTCAAATTGGAAGGCTATGTTCATTTCTTTTATACAGTAGTGTATGCTTGGGCCCCATACTGAGTGAAAAGCAACTGATTCCATTATTTTCCACCACATCAATTCTCTAAATGACTATATACACAGGAGACTGCAATAACACCATAGTCGAAAAGTCTTTACTGACGGCCAATGCCACCGACAAAAGCTTAAAGTGAAAGAAATGTGCGGAGAGTTGAGTTTGGTTGAAGTATAGCTGCCCAGGTCCCTTTTGCCTGGGGCCTGCAAAATCCTTTGAAATGCCTCTGTCAATCTGAATCCAACTCCAAAGTGAACCCGTTGGTCTCCTCTTGTCATGCCATAGAAGTTCCTCCAGATGCAAAACCTTCACTCTTGTACCTGAGTTGAGCTTAACAAATACATTTTCAAACTTTAAACTGTGTGTAAACCAGATCTCACAGTCTTATCAGCAGGATTAGTTTGTTAAACTATTCATTTCTAACTTCAAACCTCTATCACCGGCATTTAATTAAAGAGAAATTAATTATAGGTAGCCATTAACCCAGATAACAAAGTTGATTTTCATAAAGCCCCTGTAACAGCAACATCACTTCATATTCAGTCGAATATGTGCATTTGGATCAGGAGCTGAAGTGTCCTGACATTCAATAATACATGAGAGCTTCAGTTCTCTAGCAGAGTACACTCAAAAAAAGCGAGTTTTAAAAGCCTGAACTCTCGACAGCTGGTAGAGGTAATGATCGACTCATTGGTATCTGATGAGCAATCCTGTCAAGGTTTATAGAAATATTATGGTCATTTGGTTTTATTAAACTCTCAAAGTAACAATGAGGACACACACCTTCAGTTTTTAAACCAAGACTAGTGGCTTTAAAGATATGATCTGTAATATTTCAGCATTAAAACAAGACTAATGTTTATATATTTTCTGGAGTAGTATACTTACATTAGCCAAAATGTTCCCATCACTCTCTTAATCCATAGACATCCATATTTATATTCAAAGTACCTTAGTTATGTCAACCATTTAACCAGTATCTGCTGTAATTTCTGGGGCAAAGCCACCATGAAACGTCGGAGTGAGAAGGGAAGTATTGAATATCACTTGATAGCCAGTTTGTTGCCCTTTATAAGTTAATTTTATTGGTTGTAATTGCTGCACATTCTGCCAACGAACGTACCCCCATACAGTGTAAACGCACAGGTGAGACAAAGGAGACAAGACAACAACTCCCATGTGTCACACTGCTGCCTGACATCATCAAAATTGGTCTTTGGCTATTGTTTTGGCTTGAAAGACCACTAGTGACAGAGATTACACGATGTGCTGTTTATGAAAATAATCCTTACAGTTACCACTCACACTGCATCACTTCTGTATAACTCTATGGAGACTATAGGTATTTGAAGGTACAATAGGCAGGATATTTCAGGCATTATTGATTAATAATTTGATGACAACCTTTCACCATAATGAAAATCAAATGATCTGAGAGAGAACTGCACTTATGCACCTCCTCTAGGCACGATTTACCTCCGCAGCGAAAATCTAAGCTGTAGAATTGGACCAATCATTGGGAAGTTTAAATGGAGAGCGAGAGTTCAGTTCAGTTTAATTGAGGAGTGATCCCTCTGACAATTCTGAAAGGATCACTATTCCAGCAGCAACCGCCTATGATTCAAAGAAACCTAAAAAATCTGATGATGAGCTATGATCCCAAAACAGTATTAACCTACATATGAAATTCAACAATTATATTTTTTTTCCCCAGCAATCCTGCCTTGCCAGCTGAAAAATGAATTTAGATTATTACGCACTGTGCACATTGGTATTGCATATTACAGAAACGTGAAAAGAAAGCCAAGGCATTGCTGTTTGACGAGACATCCAGTTGTCAGTATTTGTTTGTGGATGGGTGCCTGATGCTCTGAAAAGAGCAGTGAATCAAAGTCAAAGTCTGAGCCAATGTCATTATTACGTGGCTTTACATAAGATCAAACCATGTCCACAGGTTCTGGATGTCACAAAATATTAAAGCTCTACATGCCCAAAAAAACCTTCTTGCATCGCTGTATACTTTTAGTTATTATTGGAACACAGTGCCATGTCACATAATCGGTTTGAACATGCGTTGTGGTATAATCTTGTCGCTGTGCCACTTCATTACATGCAGTTCCATTTAACAGAAGGGTCACAGCCTCTGACAAAATGTCAGAAGCTGTTGGTGGGAGGAGAGCAGCGGAGTTTATTCTATTTGCTGCATTCACGGCTTATTTTGTAATTAGGACAGCCCTACTTTCCTAACAGCTGATTTAAAACCATCATCAAAGGGGACTTTGTGCTAAAGAGCTGGTTCAGATTTGTTTCCCTTTTTGAAAAATAGCAACAGTGTCTTTCTAAACCATCTCTTCAATAGTTGACATGTGAAGGGATTATTTTAAAAGGAGAAATGTTGCTGTTTTGAAATTATAATTCTGAAAGGATCTCGGATTACAGTGTAATCACTACCACTCTTGTGGCTAAACACACACACACACAGAGAGAGAGGGAACACCAACTTGTAATTCGGATGAACTGATCCTTTAAAAACTAGAAACAGGGTTTCCAGTGTTAATTAAAGGGAAGGGACAGTCCAAAATCAAGCCACAGATTCCGCTCAGAAAAGGCATTTATAAGCAACACACAAACGTAGAGCACAAAGGCAAAACACAAACAGGCACACACTGATGTGTTATTAATATCTAGATGCGCTTCCTCTGGAGAGGAGCCTGCTCAGCATGTGTGTGGCATTTTATGACAACTGCAGAAAAAAAAAAACCCTGAACCATCTGTATGGAGTGTCTTCCTCCTGTCTCAGGTGAAAACTAACTGTAAATGTCAGCACAGGTTAAAATGCTGACTACACCATGACAGAGCACCTGTGTGCCTCCTTTCTCTCCTCCATTAATTATGTAGGAAATGTATGGTCCCTATAATCGCCGTGTTTGGAGTGGGTGATTTATGGTGGGGGAATAAATAGGTAAGAAAAACACAGCAAAGGCCTATTTAAGGGCTACGGAGAAGCATCTGTGTGCCCTCCTCACGTGTGCGTTCATGCGTGACAGTATGCAGATCTGTGCCTGTGCTCCAGCGTAATTCCCCTTCGAGCGTGAATGTCCATGTAAAAGCCACCTCACCGATCCCCACACAGTGGATCCCATCAATCTGTGCATTTAACATACACTAAATCCATGTCAGATGAAATATAGGCTGAGTGTCTGTGGAAATGTGTGCGTGTGAAAGAGAGACAGAGGGAGGGAAAGCCTGTCACAGGGGAGATAGTAAGAGGAAAGCGAGAGCATGTGTTTCCTCAGACTCACTGATAGTAATTTAGCAGACTGCAGCACTGCAGAGAGAGCTGGAGTTGAGAGAGAGCGGGGGGGGGGGGGGGGGGGGGGGGGGGGGGGGGGGGGGGGGGGGGGGGGGGCGGGGGGGGGGGGGGGGGGGGGGCGACCAGTTGTCACACGCAGAAACAATGACATCCTCCATTCGCCACAAATGAACAAAAAAATAAAGGTACTTTATGTGGCACAAAAAGCTGCAGTGATTTCTCATTTGCCGCTGTTATGTCGTCTTTATAGACATCGTAAACCAAGCATGTTGGGGTCCGTTTGTTATCCTCATGCACCAACTGTGTTTTCCATCCTTAGAAAAGCTTATTTGATACAAACACACTGAAACAGAGGATACACGTAACAGTAATGTATGGATGCTCGATATTGGTATAATGCTGACTCACGTTTTTGTACTTTTACAACATAAACTAGGCTTTGCTAATGTAATATATTTTATATAATTAAAGGCATTTTACACATAATTGTAAAGACATGAAACATCACAGTTTTAAAGAGGAAATTCACTGGAAAATCAAATTTCTGATGTTTTTGGTGTGTCCCTGTGTCCTTCCCGTATCTAAACATCACTAAAGTGTCACAATAAACACTTCAGCCATTTTGGGAAAGAAGGGCTTCTCTGTTTACCTGTGTTCAAGCAGGCGGTTTTGAAAAGTTGAGTTTAGTTATGTAACTAGCACATTTGCCTTGAAACAAACCCTCCCCCAACAGCGACTCCCGGTCATGGGCATGAACATTCAACCTAAAGAAGAAAAAGAAGAAGCACCGCGGAGCAGTCAGTCAGCTGGTAGCTGGCCAATCACAAGAGACTCAGTGTTCTAGGGGGCGGGCATTAGCTCAGAAACTAAGAGGCTGGTGGAGAGCAGCAATAAACTGGCTTAATCTGAAGAGACTATGAGGTTTTGGTTCAAAAATACCATTCTATGTGCCCTTTAAAAAGTAGGTGATATATTAGAAGAATATTCAGAATATATACTGTGTGTATACTGTATATTGCAGGACACCCAACACTCACCTGTCCCTTTTGCAAGTGTGTCCAGGAACTTTGTCGCCTTTGGATACCAAACAGGATGTTGTTCTTTTATGTTTGCATACTAAGCTTCCGCTTCAACAAGGCACATTCTGGCTGTTTTGCACTGCTGTAGAAACACAGTGGCGAAAGATAGCAGCTTATTATAAAGCTATGAAAATTGAATGTTTTTTGTTTTGTTTTTTATTTTCACCCATTACACACATATAAAAGTATTTTCTTCCAGAAAAACGTCCCCCAGGTTGATTTAAGGCAAAAAGGTGTAATTTGACGGACGCCACAAAAATAACAGGATGGGAGAACAAGCTTCAGAGAAAATCTTTGAAGTCTGTTTTCTCCCATGTGCCTCATTTATATTTACTACGAGTGTTTAAAGTGACTGTGTCTGTGTGTGAGAACAGTCAGAGCTGTCACCGGTGAACAAGAGCAAAGAAGCCACTGCATCAAAACCCCACTGACTCTTTGTTCCCTTTATATAGAATATCTGACCGTTGACCTGTGTGTGCTATTTTGACAGGGTTTGAATCCATGACAGAATGTGATTCACACCCATATACTCCTACGCACAGCACACGCTCAAGAGAGCAACACAAATGCTTACATATACACAGAACTGAAAATAGCTTAAGGTCAGGATTTAAAAATAGAGCAGAGAAAATAAAAGCAGGACTGGTTGGATTAGACTGAGCCTAAATGCTCTGACAGTCTGTCTTTCTGCGTTTGCTTTTTGTGGTGGATGCAGGCAGGAAGGCAGGCAGGCGGAGAAGGGCGAGGTGTTGGAGATGAAAAGACTGCAAGCAGTGAGTTGCACTGCAGTTCTGCTGCCTCTCCAGCTGCCTCTCCAGCTGCCTCTCCAGCTAATTGGAATGGGGGAGAGCACACATGGACGAGGAGAGCAGGCATGAAGCTCACATCATTTTCAGCTGCAGATGCCCCTGTGGTCAGAAATGCAGCTCCCTGCTTCTCCCTGTTCACCCATCAAAAATTCAGCCGCCATGATAATCGAATGTGGCATGACGGGTAATGGACTCCTCTTCAGCTTATGGAACATTTTCACTGTACAGACCAAAGAAGCTCAGATTAACGGAGATGAGCTCTCTTCCCTCTGGCTGTTTCACCTGCCAAGGAAAAATACCATGCACTGTTCGCATATGAGGGATAAAAGGTCAATTGTTCAGAAGTAATTATAGACACAGGACGTAATTTAACCACAGGCGAGAAAGATTTTACCTCAGCAGCTGTAGTGGAGAAAGAAATCACATTCAGCAACGTAGTGGTATTATGCCATATTACAGTGTTTAATATAACAGTGAATAATATCTGATTTGTGTAACATTTGGACAAATCAAAGAGTGATCTAATCACAGACTGAAATAACCCTTTATACTATTAAATGCAGTGAATATCATTCAGGATTAAAGAACTATCAGGAAAAAAAAGGAAAAGTTCAAAAACAAAAGTAGACTTACAATTTTTTTGGGCAATTTTTATGGCGAATGGTCTGTATTTCTATAGCACTTTAGTCTTGATGGCCACTCAAAGCTACTTTACACTACAGTTTGACACATGCACAACCCAACTAATGAATATTTTCACAATCGATAATTTGTCGATTATTGTCTTCATTAATCCAGTACTTTTTTGGTGCGTAAAATGTCAGAAAATGTTGATCAGTGTTTCACAGACCTGGAAATGATGGTGTTCTCGAATGTCATGTTTTGTCCACAAGCCAAAATGAGTTCTAATCAGTTCTACTGATTTCTTGGTTATAAGGAGCAAATAGACAGGAAAGTATTCACATTTAAGCTAGAAGCTAAAAATCAGAAACTTGTGTTAATTATTGAAAAAAAAACACTCCAAAAAGATTCTCAAAATATTTAATTAATAACCAATTTATTGAATAATCGTTGCAGCGATCCTCCCAGCCGTCAGGATTCACCATGGGGTGAAGTATCTTGTCACATCGGACACATGAGCATGATATGACATAACAGAGCTGGGGATCGAACCGACGCCCTTCTAGTTGAAAGACAACTCATGCCATCTTTTCTCCACTGTTTATTTCTGAACTTCACAGCTTGTGTGTCTTCTCTTTCTCTTATCTCCCTCAGAAACCTGGGGAAGTCGGGCTTACGAGTTTCCTGCCTCGGGTTAGGTGAGTTGCTCTGAAGGCAGGAAAATGTGTATCTCTGTTTCAAGCTCTGGAGCCAAACAAACGTCTCTCTGTCTCTCTCCTTGCTCAGGCACCTGGGTGACATTTGGATCACAGATCTCTGATGAGGTGAGGGCTCCCGCCTCTCTCTGCTTGTCACTCGTGTTGCTTTTGAGGAAAGCAGCAGGCACTGCAAACGCAAATCTCAGTTTCACAATTATAGAAAGTGGAAAGTGCCTCAGACCTTGAAACTCCGGCAGCTTGATGAGATAATGTCTGTCTATTATCGTCTCTGCGTAGTGCCCTTCATGGGTGACCTCTGAGTAATTGGAATTCATCCATGGCCTCCCTCTCTCAGTCTCACTTTTTTATCCCCTCAGATGGCTGAGAACCTGATGGCCATAGCTTATGAGAATGGAGTGAACCTTTTTGACACGGCGGAGGTGTACGCCTCTGGAAGGTCAGTCTTCAACGTCTCCTCTTGGCACCAATTAAATCATACGCGGTTCTTCTACTTGCAGTTTTTTTTTGTATGCTTCTTTTGAGTGCTTCTTTAATCGCAACACATGAACAAAATGGCAGAGAGCGTTCCAATTTCTTCCCAGTCCCTGTGACATGTCTCTCAAAGTGCTAGTAGCTTCCACACCTTTACGTGTTTTCGGTTAAAATGAGCTGCAAGTGAGCGTGTTGTCATCATATTGATTGGTGTTTAGAGTAAGCAATAGCTAGAACACAGCATGAAGACACAGACAAACATGGAAGACAGCCCACTCTCTAGGGGAACATATTGCATTCATTTATGTTGGAATTCCCGTTCCAAATAAGGCCTTTATTCATTCATACTCCCTGTTCTGGGCGACTTCTCGCCACCACTGTTGCATATATCTACTGTGTTAAGGAAGGAGGAAGCTGAGAGTGATGTTTCTCAGGAAAAAGACGAGGAGGAGGACATTTTTTTCGCTCAAATGTTCGATATGTGACGGCGGGGAGCTCATCCCCATTATTGGAGTTTAAGCGTTTGAATGAAACATCAAGATGAGTCAGGGAGGGGCGTTAAAAATCACACAGCACTGGTTTGGATGCCTCTGAGAACAACATGGGCCATCAAAAATCTTAAAGCAGATTCAAGGGCATAGCAACCTTTAAAATCCAGTCATAAATTTGCAAAAATGTGTCTTTTAATATTATTGTGTTCTATCCAGGCATGTGGGTGACATTTTAAGCAACATATATGTGATTAAACACTAAAATGTAGATTTTAATGTCATGGGGACTTGGCATGTTTGCAGAGTAACTTTGTGCTTTATTGTTTGTTGCGTAACACTAACCTAATTTAACCCAATCACAATCAATAATGTGTCTTTCCACAGAGCGGAAATCACTCTGGGGACCATTATCAAGAAGAAAGGATGGAGGTATTAATACTCTCATTAATACTCTCTTTTTTCCACAGTGACACACATGAATGTGGAAAGCTTCATTTGAAATCATTATTATCGTGAGGAAGCTCATTAATCCCCAACGATTACTCCTTTTCTGAAGGGCACAGCATTTCCACCTGTTTTTATATCCCTTACTCATCATCATCATCGCAAAGGGAAATGTAAACTTATTAGATAAAGCCTTGGGTAGACTAAAATAGATAAAAAATGTAGCCCAACCATGTGAAAACAGTCCACAGTTTCTCTGTGGCTGACTTGCCCAATTGCCAAACACCCATTTGTGTGGGAAATGCTTGAGATATTTTTATTCTGGAGAAAACAAATCAATAAATACAAATCAAATCTGAAATTTGATTTCTGTAGCCTGTCACTGCAATTTGGAACAATTGATTTGTGGATATTGAAAACAAAAACAATACTTGAGAGGTACTCTGTCAATAATAACAGGAAGAAAAAAACCTGCTTAATGAAAAATGATAGTAGATAGTAGAAAATAAACAATAAGATTGAAGAATGACTTCCCTACTCTCATGCTACAGTGTTTTCTTATTAAAATTCCCCTAACTCTTTTGTGTGCCTGCCAGGCGTTCAAGTTTCGTCATCACAACAAAAATCTATTGGGGAGGCCAGTAAGTGCAACACTAATAGACAATAAACTAGATTTTTTTCCCCCCACATTCAGTCATTTGCTTTTATCATTTCATGAAAACGTCAATAATGTGCATCTTCTACACTTCACAGAGCAGAGACAGAGAGAGGACTCTCCAGAAAGCACATCATTGAAGGTAATGATTGATGGTTTTTACGAGAAAATTATTTTATGATTTAATTTATAAAGAACAATTCACTTATTGTACAGTAAATGTATACAACCCAATAGAATCCTGCATTATTAATAAAATCGATGAATGAATCAATCAATCGTTTTGACGATGAGGATGATGACGAAGAATTGACCATTGTTCACGACAGGTTTAAGAGGATCCTTATCAAGGCTCCAGCTAGATTATGTGGACATCGTTTTTGCCAACAGAAATGATGTCAACAGTCCAATGGAAGGTCAGTTACAGATACATGTATTGATTATTCTTGCTTGCTGTGATCCTAATTTAAATATGATGTCATGCACTGCGATTTACTCTCCAGAGATTGTACGAGCTATGACCTTTGTAATAAACCAGGGAATGGCCATGTACTGGGGAACCTCACGCTGGAGTGCCATGGAAATCATGGTAAATACTTATCTCACATTCGAAACAAAGCTTATAGTACAAGTAAGAATTGGTAACCAAGGTGCTTTGTCGTTGTTTCTGCCACCAGGAGGCGTACTCAGTAGCACGCCAGTTCAACCTGATCCCACCTGTGTGTGAGCAGGCAGAGTATCACTATTTCCAGAGGGATAAAGTCGAGGTGCAACTTCCAGAGCTCTACCACAAGATTGGTGAGTCATCCACAGTTTCACAGCTCAATTTATCCTTTTTTTCCCCCTAAACTGAATGTCCATTTTGCTTCATTAAATGTCTGCACTTATTCCACTCTTTCAGGCGTCGGAGCAATGACATGGTCTCCACTTGCATGTGGATTAATCACAGGGAAATACAGTGATGGAGTGCCCGAGTGCTCCAGAGCGGCGATGAAGGTCAGTGTGATTTAACCTCTCTCCCCGTGGGATTCCTTTCAACAAAAATCAACCTCTCGCTGATTAGTGAGCTGCTGTCGTGTGAAATCAGTATAGAAGTACTGCAAGTCCCCTCATTAATGCTTTTCTCCATTTCACTGCCGGTGAAGGGATACCAGTGGCTGAAGGAGCGAGTGAACAGTGAGGAAGGCCGCAGACAGCTCGCCAAAATCAAGGAACTCCATCTACTGGCAGACAGACTGGGCTGCACTGCTGCACAGTTAGCCATAGGTACGACACAGGCTGACCTCTATGATCATACAGTGAGCATTTACTTGTTCAACTGTACGTTTATATTATACTGGGTGTGGAAGCTAAGACTGGGTTGTGTTTGTGATACTAAAACCACTGGTTTAAAATGTTGAACTTTCACCAAATTAATGGATACAGCGTTACTTTTTCCACCATGTGCTTTTATGTTAGCTTTAAACAGTTTTTTAGTCCATTTATTTATCACAAATATCACAATTTATACTTTTTTCTATTTTACAGCCTGGTGCCTGCGCAGTGAGGGAGTCAGCTCAGTACTTCTGGGAGTTTCTAATACAGACCAGCTACTTGAGAACCTGGGTGCCCTTCGGGTACAATTTCTTTTTCAATTTTTCTCCCCATATTAAAAATGTTGGGAGACAGACTGAGCTAAAGAAGTGCAGACCAATAAATGTGATACTAATGTTACATCCATACTGCTATGTTTTTTTTAAATGCATAAAATCTGTTCTGGATAAGACGGCAGTGCACATTACCTCTGTGTTGTAGAGCACCAAAACATTTTTAAAAACACTGCCAGCTCTGTTTTATTTTGAAAACTCCTGCGTCCGCATTACACACGAGGTAGAAAATGGCTCGATGTTCCCATTTAGAGGATAACAGATGACAAAATAGATGATAAGGTACGACACATGCTGCACGAGTGGACACCAGGGACAGTTGTTATTGTCCATTCCCTGGTTGCAAGTGATGAGTCTGAATTTTTGTTTGCAAAACCTTAACACGGTGACGGCTTCAAAACGGGGGTTCAGATTCTTCTGGGTGAGTCACAACTGCTTGTCAGTTTTTCTGGACTCACATCCACGTTATCTGAAAACCCCTCTTTTCAAATGAAAACATAGTAGTATGGGTGTTTCAGATCCAAGCGTATTTCACATTTTAACTGATTACTGTCCCTTCCCTTTCCTTGCAGATTTTATCCCAAATGACCCCACAAACCATTACCGAGATTGATGCCCTGCTGGGAAACAAGCCCCACTCAAAGAAAGAGTCCCGCGCTTGAAGATGCAAATCTGAGTGACAGATGATGTTTTGAATGGACGAAGGAGACAGTGACATCGGGGAAACATCAATATTTGCTCTGCTTATACTTAACAACTTGCATGTTCTCGGCAACATTACGCTTCCAGTATGTGCGCATATCCACTTTGCGCAGGAACATTGTATCACGTATGAAAAAAAGAAAATCCTTCAATCATGGGGAAAAAAAACAACAACAACAAAAAAAAAAAACGGTCATATATTGCTCACTGCCGTTTGTCCACAGAATAATTATTTCTGCAGAGGGGGAGGCTAAAACTGCATGAGGCGACGGGGTCTACAATCAACAGATTTGACTTGTGTTGATGATGAAACGTTCTAATGTGGGGGGAAAAAAATAACCTTTATACTAAGTGAAACTTAACTGCGTGAAAGGTGCCGAGTCTCTTCACCACGCAACTGCCTGTTTTCCTGTATGATGTTTAGTGTGCAGCAGCCAGAGATCCAAAGGTTAGTACTCATGTGTCTAGCCCAGCATTTCTCATAGTGTGCATGTGACTCGTCTGCCACGCTCACTGCTTTACAGGGTTGGGAACAAGGGATTACTTGTGTAGTTTTTACAGTGATCTGACTGTTGGAAAGAGACTTAATCCAATGTCACATCACATGCTTGAAAAGTGCAGTGTGTAGAATAAAGCAACATATACTGGTGAAGTTCCACGTGTGTAGGAGAACCTATGTAGCCTTCCGTTAGCAGCAACATTCGAAAGATGTTTTTCGTCCATAGTGGGTTATTTTAAAAACATGACACAAAGGCAGGCTCTGTAGAGCTGACGCAGTTCCTGATTTAATATAAAAGGCTCATTCTTGGGCAAATGAATAGGAGCGATTCATACTAGCAGGTGATTGTACACTTGTTAAAAAAAAAAAAAGTTTAATTATTTTATTTTCAAAATGAAGAAGCACCATCTAAATTTTACACTCTGGACTTAAAAAGGCCAACTTGCTTATTGCACCAAGACTGACACCTTTTACACATACTGAAAGGTCCATTTCAGCACAAATTACTTAATCTAAACTGTTGGATTGGCTTTTAAGTTAAATATCTAAATGAGTGAGACTTTTGAAAGCAACTTTCCCAACCCTGGTGCTTTCTCTGCAGTCTTCTTGCCTCCTCTGTTTGTAAACTGTGCGCATGTCCCTTTAAGAGAGAATAGCCCTCAACTGGGTATAAATGTGGCATGGCTTTTATGGCTTATGTAGGTTTGCAGTGCCCTTTTATGCCCTTTTTTACTCTACAAAATGGTCTGGCAGTTTGATGCAGGTGGGCACTTCTTTTTTTTTGCTTTAAAGACTCTGCAGTTTGCAGTCGCAGCCATGTGTCCGTCCAACGGACAATCTACGTATCGTCCTAAACTGTTCTTTAAAGATGTTGACATCACTTTCAGCGATGGCGTCCCTGTGAAGAGCATCGGTGTTCCTGAATCAGAGACTTGGGACAGAGGGACTGTGCGGAAAAGTCAGGGAGCATCGGAAACACGGATGTGGACACACTGTGGTGAACTATTTCTTTCCAAATGATGAGACACAAATGATGAGTCTGAGTTTAGCGAAACACCACAACTCTTGCAATAGGTCACTTGGGGGGGGGTACGATTTAGCAAAATGTAACTATTTTCTTTTGTGGAAGACTGAAAATATAGCTTCTCTGCTCATCTCTTTGGGAGTTTTTCCTCTCTCTCTCTCTTTCTCTCTCTGTATCATTTGCTCACTTGATTCTTGCACACATGCACAACTCATTTTTTAATGGAATTCAAAACTTTGTAATGTGAGAAGGGACTTCTTCCTTCTGTGAAATCATGAAAACAGCACTAATCTCTGGGGCAGGGTGTGTTTTGATACATGACGATGTTCCAGCCGGCACAAGGTTACATTGTTCTGTAAGGCTTATTTGTTTTGCAGAAAGGCAAAAAATAATAATAGTCAGACTTTATAGAGAAAGTAATTCTTAATGGAGTAGCTGAAATGTGGCTGCTCCCCCGTGTGACTCTGTGATGATGTACAGTTCGACTGCGTGTAGCTTCCAGTGGACATACACTAGATACTCCAATCAAACCTTGAAAATGTAACTTTGCCTGCCTAACTCATATTTTACTGTATTGCAAACAAAGAGAAAGCAAAAGAGAGAAGAGATAAATCATTCTGAATGTATCATGTCTTTTGCTCATACCATATCTAACCTAAAGAATCAAAGCACCTTTCTTCATTTCTTCTTCTTTTTTTCTTCCCTGTCTTTGATACTGTCACATGAAAAAGCTGCAGAGCTTTTGTGCAAACACAGATATGATTCACGCAAAAAGGTCATTCACGTTAGCGTCCGATTTAAAGCGTTCTCACGTGTTTGTAGAGAGTCAGATATGATTTTGTTTTTATTATCCATAACCTGGACATTTTTGCTGGAACAGGCTACTCATGGCTGTTGCGGTTAACATCAACAGCTTATCTACCATGTTAACATTTGGAATAAACTGTTTATTTAAGTATATGCGCAGGGATATTTCATGAGCTACATTATGCATGGGCACAACTTCCCCAAAACAGTGGCTGTGAGCCACAACATGAACATATGTCCCCATGATGGTTCCATACACTGCCTTTTAAATAGCATTTAAATAAAAGTCTATGGGAAACTGAGGATGCTTCACAGTAGTAGTCTTAGTAAATCTTTTCCTGAGCCTGAATCTCATTCACTAGTTTCAGGCCTTCACCATGTCAGTTTTGTAAATAATGTTCCCATTTACAAGAAAATAGACAATAAAGCAATTTAATCAGGAAGCACAAATACAGTGAACAACTACACAGGGGTGACTCCACTAGATGCAAAAATAATTCTATTTGAATGGAGGTCTACGGCAAAATTAGCCAATTTCTCTTATAATTTACAACATTTTTTTTAGTTAATGGTCCCAATTGCTACTTTTGGGTTGTCTTATATAGAACATGATGTAAAAAATGTTTAATTATGTTACCATTCAGGGCCACACGGTAGAGCAGTGTCTATCATTGTTGTCTCACAGTAAGAAGGTTATCAGTTTGGATCCCTTTTTTGTCTTTGAGGAGTTTGCATATTCTCCCTGTGTGTGCGTGGATACTCTGGCTTCCTTCCACAGTTCAGAAACATGCAAAATTGGGTTAAAATGGTTAATTGGATACTCTAAATTGCCCATAGGTGTTCCTATTTACAAGAAAATAGACAATAAAGCACACAAGTAATCACCAGTGTGACTGACAGCTGGTACCATCCAACAGATTGCAGCCTTGTTGCAGGTGATATCTATAAATTTCTGATTTCAAAAACTGACATGGCTTCAAAACTGCAGACTTTTCCAACCAACTTCTCCATTTTAGATACAGCTTCCTTTCCTGTACATTTTCCTGAACAATACATGCTCACTTACATGACTTTGAAAACTCACATGCACAATTAATAAGATGCACAATTAAAATGTATTCTTTGTGGATTTTACGCAGATAGAAAGTTTCCTGTTGAAGTTTAACACCCTATGAAAATCTACTGCAGCTACAGCGTTCAAAATGTAAACTAACAAACCTCGACACCTGTGGGTAGCAGCCATGCCATTATGCAAATCTTACGGTTTAACAACCACTGCAGACACTGCAAGTTGTCTACATGCTTGCACGCAGTGAGGCTCATGCTGTGTCTCTGTGTCTCTGCTGCAGAAACCGTGCTGCTCTGTGGCGTCTTCATCTAAAAAGGTGTTAAAAATGGCAGAAAAGTTTCTCCTGTGTCTTTACTCGTGGGTGATTCAACAGATGCTTTTCATTTTGTAGTTACAGACTTGGCGTACGTTAAGTGCTTGATCAATATAAATTCAAAACAGAAAGCAAGGTGTCAACGTATGTCCTCACCATACCACATTAGGTGTACATGTTCAACCACCTGCCACTTTATTAGGCACAGATGACACCTTATAACATCGCAGGAGTGTCATCGGGTGTTTGTTTTCTGCTGCTGTAGTGCATCTACTCTAAGGTTCGACATGTATGTTCAGAGATAGTCTTCTTCGTAACTTGGTTGTAACAAGTTATACTCTTGGCTTTCTGTCATCTTTAACTGTCCATTTTCATCTGACCTCTAGTGTCAAAAAGACTTTTGAGCTATTTAAATTGTTCTTGAGTGATTTGTTTATTGCAAACATCTGCTCGTTTTTGTTTTGATTGCAACTGCAAGTACTGAAGGTTCAAAACTGAAAATTCAAATTCTCAGTTAATCAGCTGTACCTAATAAAGTGGTGAATTTTGAGGTTTCACCAGGAAATCATTTATGTAAAGAATAAAAAAGGCTACTTTATGGTTACTATTTAGCAAGGTGTATGGTGAAAGACATTTACAACTTGCTTATACAAAAGGCATCCAGGTGTTGCTGCCATGGATCGGTGGTAGAATAGGTTGTCTTCTAACCAGATAATAAATAAATAAATAACTAGACAGGCCATAAATACTGGCCATTTATCATTCACTTCACCAAACTAAGAGAACAACACTCATCCAAACACCCTCACAAATGTCTGTGAGCCCTTCGCCTGTGGAGGGTCACTCAAATGGAAGAACAGCATCACAGTCGAGCGTCCGTTCACTGTCTGAGCCGCTGAAACCTGCTGCAACACACTTACAACCGCCAACTGCCAACATCTGCAATGTCACGCTTGTAATCTCTCTGTTAATGGCGTCGAAATGTGATCAGAGTGAGAGAAACAGCATATGTGCGTGCGTTCCACGCAGCCACCCTTCAGTACACACTGTCATATGTTGCTAAAAATTGTTGGACGTTTCACCGCCAACACAGTCGAGAGGAAAAACAGGTTTCGCTGCATGACTCATCGCTCCTGTAAAGAAGCCGGTTGGACAAGGTGCTGAAAAAAAATACAGCAATGAGTAGCTGCAATTCATTTGAGAATTACCAGTCCTCACTTAAGTGCATTTCATACCCTGCCTAGTTGCTTTTACATGTGTCCAGACTGTGTTTATGATTAGGACAGGTGCTGATTTCCAAAGGACACAGATGAAAAAGCTGGTTAAAACAAACATTTTCTCAGGTCAATGTGAGTCTAAGGTTGGTGACATACTTTTTTTTTCTTGTACAGTATTTATTCTATAATCTGCATACTGATCCAAGCAACATCACTCTTTTCTGCAGTTTATCTTAAATTAATCCTGAGCAGCCAAGTTATTAGGGACATTCATTAAGCTGGTTGTTAAAACAAATATTTAATTGGTCAATCGCATATGACATTAACCAAGCATTTAATCATGGAGACACAAACACAAGCTGCTAAAGCTCAAACTGAGCACCAGAAACAAAGGTGATTAAAGAGATTAGAGAACGTGAACATGTTAGGGTTGTTTGTGCCAGACAGACTGGTCTGAGAATTTCAGAAAATGCTGATCTACTAGGATTTATATTTATAATCTCTAGGTTTTACAGAAACTGGCCTAAACAAATGATGCCAATGGTCAGAGGGGAATGACCAGACTGCCCCAAGATGATACAAAGGCAACAGTAAAATAAATACTAAATTACAACCAAAGTGTGCAGAAGACCATGTCTGAACACACGAAAAGGTCAGACCATGAAGCAGATGTGCTTCAGCAGCCGGAGACCACACCAGGTGCCACTCCATCAGGTGTCCTGTGTACATAATAAAGTGGCCAATAAGTGTGAACCTTATCACAACCACAATTAACCAAAACACCAAATGTTTTCTTCATCCAAAGCTGAAAGTTTAACTTCTTCCTCAGTAATGTTTAATAAAAAATGAGTAGGTGCAGCACATCCGAGAATTAGAAGCCCTCACATCTGTGCGAAAGTGTGCATCATATGTTGTATAGTTGCATTTACATGTGCTGATGTCCCAGGTAACAGAGAAACAGCATGACAGAAGAAGAGAGAGAAGAGGACACACTAATATGTTGGTTTTGGTTTGGCTTTTCACAGGATTTCGTGATAACAGGACACATTTCACATTTATAACAACATTAACTTCATGCTTTATTGTAAAGACCTTTCTAAGTTTTGTTGCTGACATTCACAGACTTTGCTGTAAGTATTAATTGCCATACTTTCATTTTCCACTTAGGGTGGAGAAAAATGCATATTGTGATTTTGAAGTTTAACCCCACCCCCCGCCCCCCCTTAACTTAAGGGTAATTGACTCACTTAGGCGTAAAGAAAATCACAATTTTTGATACTATGAAATCACAGTACTCACAATTGCAACACGTATTGTGGTACATTTGAACTGTGACAAAAGCATATTGTCCCATCCTCACAAATCATCATGTGGCAACAATTTTCATCTTCAAGCATTAAACACTATCGCTGAATAAATCTCTGTATCATCTGGAAATGTCAACAAGCATGGAATCACCAGATTCCACCCTCCATTAAAAAGTTACTCCCCGTCATAAATGAATCCCCGCTGTCTGCACATCTGTTGAATCACATTTAAATCCCGACAGGCTGCTTCACAACAAAAGTTCTTCACATCATTTCCACACTCCGCTGCAGCCCCTTGCCTCTTTTGCCTGCTGAGGGAATTGCATTGTCCACACAGCTAATTAAGTTTGTCTCAAAACTGTCCATGCCCCACAGTACTTGAAAAATGGCGATCATTTACCTTGTTTGTTTAAATGCATCCTGAAAGTCACTAAAATAAGAAAAAGGGTGTACAAATTGAGGACCGAAGAGATGAGTCAGATAGTCACAGGTTGGTTTTATTTTCTACTAAAATACATGTTTCATGCAGATTTTGTCACTTTCCACAACAATCAACAAAAACACAATGAAACTATTGTAGAGTGGCCTCACAGTATTGGGCAAGGAGGGATGTAACAGTTGCTCAGTATGAGGTTTTGTGTGTGCAAAGCCCTAGTGGCTTCATGACTAGCACAAGATCATTTGATGTGATAACCAACAGCCAGCCAATCACGCCTGCACCTAATGAGTAATGACAGGTTAAAAAAATCCCTGTTCTAAGCTGGAAAGGCAAAATAAATAACAAAGTGAAATATTGCTATTGGAAAATAAATGTATAAAGTGAAATATAAAAAAAGACTCTTGACATTTTCTCTTGCCATCGATCCAACAACGGTTTTATAAACTCAAAAACATCTGGTACAGTTAAGTTTCTCTCAATGGGTGCGGAAAGTAAATGTATATTTAAACCTTTTTTTTTTGTCCCACTACAGAAAAGGCTGTGCCATGGCTTTAAGTTTAAACAAGTGAGTTGAAGGCATATGTGAATCAGAGTATACTAAATGTAAAGGAGAGACTGAGCATTGAGAAAACTCTCACTCTACTTTACAAGGCCTGTTATGATCTCCCTATGAAAATAAAAAGAGGTAGGCAAACCCTCTCCACTGCTCAGCAACACTGACAGTTAAATAAGATGCAGAAATAGAAACAGGAATGCAGAGATATAATGAAGTGCTCAACAAACATGCTACACACGTCGCTTGTTTTCAAAAATGACAGTCCAGCACAGCATGCTTAAAACCCGCCACCCTCCCTGTTTCACAGAACGGCTTCCGTCTTTGTATCGCTGCTTGCATATTAATACTATAAGGATAAGGATTCTAGGTAAATTTTCATGTTAACAGGGAGACAAAACTCACGACTCATGCATTATCATCTCCAGAATGTAGAATAACAGTAAACACAGACAAATGTTACTGCACAGCATATTTAGTAGGTCTTTTTTAGGTTGCATGAGGGACGTCAGAGAGCTCTGTTAACACACAGACTAGACAAGCACAGTTCAACGTAGCTTATTTTCTTTCTTAGAACCCATCTGCATGACATCATTGAGGGTAAACGACATGAAGGCGATCTGCTCAAGTTCACTCTCTTTCCCGCACTCTATCAGGCATGAGAACTGATCCTTGTCATGGTTGTATGCGAGGTCTGAGTATCCGCTGGGTCCCCTGTGGATAATCCTGGGTCGGTCCCAACCTGACGAGTGCAGAGGGGATCGGTTCAAGTACACGCCCATGTCTCTCCTACTGGACTTGTTGGTTGGATGCATGAAGAGGAGCCAGGTTTGTGTGTCTGGAGACAAGAGAGAGGTGCCGCAAGCCTTGCTTTCGGCGTCATCATTTGGGACAAATTCAGGAGCTGGAAAGCCAATGATGCTGCCTTGACACCCTGACGGTGGTTCGACAAGCCCTGGAGCCACATGTGGCTTGTCAAAATACACGCCGCTGTTTTCACTCAGGGCCTCACGTCTGTGGCCAGAGTTGCGAGCGTTACAATAAAGATGACTTCTGCCTTCGTGGTCAATGATCTCTGCCATTTCACATTCACAAGACTTCTTTTTAAGCATCTTACCTATGTGCCATGTCTGTCCAAAGTCCTCACTATAAATGGACAGTGCATATGGGTAGACTGTGTAAGGAATAGGGAAGGAAAAGCATCTGTAAGGGATGTAATAGGCGTACGCTGGGATGATCAACCTGCCATTCTCCAGCTGAACACCGTGGCCAGGACCCACGGCGAACGTGGCCCATTTATGTATAGTTTCACCGATCACACTCTCTGTAAAGTCTTTTGCTTGACTCCAAGTTTGGCCATTATCAGTGCTGCTGACACAGCAGAGACGTGTCTTGTTCTTACCTGTGATGCGCTGCCTCATCTCTGTGGTGTTCCCCCACACGCAGATGAAAAATAAAAACAGCGTTTTGCTGTTTTTCTCATAAACAGGACATGGATTCATGGCGCGGTGGTTGGGTAGGCATGCTGTCGACACTTCCTCGCTGGGCGACCACTGGAAAACAAGCAGCAACAAAAAATACAATTAAAAAGACAAGCAGTAGGAATGCTGGTGATTAAAACAAAGGTGCAAATAACAACCTGCACAGATCCATCTTCTTTCAGTGTCCCTCTTCTCATGACAAAAATTTTAGCATTATGATCAGAGGGTGAGGTCCTTTTCTCTGCGAAGGCTAGGAAGGTGTGACAGTGCCTCAGATAGATGAGAGCAGGAATCCTGTATGTGATCCCGCTGGGCTCCTTTTCAAACAAAGTAGTTTTGACAAGTTCCTCAATACTACCACTCTTTGACGGCGAGTTTCCCATGATGGATGCGAGTTCCTGTGAAATGAAAATGACCCAGGTGTGTGGTTTAGCCAGTGTTGGAGTCTTGTTATGACAATCTTTACAGCACGGACAGATAATCAGAGTTCTACCGCGCAGCTCCTACTGGCTGTGTGCATGTATGCACCTGCACAAACACCGTGCAGCGTTAATACAGCGCGTGCAAACAAACAAAGCTCTCACCTTTACTTGTCACTCTTCCCATTAACCACTCCTGATGTTTGCGTGGACGACATCATACCGTCCAATTCCACACCAAACCAAAGACCTCTGATGTTCACGACACTGGTGCTGTGAGTTCATCAGAGGAGGATGCGTTGCCGAAGCAAGAGCAACACTCCTGTGCACTTCCTGGTTCGCTTTGGCGAGGACTGTTGCAGATTACGTGTCAAAACTCGATTGTGTACCGAAAAGCACATTTGTCGCCACCACGACGCTAAAATGATAATGATAATAATAAACATTAAGTAACATTAAAACCAACTACTAGCAACATTAAGATGAGTACTCACCTTGACTTCCGCTGCAGTCACCCTGTAATCCTGCTAAACGCGTACGCGCGCATTTGTTTAGCAGCTAGGTGGCTAAACGTTTTGAACGGACATGAGTCGGACGTAACTTCTACTTGATGAATAGTCATACACGTTGCATTATAGACTGAAACGGCGGCATAAATCCAAGAGTGGCTGTTTAGTGTTTCTTAAATGTTTTCCATTAGATAGGCAGTGTATCATCCTATCATTGAATGAAGCGGTTGTGCTCTATAGCCGTCGTTTTTTTTACTGCCCCCCTTTGGAGCGGAGGGTCAACTGCAGTCAGGCAGCGCTGTTGCTAGGATACTCAGCACCACAGTGGAGCTGCAGCAGGTAGTTGTGTCATTTGAGTGCGCAAAACGCGTAATTAACATTTGCATACAGGGTTCGTTTCTCCCGAGATAAGTGGATTTACACGAGCGAACACGATGAGTGCCGCGCACTGTAGGTTCGATGATGGGCAGAGCTGTATCACCAAATGTTTCCCTGCCCGAACATTAGTCGGCCGAAAGAAGGACGGTGGGTTGAATTAATCAAATTATACAGGAAAAACAAAAACGTATAGTTTACAAGGCACAAAGCAATACGTCTCTAAGAAAAAAGACAATGTTTTGTAGTTATTTTAATTCATAAATTCACTTTCCGATTCTCTGAAATACATTTTATTTGTTTATCATAGGAAATCAATTCCAAATCAGTCTGTCATTTGACACATTGATCAAGTTATTTCTATTTTTTATTGTATTACTTGAGATACGTTATCCCAGGGTCACAATTTGCATAATATTTTACATGACAACATGGCAAAAAAAAAAAAAATAAATAAATAAATAATAATAATGGATGAGAAAATAATCAGAAAATGAATTAGTCTCTTTTATTTTCTTCTAAGGTGATGGACATTGGCTTGTATCCTTCAGAAAGGCAGAGGAGCAGAGGCTCAGAAGAATCAAAGAGCATCATAAAGAACCTGAGAAGAGCAGGACAGCTAATGCTCCTCATGGTTACACATTAGATAGAGCCCTGTTGGTAAGTTACTGAAGTGTATATAATCATGTGATTGATTCATGTAATTAGATGAGTTGTGATTCAGTAAAACCCTTAAAAAAAAAAAAAGAATTTTCCCCTCTTTAGTTGCGGTTACATTGTGTTGATCAACCGTCTGAGCTTTGCTCTGTGAACATCAGCGAGCAGGAGCTGAATTCTGTAAGACACTTAAGTGAAATACAGTATATTTGACATTCTGTGGGTAAATTAACCGGCTGACGATGTAATTTTGTTCCTAACTGTGCTCAGGTCAAACCTGAAGACCTCATGGTGTTTAATAATGTAGCTTTCATCGACGCCTCCATTAACCTCCTGTCTTTAGGTGACTGCCTTTTACACAGCGTCATTATCAAACCCATAATAAAATCTCTTTATAAAAAAAAAAAAAAAAACTTGTCGAAATGATCTTTGTTTCTCTGCAGGATCTTTCAGCTGTTTTGTGTCTTTGAGGGAACTGAACTTGTCTGTAAACAGGATTCACAACATGACCTTTGATGCCTCTGACTTCCCTCACCTTGAGGTAAGGGAGATATTAAAACATTACTTAGGCGTGACTAGTGACTAGACTTTAATGTTCTATACAACAACATTTTGTTAGTAATGTTTGTTACATTGTTTTTTTTTTTTTGGTCTGGAAAATTGTTGGGTTGATGACTGATTACCTGCCTGTGCTTATGGGTTTATTCAAATCCTCAGGTTTTGGATTTGTCCTACAATAGTTTGTCAGCGGATGACATTGTTTCCATTAGTTGGCTTCCTCGTCTGAAAGTGCTTCATCTGACAGGAAATCGACTTCGTTGTCTTCCTCCTAATCTGGCCTCTTCCAACAGTCACCCCACTCAGCTGTGAGTACAACACTGCAATTTGAGAATTCATTCTTATTTAACTGGTTGGATTTGTTTATTTGGTGCAAAACATCAGGCCACTTACATTTTCTTTCATTTTTCTGTTGTCTGAGTTAGACAGACATATATCTATATATATATGAAAACATCCACAGGATCAGGGCTAAACAATTCTTCATTTTCTACTTGAACTCGCAATTTCAAAAGAGTGCAATAAGCAAAGAGCAAAGGCTGTGATTTACATATTCTCTTTTTGATTGTTTTATGTTTGATGCCAAACTGATTCTAAAAATGGAATTCATAAACATGAAAACAATTCATAACTTTGTGTTGTCATTATTGTATTACATCAGTGGTTCTCAAACGTTTTATACTAAGTTCCACCTGAGAAAATATTGAGCTCTTGAAGAAACATTATTATGGCCAAAGTTGAAATACAGTGGTATAAAGTCAACTACGGACTTTTCACAGGAGGCTGATTTATTGCTCTCTCCTCATCCTCCTCATATTCACATACTCAGACACTGGTATAGTGAAATTAGATTAAGATGGAGTGAGAGATAATTCACAACCAGAGGAAGCTTGCGTACCACTGGTGGTACACATACCACAGTTTAAGAACCATGGTATTAGAGTATAATATTTAATATTTAAACGGTATCTAATGTGGTAATGTGCCACTTTGTTTGAAATTCTTAACAAATTGGATTGCACCTTACATTACAAAAAGAATATATAAAAATTGCAAGTAGATATTTTATCCAAATAGGTCAGCCTAAGTAATGAGACAGTACACATTATATATCACACATTTTTATGTATTAGTATGCCTGTGAAATTACAAGTTTTAGGCAAGAACCAATACGTCCTTGTAAATTTGCATCATTATGCAAATGATTACTGTTTTCTTGCTAATTATTCCTTCAAATGCGATCAATCAACAGTTGGTATGGTGCCATTTTCCAAACCGTATCAGTGCTCTGACTAGAATTATTGTCAAATTAGAGAAAAACCTTGCTGAATCATAGGAAACAGGTTTCAAATTGACCAAAAGGAGGTGCTCACGTGCTCCACATTCACACTCCTGGCTCTGCTGAAGCAAATGTAATGCTATTAAATTCACCTGCACAACAGTCAGGTACTTAAAGTCCAGCATGAAATGCTTTTTGACTTTAATTGGACCTGAAATGTTTTCACTCTCTGTGCTGTGTGAAATGTATATGTAATTTTTTCTTTGACAGGTCGGTTAAAGAAGAACTTTCACAATTCAGAGCTCTTGAAGTTCTGATGCTTGACGACAACAAACTGTCATCTGGAGTCTTCAACAGTCTCAGAAACCTTAGCAGGTCAGGATGTGGTGCTTTGACACACGTCACGGGTGTAAACAGTCAGACGAACGATGGCTGTGTTCCATTTTGCTTCAGTCTCGCGGTGCCTGCGGGCTCACTGTCACATTGTCCTTACGTACATGAAAGAGCCATTATTCATGGGATCAATAACACCTGTCAAAATATCCTCTGTGACAAAAAGGCCCGTTTTAAGCATTAGCAGAATTAAGGTCCAGCCTTTTACTGGAGATTATCATCTGCAGAAGGCAATTGTGCACAAATGTGCTACTGTTGTGATTCCTGTCACAATTTGTTTCTTTACCATTTCTAAAAGGTGGGTTCTATAGACGAAGTCTGGGAAACTGCTTCAAAGGAGGCTCCAACAAGTCACAGTCTTGTTGTTTCAAGTACAAATTAGCCTGTGAAATCAGTTAGAGAGGACAAACTCTTCTCGTGGGCTTTGTTTTAAGATGTATTCTCTCAGGAAAGTGCAATGTTGTGTTATGGGAATCATGATGATGGGTTGCCGGTTCAAATCCCAGGACAGGTCAATGGCTGGGGTGCTGCTGTTGCAGATAAGTTCTGCCCACTGCTCCATGGGCCTGTTTGTAAAAAATAAAAAGGATGGTTTAAATGCAGAGGTCAAATTCCCTATCACTAACGTCTGTGTGTACAATTAAGACAAATTACAATTCTAAGGATATAGAAGATGTATATGTATGTTTTAATGAGTCTGTTTTAATGATCCCAACTAGTGTTTAAAACACACTAAAATGTTTTTTTTTTTTTAAAAAAAAAAAACTCAGTTCATTTGTCTGTCAATTACAGACTGAATTATTTGAACCTACAAGGGAACCGCATTTCTGAAATACCATATTTGCAACAAATGGACTGTTCACAACCTACTGAACAGCGAGCAGAGATGGAGACACCTGGTAAACAAGAACACTCTGCATAAAGTGATTCATAAATAATTTAACTGTGCACCTGCATTTCAAAGTTTCTGTAGAATTCTACAAAAAAGTGGGACTGTTATTTTGACACCTTGAAACCAGGGCAACATTCTAACAACACTGATAGACTGGAGAAACGTCTGTGTGGTTGGTCAGCCTGGATTCTTCTGCAGGAAAACCTGAAGAACCACAGCAAAGGATCAAGTCTGCCTCTACCTAAGCTTCGGTTTCTCAACTTATCTGACAACAAAGTATGTCTGCTCCTGTTTTATGGATATAATTTATTTTCTGAAAAGAGAAACTCACTGATGTGTCCCATCAACGCTTGCCATCAGATTGCAGAGGAAGACGCACTGATGGCTGCCGCCCTTTTCCCCATGCTCCGTGAGATTGATATCCACTCCAACCCTCTGACCACGCAGAGAAGCGGTAATCCTCTCTTGTCAGCTTAAGTTTTTCCTTACAAAGTTCTGAATTTGGATTTCTGGAATTTTTATGGTCATGTCTTTGTCTGAGCACAGGAGATCCTCCATTACTCACCTACTGTCTTCAAGAAAGGCTGGGGATAACAATAAAGCGCACAAAGACACAAGATGTGGTGAAGCCGCCACTAACGGTGTCCACTGATCCAAAATGGAAGGTCGGGTGTGTTCTACATAGTTAATACTATCTGTTCATAACCTCAAGATTTTACTGTAAAAAGTTAAATTGTCATTGCATATTTTTTTTTAACTCATAGTACAGGCAAATTATAAGTGTTAAAGTATTAATATATAAAAAATAACAAAAAATTATTAAATAGATAATAAATGCTGCTGTTATTGGTCTTATTATTGGACATTTTTGCTGCAGGTGGACGAAAGAATTCCAAAGGTGTCAAAGAAGCCATTGTTGAAGGAGGAATGTGAGGGAAAGCGAAGCAGAGATGACACTTTCCAAGAAAACACAGAGCGCTTCTTTGTTACTCAGGCACATGTACAGTGATTGTCATATTACACACGTTCATTTAGAAGTAGGACTTGTACAGTATTTTGGTTTAAGCTTTGGTGTTTTTCAGAAATACACAGTTTCCACGTGTTTGCCATCTGAATGACGTTTCATGTTCAGGCAGAAGATCTTTGTGAGTGCCAGTTTGATCTCAGAGCCGATGAGAAAGAAACCACAGAGAATGAGGAAGATGCCGCTCCTGAAAAATTCAGCTATCACAAAATGTTGATGGATGCCAAACCAAATCCTGATGCTGTGGAGCCTGTCGGTGAGGACTGTGGTTTCACCTGCAGCTGTTTATTTCTGTACATTTTCCTCAGGCCCTGAAGACTTTGGCTTTACAATGGCCCCACAGTGAAGGAGAGTATTCAGACTTTCTCTCTCTCTCTCGCTCCCCCAACAGGAATTCAAACAGCTGTTCGGATGCTGGAACACACACTGAAGAATCTTAATGTTTACAGGGACTCAAAACCTACATTTGATAACATCCAGATGCCATACAGAGAAAAGAAGAGAAGGGTTTGTTATTTTGCCGCATAAATCTTATTTGCAATCAGTGCATTTCTTGTCAAATTATAACAAAACTGCAAACAACAAGGACACATGACTGTTGTGGCTGAAAATACAGCATTTCTGTGCACAGATTAAGGAGCTTCTGCCTTTGAAACCAGTGAAGCAGCCAGCTGAGCGTGTTGAAGAACTTCTCAACCAAATCAAAGAAAGTACAGCAATGAGAGAAGTCACCTTGAGTAAGCACACACACATCTAATACAAGTCTGATATTTCAAATAAGCTCCCCGTCAGTTTGACTTATCATGACTTGCGCCTAATGTACCTATTTGTCTGTTCAGGCAGTGCCATGACTGGCTCGGGTGTTGATGCAAAAGAGTATGAGGAGGTTCTATCGCTGCTGAGAGACATGAAGACAAAGTACGAGATGGTCCACATGAAAACAAAGGAACAAGCAGCCAGCAACACTAAACTAACCCGTGCAGATCCTCTGAGTCATACTCAAAAGCTAAACTAAAGCTCTTTATCCCCCCTGTCTTGAAATATTGAACACCTTGTTGATGTTGACGTACTACACCTGCTGTGACTGGGACAAAATCCCTGATAAATTCCGTGACAAGCTTTCGGTGATGGTTTTGAGCAGCTGCTGTGGCCTGGCTCAGTTCAGTCCAGTATGTATAGATGTGTAGTGTGCACGAGGGTCCAGCTGTAAGAGCTGGCCCTTGTGTGAGGAGCGCTGCAGTGTGTAACATTGAGTGATTTTTGTTGTTGTTGATTGTATTCTGCTTCTGTTTGGTTTTTGTGATCGGTATATTAAAACATTATTTGTATGCTGTCATCTGAAAACCGGCTCTGTCAGGCAGTACTATCAGACCTGACAGAGGGAGTGTTTGTGTGCAAAAAACAGCAGCTGTGACAGGAAAAAGAAACATTAATCCGTTGTTTCTTGATCGTTAGAATTCACTTCTGAAACTTGTCATGGGTGATTTTAGGGTTTTTCAGCAGCTGTGTTGCTTTACTAGCGCGATGTTGCTGTTGCTTCCTTCTGTCGTGACATAAAATAATAAATATTATATCTATACTCATCTATACTGATAGACAGAGAGATACTATCAACATTGCACACTACAGTTTTGTTGTTGTTCATTTTTGTTTTCAAAAGCACATGCAAGAACATCCTGCTAATCCTCTAAGTTCCCTAAAGACTATATAAAGTCTTTTATTCTGTGCTCAGACTTTAATTTCCTTACTTTTACTTTTTGTTTCCTGACCAGTAAAAAAAGAACAACAGAATTATTGATTCAGTCATTCATTTTTTACCACTTAACCTTGAGGGGCTACAGTGGGAGCTGGAGCCAGTCCCAAGCTGACATAGGGTAAAGGTGTGGGGGGGGGACCCTGGTCATGTCACCAGTCCATCACAAGGTCAACATACAGACTCACATTCACGCCTACAGACACTTCAGAGTCTTCAACTTCAATCTGGCATTTCTTCGAGCTGCAGGAGGAAGAACATGCAGTTTCCACACAGAACATCCCGTCTGCTGCAGAGCCTTGTTTTTGGTTTGGTACTTTTTTAAAGCGAATACAAATTCCTTTGTGATATGTAATGAAATGTCACATTTCCAGGGGAAAAAAATGACAAAATACAACAACAGGGGTCGGCTTCCTATACGCCCCGTCCTTATAAGGCTTGTGTGATGTATTAAAATCTTAAAATCGACTGGATAACATTACATACAGCACAATGTAGCTGATCTATTGTCTCGTATCTGCTAGGTTAAGTGTATTATCCTCAAATGAAGCCATAACTGTGATCACTTTGGTCAGGCAGGATCGGGAGAACCTGCAGTGCAATAGGATTTAAAGTCCATATCCTCAAACACATAAACAATCATGTCTTATATCAGAGGTGCACCATTTACATGTCACATTCCTACAGGCTTACAGCAGAACGATTCTAGGCTTTCTTTAATTCCCTTTTTAGATTTCATGGCTCGGTCCTTCATATGATTCCAATTATTTGTCAAAAGAGCAGCTTGCAGATGTGGAAGTTTGAGTTCGACCATGGTGAAATAAATCAGTAGGTGCTCTGAAGATGTGTCGTGCATTATTATATTCATTCATAAACACTTCCATGCATCTGTATGTATTGAATGGTAACTAAAATATTTATGGCAATTATGTGGAAAAACTGTGCTACGGTTACACAATGTATTACACTGTCCTTCTGTGACGTGCCTTACATTTTAATCAAACTGCAAATGTGATTTAAACCATTATTTTATACTATTAACAGATTTAACATTATTGCAAAGCTAATTCTGAATTAATAATTATATATAACTCCATGTAACACTGATGATGATGTAAGAATAGTTCTTAATGACACTGAAGACTTGTTTTAAAAAAAATGTATTTTCACAGAAAAGATACTGAGAAATTCAATCTTGCACATGTTTTAGTTGTGTATGTGAGCATATACAGTTATTTTTTTGTTGTTTTGTGTGTGTTTTATCTGCTGTCACTTGTACGTGTGTGTGTGTGGTTTTTTTTTGTTTTTTTTTAAATATAGTTTGTGAATGACGGCCTGTTAAATTGGATTATTCATCTCACAGAACTTCACTTTATTTCCTTCTTGTGAATTTTCGGATACTTTGAATTTGTTTACCGGTAGATTCGTTTACATTTCATCTCTTATTACGATTTTTGTTAAATTGTGTTTGGTCATGTTTGCCGGTTTTTGATTAAAGGTCTTTCTAATTGACTACTGATTCAGTCCAACATTAAGTCAGGGATGATCATAAAGCTACACATTTCATAGACTACTGCTTTCACAACAGCATGGCTACAACCCAGTTCCGGCTCCCAAACCAAACTTTGCAGCGGCTGACACACTCACGTTCACACTGATAATAAACTTAAAGAGCTGTTTTTTTGTTACAAACTGCTATGTGCGGACATGTCAGTGTAACCTGTAGACAAGAGGAGGAATAAGGAGGGGGAACTGCGCCGTTTGATGGACACATTCTTCACTTTCTGAAATAACACAAGGAACACTTGCAGAAGCTCAGTGTGTGTGTGTGTTCCAAAGGTGGTGAGTCACAGTGTAAATACTCAAACTCAAGGTTCCCGTGAGTCTGAGCAGACGACCTGACACACTGGAAACTGTCAGCTCAGTTTAAACTCCATACTGTGAGAAATTATTTTTATTTTTATGTAAACGTAGAGGATAAAACAAGAATATGATTACATAACCATAATCAACACTTTCAAAAAAACAGAATTTGTATCATGAGTGATGGTGATTTTTACATTTTACATTTTTTACATATGGATCAACTTCATACGCACTGGATACTTCAAGGAACATCATCCTGATATTGTCTTTCATTAGTACCTGCCTGTCTGGTAAATATTCATTGATTATGATACAATGTATTAAAACTCCCAGACCCTCAGTCTCCCTTTGGTGGCATGCTACTTTAACTTTTCCTTTTTTTTTCTAATTTAATCTCCGTTTCATTTTTAATTGCACATCTGTGATAGCTATTTTCTTTCTCTGTGAAATACTGACAGCCTTTTTAATTCTGGTGATTTACTCTCACTGACCTCATGGAGGCATGCAAGCTAAAGAAGTGAAAGTGCTCTACCAGTGCGATACATCACTCAGTATAATTACACAATCGACGCATGTGTGTGTAATTTATGTCCACTTTTTCCAGGTTTTATTTTAGCAAGAACAAAGTTCGTTACTTTATAACCATCAACAAACAATAGGGTCAGTTGTGCTTTTCCTCTCCAAGCTCTCCTGCTCGCACAAAGAAATGTGATGAGATGCTGTTATTAACTCAAAACACATTTAGTCCATTTTATTTCTGTGATAAAACCGAGTCTGGCAAGAGAGCCAGGTACTGTGTCCAAAATAAAAATAAAAAAAGACATGGCGGAGAAAAGCATCGAGGTTCTATGTCAGACCTTTGTCCGACAGATCTGTGTTTATATATCTACTGTATATGTTGTTTTTTTTCCCCTGTATATCTGACAGCATTACCTCTCCACATGTGGAGAAGTCATCACAGTAATCAAGCCTGAGAGATGTTTTTGTAAGATTTGTTTGACTCTCAAATTGAGGCCCAACAGTTAAGCTTGGAGGAAAACCCTATGGAGATTCAGGCACTAGATTTGGCTCAGAACAAACAGGCCTGAATACCTCATGAACACGCCTCATTATTACAAGTGCCAAATGAGTTCACTGCAGACTGGACCTACTCATTATTTCTGTTGATGGACAATTGAGCTGTAACACAATTATCATGTAATCTCAGAGAGGCTTCGGATACTCTGGCTGACATCTGAGAAAAGGCTGTTATTAATTACAGACTTACAGATCCTAACTCCAAATCTGTTGTAGGTCTTCGGTCCGTAAAACAAAAGATCTCGCTGTGGTCTGTCTCTAATAGTTTACAGGCTTTACTAGCAAGTGTTTAAAGGTTTCACCTCTTAAGCGGAGCCACACAGAATAAGGCTGTGACGACCCAAGTGTTCATGACACGTATCCCAGTATGGCCCATGTTTTCCTGCCCAAAGGCCAGTCATGAGCTCAAATGATCAGGGCCAGCTTAATTAATGAGAGGGTAAGGGTGTAAAAAAAAAACCCAGAGCCATTGATAGATTTTGAAAGCATTTTGATGATGTATAAACTCTAGAGTTCTGCTAAGCACCTTAATCAGCTGTGAAAGCAAACACGTCTAACAGACTTAATTAACCCAACACAGTTTGGCTCCCTATGAATTAAAAAGCTGCCTGATTGATTTGCAATGCTCCACTTCTTCACAAACACTGTGCACATCTGCGAGAAACGTCTCGCTGCGCCAGCTGAGGATGCTCTGCTCGGCCCTATGAAACACACTCACCAGCCACTTTATTAGGTACACCTGTTCAACTGCTTGACAATGCAACTATCACATGCCAACTCACTGCATTGTCCCAACTTACAATAGCAATAAAAAAACAATAGCATTAGAAGATCTCAACAGGTGCTGCTCCTGCCATATTATTAGATTAGGTTAGGTTGGATTAGATTAGAATTCTTTACTGTCATGATGCAACAGAATATGGAGAGATTTGCACATATGCAATAGTTATTATTAATAGTTAATAGACAAAAGCAACAAAGAGAATAAAATAGCATGGACATACATAAGAAACAAAGCAGAGAAAAAAATTGGGTCTTAGAAGCAACTGAGTTAAAAAAAATTGTTGCACACAAGTTGAGAGTCATTACTGTAAGTTAAAATAATATTGCACATCATATGTATAGTAGATTCCATATTAGTTGTCTCCTGTACTTAATAAACTGGCAGTAGAGTGCATCTTCAACTGAACTTTTTATGGGCATGCTCTGAAATCTATATAATTGTCCATTTCCAACATGTTTTCTGCAATAACCATGAGATAACTGATTAAACAATCTAACTGTGTCAAAAGGAAATTACAGACTTTGAGAACAGAAGCAAAACAGATTTGTTAATATCATAATAATGATATTAAGAGCCTCCAACACTGAGCTGAGTCATGACCCCTCACATTTTCCGCACTACTGACTGAAACTGGGCAGCGGGGTGAAGCCCACATTCACAAAGAGAGAGAGAGAGAGATGACCAGCTGCATGATTTATACTAACTGACTGCCCCCAGCTGTTACCATCACCAGAGCCAAGACTAAGCATGCATGGCTAAATTGGCCCCTGAGACAAATTTAAACATCCACAAAATGTGGAAAGATAGAAATTCCACCAACAATAATGAGACAAGTTTGTTGAAATAAAAAACGAAATGAAACATGAATATCCATCTTTTAGATACAAGCATGGGAAAATGTCACTGTTAAAATGTTAGTTACTAATTTATGTTGGCAGCAGTGAAGTAAAACGCACCCCCACCTCTCACCCTTCGGACTGGAACAGCCACTTAAGACAACAAAAAATATCTGCACGAGGTATAAAGGCCAGCAAGGGAAGTGTGTTGTTTTTACAAAATTGTTTCATGCCTTCAGTGAGAGATGGACAATGCTGTCTGGTGCAAAGTATGAAAGAAACACAATGAGTCATTGTGGGTGGGGAGGGGACAGAAGGAGCATATCAGGAGTTCACACAGAAGGGAAGCAATATTATTCTGAAGCACCCACTCGCTCCAGCAAATCTGCAGTTGCACACTGACTGAGTCATGGGAACCACAGTGATAATTTGACACCTGTTGATCAAACGGGACTGCGGGCAGACTGCACACGGAGCTCATGAGCCAACTTTTCCACAACCAGGTTATGGAGTGCAGTTATGACTCTAGCCTGGATGCATTTTTTTGTGACAGCTAACTGATTAAGATGTATTATCCAGGCCATTTCCTTTGCTCACTTTTAAAAATGTATCTGTTCTTCGCTTTCTGCATTCCAGCACAATCCCACTCCATATTTACAGCAATTCAATCCATGTCACTGAAATTCTAACTTTTATTTTATTTTTACCAATCCCAGGGGACATGGGACGAAAGGCCCCGGACAGGCCTTTCTGACCAATGCAGTTTCAGTGCGTACATTTTTTTTCCAGATTCATAACATGTACTTGTTATTTTAAAAGGAATTCAATGTTCAACGTGCCAAAAACATGTTTTATGAGGCCACCATGGCCTTTGACCACCCACACGTAGACAGTTTGAAGGAATGTGGTGCTCTTAAAATAATGCTTGAGGCAAAATAGGGGTTTTGTAGGGAACAGTGACCTTGATCTTTGGCCACCACTTTTTAACCAGGCCATCTTTGAGTCCAAATGAACATTTGTACCAAATTTGAGGAAATTTCCCACATGGGAAAGGCAGATAAATGGATAATGGAAAAACACCTCCTGCCACTGGCTGCCTTCATAAGTAAATAAGTATATTTATGTGATGTGCAACACCTGTGCCACTTGCCAAAGCTGTTAATCCCACTGGATTTCTTTCAGGCACAAAACAGGAAGAGTTCACAAATTTGCCAGTGCACACTGAAGTTTTTGTTTCTTGCAAATAAAGACAGAAAAAGCATCATGGCAGGATAAACTGTTATGAGCCTGTAAAATCTCATTTAATAGCCATTTAGTTATGAACAAAAACTATGAGTATGGGAGTCAGGTGCATCCAGTCATGTAGACCATGGTCTGATTAAGGATAACTAATAACAAATAACAAGCAATTTTCAGGGAAATACAAATAACACATGAACGCTGCATGTGTGTGAGAGAGTTGGGGTAAAAGGAATTTCAGCTTCTGCATTTGATTTTCATGTCGCTGATAACATTTCTTTTCCAGCAGGAACACACTTTATCCAGCTTTCCAGAGGTCTATTAAGTGAAGCCTCCAGGCAGTGACAGTGTTAGGATGTCTCTACTGTAGCCGGCATGCAGAACATAGATGACTCACTACAGTATAACTTTCATACAATGCCTTAAAGCTCAAAGCCAAATTTTAAGCCTGTTTCAAAATCCCCACTATTTTACATGAAGTGACTCCATGCAAATTATTCCAATACATGCAAGCCATACAACATTAAAGCATCAAACCTACAGGGAGAAACAAATCAGACACAAATGCTGGCTGATGTAAAGCACTGAGAAATGTTTATACAATTGTGAACAGAAATGCAGACTATATTGAGCTACATCAACACTGGCCACTGCAAATATTTCTGGTATTTGTTTTGTAAAATGTCATTAGGCAACGGCTGTATAAAAATAGATTTAGTTGGTCTAATTTTGACATCAGGGAGGAAAAAAAGTGAAAGCTGCTTTCTCACTAACCAATGCACTTTAATAAAAGTCAACCGAGTATTTACCGCAGTGCCATTTCTCTTTCTACATCATGCAACAAAGAGAATAACATTCAAGCAATGAAATGTACTGTATTTACAGAAATCATACAAGAACCAATACACTTTAAATTAGGTGACAAACCTCCATTTGTATTTACAATAAATACAGTATGCTGATCAATCAACATCCTCTACACGGCCACTTACTCTCAGCATATTTTGAAAATATTCATATGTTTAAGCAAAGGCATTGAGAAATACTGCTCCCAGTATTTCTCAAATGTCACATCTGAAAAGTCAGAACTGATACTGAGGCTCCCTTTTAGCTCTAAATGCCACCTTTACTGCACCTTTTGTTAAAGACAGAACTCTCTCTCTGGCAGACAACTGTCAAACACACTGCTCTCATAGCCTGTTTTTCTAAAGATCCAACAACTAACAAATAAAAATATGTGATGGTTTAAACATACTGCACAATGACATCTGATAATATGAATATCATAAAGAGAAATTCCAGAATTACGAGAGCAATGACACAGGGCATCCAAGTGCAACATCCCTGACAGAGAATGCATGGAAATGCATGTATGTAAGGGGTGCATTAATGTAAACAGGTGCGTATTAGGGTGAACACAGGCCTTCAGTCTGCTGAGGATTTAGGAAGGTCACCACCTCCCGAATGCCATCTTCACAAATTGAGGTCCGACGCGCTTTTGTCAGGTTTCTTCCTTCCTCTTTGAATCTTCTCCATGTCTCTGAAAAAAAGGAATTAAGATGGATAAGACGCATACATGTGCAATAATTTTAACACAGCTATAAAAAAAAGAATACGACCTACATTTGAAATATTATTCGACAAACCTTCATTAAGAGTTGTAAGCATTGTGTAGTTTTCTGGGTGATCAACAATATTCTTTTGTTGATTGTCATCAATTTCCATCAATTGTGAAACACCTGTACAGTTACAAAAAATAAACATATGGGAATCAAACACGAGTGACGGCGGTACTGTACATGCAGTGGCGTGCAGAGACATTTGGAAGGGCAGGGGCGAACATTAAAGGGGCACCTACTGGGCACCAGTGGGGCAGGTGCCACGAGTAGGTTTAGGGCATCTTATAAGGAACTGCATCAATTTTCTCCACTAGAAAGAAAGTCCTTTAGAAACAATGATTTTTTTTTAAATTTATATATATTTGCCCTCTTGACTCAAGAGGGCACTTAATAGAATGGCATGGTTTTCCATTAGTAATTAATGGTTGCTGTAACAAGCTGCTCTAGCCTCACAATCCATAATTTACACAATAGCATGGGTGTGTATGAAGACATGTGAGAGTATTTTGTCAGTTTTCCACTGCCTTGATTTGTGGAATCAAAGATGCATCTGATATCGTTATAAAGCACGTTGTTGAAGTCACTTATATCTATTGATAAACTGATATATACAAATATACAAAAGAATGTTTATGTATTTTAAACTTATGACATTAATTCAAACACATAATGCAATAAACTGCCTGAACAAGTCTATTTTCAAAGGCCTAGAGTGTGTAACATCTAGGTGGGTGTATTGGCATAAATGACTCCCCATATACTACCCATTAGTATGTTTGTATAATTGTATAATCACTTCATAATAAAAAGTTTTATCTTTAGGCAACAGACTTGTTTTTTGTAAGCAGAAGCCTGAAAAGACAAACCAGCTAGAGTGTTTGAGTGTTTACTTAATATTTTATCCCTCTACACAAAGAAAAACAATGTCCTTTTTGGTACGCAAAGGTCACAGTAGTTCTCTGATGCACTTGGAAGAGGGTCAAGTGAGTGGAAGAGTCCTCCATTTGTCACATTCTTCAGTCACACCGTTAGATGTCACTAATTCTTACAGACTAGACCTTTAGTTATATAATGACAGAGTTGGATGAACTATTCCAAATGAGTGAAATATGAACCAGGAAATGACGATGGCGAGTTAAACAACACGCCACAGATCCCAGGAGTTGCCAGAGGAATGAGTACCATTTTGTTCAACTTGCATGTGAACATAGATGTACAGTATGTGGAAACGAGGCATAAATCTCTGCATGAAATGTGCAACTTTCCCAAAATGTCAAACATGGCCTTCCCTATAGTTCCCACCAGTAGTTTTAACACAGTACCTTCTACTGTCTTCCAAACTTGCACTTCAACTTCAGCAGTTTTTTGTCTCTCAACAGCAATGATCCTCACTGTGCCTGGCGAGTCCACTCGCAAAGATGATTCCACTTTATAAACCACAAGGCTGTTTTTATATCCAAGATAACAGTGGGTGTGGTTACTTTCGGTTTTATTCTCTGGAGAGAGAAGACAGAGGGAAGATGTGTGGGTGATGCACACAGACAATCAATACCATATCACTCTTAATGTAGGATAATGTCCTGACGCACTACCTGGACAAGTCTTGCAGCACTTTCCCACTGATTTCACAGGATGTTGGCATGGATACTGGCTGGGGCATGTGATGCGTTTGCAGTCCTGCAGGCCATCAGTACAAGTGCACAAGATGCATTCCAGGACCTTACCCAAGACTGGGTGCCACATGTCTCCATGGGAGTACGTCTTGCCATTGTATAAACATGCTGCAAGAAATAGAAAACATCTGAGTGTTTGTGCTACATATGGAGAGGGTTGTAAAAGTTGGGAGGAAGATGTTCATAAAATCAAACACCTATAAAGGATCTCTCTGTTTCCACAACATCTCACCTCTTTGGTGTTTCCTCTGCAACAAAATCTTCACAGTGGTTTCTGAAGCCCCTTTTAGGTTAAGTTTACTCAGGCTCAGGCCTCTGGGGGAAGTCCTGACCCTGGGTGGAGTGGCACGGTCGGGCCGCACCTTGTTTGGCTCTGCAGGACACTGATCGACCGAATGCCTCTTTTGTAAACAAAGATGTTAAAAATGCAGTTAACGTTCATCTGTTCTGCTATAATATCATATTTGCCAACTAAGTCATAGTAGAAGGAGAAACATATTATTTTCTACATCGAAAAGGTTCATAGCCTGGCTCCAGATCACTGAGTCACCGCCCACATCAGACACCATTATTCATTCTGACTACTAAGCCAAATGCTCCATGTATCTTGACGGGAAATCTTTGTCTTTATTGGCTACAGCAAATTAAATGCTTCTATTCTAATCTGAATAACGTGATGCCCCACTTAAGCAAATTATCCAAACAGTTGTCTAAGAGGAGTAATTGGTTTTCTTTCCCCTTGCACAGCGAAGGTTAATGGTGAGGTCAGTTACAGAGAAGATCCCCGAGCAATCCACATCTTTATCAGAGCAGACATTTGCCTGCGAGACCTGAACCTGAAAGCAATGTCAACCATAATCTACAAAGACATACGACGCCTCTGTTCAGCTGCTGGTTTCCATCCTCGGTCGATGACGACCCAGTGATGCCATGATCTAAAGGGAAAAAACCCCAAAACAAAGCATGAAGACGTGAAGTATAACACAGAAAACATGATTATTTCTAGCAGAGGCAGGGCGTAATTCAATATTGTTCTATATTGATCATCAGTGAAATGGTACCATAATCACAGTGTGATGTTTAACAATATTATCAATTACATTTAAACAAATGCCCCTTTTATGCAATGTTCATTAGATACATTTAATAATTTTGAAGCGCATATTATGACATTTAATATTATCAGAAAACATTGTGGTTGAATCAGCCATGTGCTGATGTTCAAATTCCTAAAAAGAGAAGCAGAAAAGATTGTTGTATGACATTCTCTCTGCTCGGAGCTTGGAGTTTTGACTACCTTTACACACCAAACAGCAGGTATCTGAAACTGAGACTGGCGAGGAACAGGTGATTGGTTGGCACGTTTTCAGAGCACAGAAGATGTTTCCATTCTGAGGAAAGAAAAGGAAATTATTTTTCTTGTTTTGAAAATCCCAGTACATCAGTGCTCCTTCACTGTATATAAAAAAAAATAGATATAAATTAAACAAAACTGAATAAAATATAATCATGTAACTATGGAAGGGGAATAAAGAGACAATATCTTTGCTTTGCTGAGTTGATTTCAACATATGTTTATTGTGTTACTTAAAACCTTACCCAATTTAAACGCACGCAAATCCAACCCCCTCAAAGAAGAAACAGTAATCAAAGTCCTACTTGCTTCCAATTTTTTTTTGGTTAGTTTAATGAACTTGCTTCTTCTGCATAATTTTATTTACTTTGTCCTGATTTGCCTTACTTATCTCTTCTTTTGCCACATCACATTAGCTGTCAATGTCCTGCGTGGTATGTTTGTACTTGTAAGTTGTTTATACGCACTGGAAAGTTGAATTAGAGTTCAAAAGTTTTGTAAATTATAACTGCAGGTCAAGAATTTCTGTGAAACTTGTCCCATAATGTTTATTACAAGCAACATAGGACTAAGTTGTGAACAGCAGAGGCTGTGGCGCTTAAACAGTGACAGTGCAACCGTTAAATGAAAGAAATGCATCGATTAAACATGTTTTGTTCTGTAAAATTAAGCCAAAGAATCATGTTGTCGAGTTCATTATTATGCTTTATCTCCTTGGAGATTTGGAAACGTGTGTAAATGAAGACAACTTCACAACTTGTGAAATTACATCTCACATCATGACGCCTGGCTTATTTCAACTTTGGCTTAATTTGTTTTTTTTTTCTATACTCTCTGTTTTAAAACTGAATACTTTGGTCTATTCTCTGGCGGCAATCACATATGTACAGGCCAAGCCAACACACAAACCAAAGCAAGATGCTTCACCCGCCTCACGATTTAGAATCACATGCGGTTCAATACATTTCTGCTCTGAGTGCGTAACATTAGCCCAGAGATACTACCTGTGTATATTTAACATTATGTAGCACAAACATAGAGAGGTATAATTAATATTAGAACAATCTAAAGATAATTTTTAAGTCCACAGGTGGTAAATTAAGAAGAATCATGATTTAAAGAATGTCTAGCAAGTTTCCTAGTTCTTATAAAAGAAAGTAAACATGTTGTTTACGTTCAAGATTTAAATTTCAATACAACTAATAATTAAAGACTGCTTTTATTTTACAATCCATTCATGTTTAGTGGGGAAAAAGTGTTTTTTTTTCATGCCTTCATTGTAAATTAAGACAAATCTGAAGTTGTTTTTTTGTTATTCTTTTGTATTTTATTTAGGTGTTTGTAATACAGTTGACTTTACTGGAATAATAAAGCGCAACCTGGACAAAAGTAAGCGTGATAAACAATGTGGAACTTACGGAGCATGAGCACATGGCACACTGATTGCTTTGCTTGGATGGGAAGAGGTCGTGCTTGGTGAAGGTCTCCCCCGGCTGATAAACGCTCCCGTTATATCTACAGGATCTCACTGAAGCTCTCAGACCTGCAGGGATCCTGGGCCCATCTGAGGACGGGACACATGCACGCACGCACACACACACACACACACACACACACTGGGTGTCACAGCCAGAATCTATCAAGAGCTCAGAGCCGGTGAGGTGTTTCCTGACAGACGACCTACCTGCGCACCTTGGGCAGCACTGCTGAGGCACAGCCACAGGGTTTTCACATGACAGAGGAGGACACTTGACTGTGTTACATTTCACATGACCTGTCTACGAGACAGCAACATCACAGTTTACAAGCAGTGGCTATACCAACACACCTGTGTCAGAAACTCTTACACTTTACTGGAATATCTGTAATATCTGATACTTGGATGTGCAATAATCTCCAAAAGGAAAGAAGATCCATTCATCAGTATTGGTCATAACATAATTCTTCATCATAGAATAATGTTATGCAGTCCTGGATAACATAATTCATCACTTATAAATGTACAGTAAGGTTTCACATTGTTTGTTTTTCTTTATTTTATTATTTTTGTTCATCCAAAGGTTTTGACGGTTCAGTTTTTTGATTAGGCGTTAGTGTAGATTACACATTTGTATTTAAAATATATAGGTGCACTGCAGCAGTGACAAAATGCAGATTGGACAGACAGACCATAAGTGGCCTGACCAGCCAAAATAAATATTGGGCATCATATATCTAAAGACTGGCATTAAAATCCCTTTATCAGTGGACCTGTAATCAGTGTAATAGTTAACATCATTATGATTTAGTGGTGAAGGTGCAATATCTTGGGAGACGTAAGTATAATGAATAGGGCGAATGTGGAATATTTAACTTTATGTTTTGACATCCTATTGTGGGTTTCCCTTTTCCGTGTGTGGTTTATTGAATATTAATCTTAGTTTGTATATGCATTATAAGTGTGGCTCCGTGGCACACTGTCAGGGAGGTCTGCAAAAAAAAAAAAAAAAAAAAAAAAGTTTAATTCAATACAATTTTCATAATATACACTCACCTGCCACTTTATCAGGTAAACCTGTTAATCTGCGAGAATGATGTGGAAAAATGGGAAATGTTCTCTGGATCACTAATTGAAAATGCCTCGGTGATGCCAGTTGAACCGTGACTGGGTTGAAATAGTTACAGCTGTGGTATGGAAAGGAAACATCAAACCTTGAAGCATATGGGCCTAACCCTACAGCAACAGAAAACAGGTGCCAAACCTGCTACTTTATTAGGTGTCCTGTGTGCTGGTGAGCGTATGTACAGTGTATGTACTGTACATACACTACCCGTCAAAAGAATCTAAAATATAAAACGATGATTTGAGTTATTTCACACTTTTCTGTTTACTACATAATCTCATACAGTATGTGTTCATTCATGGTTTCGATGCCTTCAGTGAGAATCTACAATGTAAACAGTCATGGAAATAAAGAAAATCCATAAAATGAAAAGGTGTGTCCAAACTGGTAATGTATAGTCGAGCAGTCATTGAGAAATATCAGAGGTGAAATGACAATGGCCAGACTGGTTTGAAGTACAAGAGTAACTCAAAATGCCCAGAATGCATCACCATTAGACATCACATCCTCAATTTTCTATATTAATACACAAGGCTACTTTTACATCAGTCAATATGAGCTGTCTGACAAATATAAACTTAAATATTAAGTGAAACATTTACCAAAAATTGAAATGTTCCATCCCCAGAAACCGAATGAACGCTTCTGTAGTGGAGCTGCAGCTACGGGCAACTTGAAAATCCACAAGCAAAGTTACATGGCAACAAGTCGATTGTTCTGAATAATGTATTTATGAACAACTGCAGCAGAAGACCACACAGGGGGCCACTTTATTAGGTGTCCCGTGGACAGAAGTGAGTGACCAGTGAGCGTATATGAGTACGTCTGTGCAGATGTTCACGGCACAGCAAATAATAAATGTTTGGGTTTTTTTTCCATTTTGTAATCTGAAAGTTGACAGATTCCTGTCTAATCAATCAAATGTATTTTTGATCAAATTGTTCCAAGTGAAATCCATAAAACGGGTCTGTACTAGATAACTGACAAATTCCTCCCGAAGGAAAAGCAAATGATGACTTTTTCCAACCTTCTTTCTTTTTTTAGGTGTGTTATTTGATATGAATTGAGATTTAAAATTAAGAGTTACCTCTGTGCAGACACAGCGCATACAGAACATAAACCCAAATGGCTCCAGATAGGGATGCCAGCTGTCTCCTGGGCTGTACGTCTTGTCTTTGAAAGTGCAAACCACTCCAGAGCCTGGTTGTCAAAAAATGAGACACATGAGCTGGAGAAAAACACATGGAGCAGTTAAAAACAGGAGCATTTGTATGTGGACTGATCTGATCTAATTGCTCTGGGGTATTTTGTCAGCCATCAGCTCTGTGAGCAAAGAGAGGAAAATAAGGGAGAACAGCTTATCACAATTGAGGCTTTTCACTGTTCTAATGTGAGTCAGGATTTCACTTTTAGTATCTCCTGCTTTTCACCGGATGAGGTGACAAAGTTACTATCACACCACAAAAGAAGTTATAAAGTTCTGTTCCCATCAACAAAATCAGCTCATCACTTCTAGTGTGAGTTTAGTTTAGGAAAAATCCAACAAGGCTTTCCTTATTCCAGTCACATTTTTTGACGCGTTTCCTTATTTCTCTCAAGCGTCAGACGATATAGATGAGGACAGAATGAGCATCAGCAGAGTCTGGACTTACCTTTCCGGAGTTTTTGCTCCGCATCTGCAAGCCAAATGATGAAAAAGAACAAAAGCATGGGCTTCATTTTTTTTTTTCTTACATGTGCGTGACCCAGTCTTGTATGCGCAATAAATATGTTTCTGCAGGACAGAAACTGCAGGACACTGTGAAACAGGGATTTAAAAAAAAAAAGTCTGAAAAAAAACCAAAAAAAAAAAAACCTTGTTAAGTCTATAGCGCCCTCTTCAGGACAGATAGGTCACAGTATTTTAAAACCACAAGGATGGCAGAGGAGTGAGCACATGAGCTTAAAATAGACTGTGCCCTAATAAATCCACAAACTCACATTAACCCAAACAGAGTAACTGCTGGAGGGAATAAAATCATTCACTTATTCATTAACGCAATTAAAAGGAATGAACAGTTGATATAACTGTGTTTATCATTCGTTTATTGTTATTCCGAACCCTAAGCAGCTCCTTCTATGAACATGCCACATTAAAAAAAAAAATACATCATGCAAATATCTAAAAATATTTTAAAGATATAACAATTACAGAGAGACACACTGCCATAAAAAAGGGACAATGTTAAATAAAAACACAACATAAATATGATATAAAAGATAATAGAAAAGAAGAACAAGCCTGACAAAATATAAAAGATATTAATATAAAAAGAGGCTAAGCTGAAAAAAAAGGTGGGGGGGGGGCACTAAACATTGCAATGAAACATTAAGTAACAATTATTTAAAAAAGAAAACAGATTTTGTATTTTGTTCTGTTTATGTTTACTGCTCTGTAATTAAAGAAATAAATTCAGGTTAAGGTGGATTGGAAAGTGACCACAGAAAGACAAGACAGGCAAGCAGGAAAGAAAGTACCATACAGTCAATGGTTTCATACTGTTCTCCATTTATTAAAGACTCGTTGAGGATAAAACAGTGCAATCATGTTAAAATAGACATCATGTTGACAGAAAACCCTCCAAAAAAAAAAAAAGAAAAAAAAGGAACAAATGACCCAAATTCCAACGAGGAGTTGGACATTTCCACTCCCTACTATGCTGCTGACTCAAAGCCATTCTGGCTTGATAATGTAGCATTTAAAAAAGGTACAGTAAGCAGGGTTTATATTGGTGTAATTGACCATTAATTCAATTAAAAATGTTCTACTATAATGTGCGTCAAATGATCTGAGAGAAAATGACACGCCAGCACATCGTCTGGTCTGTGCTTATGACCGCAGGGCTAAGTCTGTAGCACGATGGGAGGCTTTGACCAATCACAGGGCAGTTCAGACACACAGAGACACACACAGCATACAGGTCTTTTACGGTACTGCAGCATCGACAAAAAACATTCTACGCTGCAAAGAAGTCAATAAATGTAAAAGCTAAAAAAGAGAGTTGGAAAATTAATGTCGTAAAACACCCGTCATTATCAGAGAGTTTCAGCGATCACCGCGAGGCATCAGTCATGCGTGAAACAGGTGAATCTGTCCGTGCTGATCCGATAGGAGCAGCCATCATAACACATGGCTTTTTTTTTTTTTTTATTAACCTGTGGTTGAAACTCAACTGTTTTACCAGTGATGCTGTCTATCTCAGCTTTATCCAGGAGGAAACAGCTTCATTCACAGTCAGTGCAGATGTACGGACAAAGAAAATCTCAAACATTATCATCATCATCATAGATGATCAAGACCCACAACGGTATTCTCGAAAAAAAGAGTTTCTTCTTATAATAGATACTTAAAAAAAACAAAAAAAACAAGTCAAAATCTGACAATGCTGTTTCTCTTTTCCAAACTACACTGCATATGTTGGAACACTGTCAGTGGGACTTTGTCTAAAACATTGTTTGCAAAACTTCCATCTCACAAGTGGAAATACTTTCAATGGTAAAAATGTCACTGAACGCTTTGTGGCTTACCCGCTACAGCACGTACCACATATCATGGCCGAGTCCTTACAACAGCGACTGGGGTTTGAATGCAATCCACGCCTTGTGCTGCAAGTTTACCTCCACCCATCACTCCCCTTCCTTTCCAGTCTACCTCACCTGTCTCATAAATATAGCAGAAATACTTAGAAGAAATGTTTAATAAAAGCAAAAAATGACGGTATTGTAGCTGCTTGTACTATACTGTACCTTATCCAATCATGTGTGCAAGGAAGATAACTGACAACTTCACAGGTGAATGTTAAACTGGATCAGACACATCTGGGCATCTCCCACTTACATATGTTTCATATGAGCATAGACTCAGAGTGGCATACAAAATGCATACGTGATGCCTTGCTATCACATAAGTTAAATCCTTAAATGTTCCAAGAAAATTACATCATTACAGAATGGAGAGTGTTCTAACAGAGACACACGGACAGGCCCACACAAACACACTCACAACAGTAGACAAAGCAGAAGCAGCGGCGACTCAAGAGCTGCTGTTGTGCGCCGCTGTGTCATCCTCACGCTTCTGCCGTTTCTTTGCTCTGATTTCATTCATGGCCTCCTCTATGGAGCGAGTGTCCCTCTTATTGGCCACAGGAACTTGAAGAAAAAAAAAATTATAACGTAATGTGAAAATAGGAGGGGGGGGGGGGTGAAGAACTGTGAGTGATTTGCTTCTGTGAAACAGATGGCGTAACATTTACTTACCACAGCCATAAGCTCTGTTTGCCTCCAGTGTATGTGCTGCATCTTTCGCAGCTGTGGTGCCAATTAGGTGACTGTACTTATCTCTGTAGTTGGAGTTGGGAGTTTCTGACTTCTTTGTCTCACTGGATGCTGCCATTTCCAAAGCAGCTTGCTCCTGCAGTGACAATGGAAAAACAAAGTCAGAGTCATTCAAAGAAAAAAAAAAACACTGTCAGATAAAATTACACTTTAATAAGAATTAATTTGTTAGTAGGCTAATGACTAAAATAAAATAGTAGGCTAGCAATAATAAGCTACTATCTCCTTGACTACTATGCTAGCGCCCCCTACAGCTATTTTTTTTTTTTTTATGCTTATTTATTTGGCACAATGAAGATATTTTATATCCACATGTTCTGTGACATGTATATGAAAAATATTATTTAAATTTCACTACAGAAGAGACTAAATGACCTCTGCAGTGGAGCAAAAGTAAAGATATATATATATATATCTATCAGCATCATATATCAGTTATCGGCCCAAGTACTATATACTATATACAAGTCCAAAATCGTGCATCCCTACTATTTAGGTTAATAACATTACCTTTGATTTATAAACAAAGAGTGAAAAGAAACAATTTCAATCAAAGCAGTTTGTCAGACACACAACATCTACTGTGATAGTCCTTGTGCTCCTTTATCTAACATGTCCATATGAAATGGAAATAGACATATATTTTTATTTAGGAAGGAAAAAACTATGTCACAACAAACAACAAAATAAAGTCAGAGGTGCAAGGAAGAGATTCCAGTCTTACTTTTAGTCTTCGCCGCTGTTCTGCCAGCTTGGGATCCCACTCCTCTCCTTTGCGATAGGCCTCAAGCTCCTCATCTGACGGCGCAAACTCCTGCCACAGCAGAAGGTAAAAAACAGAGTTGATTGTGTCCTAACCTCAGCCTAACACCATTTTTATTAATATATCCAACATTGGATTTAAAAAAATTCAGACCTTCTTGAAAAGTATAACGTAACGGCTCTCCTCATCCTCCCCAAAAGAGAAAGAAGTCAGCCCAGCTACTTCTGCAACATCATGCCTGTGAGGCAGGAAGATATAAAAAGTAAACAGCTGTGAACATGTGGCAGAATGTGGTCATTTCTAACCTGTTTTAAGTACTGACTACTCACAATATACTCCTTTCAATCTTTCCCATAGGGTTGTATTTTCGTTTCTGTTGTGAACTGTCTTGGATGAAATCTGATACCTCCTTCTCCATCTAAACGAGAGATGTAGGAAACCAAATGAACACAGTAATGAAGGGAGGCCAGATGATTCCAGAAATCAATTCAGTGTGTAGCAGGTTGAGATTCAGGAGCTTTTACCTTTTTCCTGAACTCTGCTTTCTTTCTCTTCTCCTCCTCCTCCATCTTCTTCAGTCTTGCTGCTTGTTCTTTAAACAATCAAAGTTTTTTTTTTATTAGCGTTTGTGTAAAGCATCAGAGATTTCCCATTATGAACACAGATCATGCAGCCTTACAGACAACAATAAAATTTGTGATACTAAAACATGATTTTCAGATCCTTTTGGGCTGGAATGCAGAGGGATTGAAATCACATTAGATTTGTCTGACAACAAAGAAAACTGTCTTGAATTTAAAAAAAAAAAAAAAAAACACCCAGTGAAAGAGAAAAGATAAAGTACTGCTTATTGAATGCATTTATTTCACTCACATATTATTTGAAAAGTTGACTCTGACTCTTTTAACTCTTGTGTACCTGTATTTACTATTACATATTGGTAAAAAGATTACTAAGACTATTATAAGTTATACAATTTTTTTAAAATATGTAGTTCTAAAATATGTATATCACAATTTTAATGGATGAGTACAACAATCCACAGGAAAATGTCTACAATAGTGCAATTAAACAGTAAGTAAAATTGATTGATATATATATATATATATATATATATTTTTTTTTTCTATTAACTTAATGGACTGTAAGTGAACAGTGTCACCAGATTATAATGTCTTTCGTGAAAAATGTCTGTCTGTTTAACTAGTTGGTTAAGGTTTAACCAAACTAGTTATTTACGTGGAGGGTTTTCTTTTTGTCTTCCGTGACAGTGTGCCACGGATCCCGAATGGCTAAAGACATCCACAGGAGGAGGCTACAGCAGCAAATTAATGTTTCCCGGTGTTTAAAGGGAAGAAAAGGTTGAGTAAAGGCTGGAGGATTCAACAGCAGCTGCCTGCTGCGGTCCAGAGGAGACTGCGGACGGACACGCAGGGCAGCAGTCTCCGTTAAGGCGGTGCTTAAGTTTACGTGAAACTCGAAGAGCCAGTGGCAGCAACAGAATATGTCTCTCTCTTTCTCTGTCATTTCGGTTTTTATACACTTGTGAGTCCCATGTCGTTATCACCTCAACCGTTTTCAAAACGACGAATAACGGGGTCGTTAATAAAATAATGTGTAAATGTACCTCGGGCCTTCCGCCGGCTCTCCTGGTCGCCGACAGTTGGAGGCTTCTCCATCGACTTTAGGATTGAACCTAGGAGGTCCGCCATCTTGGAGTGGTCGGTCAGGCAGACGCTGCCGCTGTTGTTGCTGTCTGCAGCTGCACAGACTGCGCACGCGGACATGAGCCCGCTCTTCTTCGCTGGGCTGAAAACCTGGCGACGGCAGCAGCGACCTAAACAACTACCGCCACCACCTGCACTGGATTGGTGTGCCATGTTATAGTTTCCTACACTGACCGATTATACTACACTTTATACAGTAAAATCAGCGTCTTTGATCTCCACGCGGCCAAAGGCCTGTGTTTCGGTTCTTGTTTGCAGATGTATATAAGACGAACAGGCGCATCAGCACTATATCACAACTACATTTAATATATTATTATTCTGTCCCTTCTACATTTTCAGCCAATTTTACATTGTTCTCCCATTGAAAATGAATGGAGAGGACAGAAGGCGACAGGCAGCAAATGTTTCTTCCATACGAAATGAATGGAGAATGCGCTTAGGAGTAAGAGCTTCTTCTAATAATAATAATTTGCAGCACTTTGTGCACCACAGGTGCAATGCTGCCCTCCACAGGGGGGAAAGACGATTGCAGTTCAGAGCTCTTAAACTTGAGTTCTTCAATGCAAGTCAAAGTTGTCCACCCACCTGCATTGCAATGTTCTGAGGGGCTAATGGACAAAAACACAGCACTATCCTCTAGAGTGGTAAAAACACAAGGGAGCGCCCTACTTGCTGCTCTTCATATGTGGCCTCTAAAGCAAAATATAAATATATAAAAAATGATTCTTTCTAAAGGAGTGTCTGTCAAGTGGAGAAAAGTGATGCAGTTCCCTATAAGATGCAGATGCATGAAGTAGATAAGTGCTCTACTGCCCGTACATGACAGTGTCCCAACGGGTGTCCTTAGAGGAAATGATATTCAGTGCTGTATAGAAAACTCCCATCTTGGTGATAGAAAATTCAGTCCCCAGGGACTTTGTGAGCCTTTGGCCCCAGGTCGCACCGGTGCCTACGAGGGACCCTTTTGATTTTTCGCAGTAGGTGTCCTTTTAATTTTTGCCCCTGCCTTTCCAAGTGTCTGCAAACACCACTGTCTCTCGCTGTACAGCCTGTCAGAAATTATTATTAGAAGACATTGAATGTTTGTCCTTATTATTTTTTATTTATTTTGTGAATTCCACAAACTTTCAATTAGTCCCACCTGCTTCTGGTAGAAAAGATGATGGCCCGGGGATAAGAATGTGGCCAAATACCTGTGATTTATTTGCCAAAGGTTTCGTCTCCAGGTTATATTAGTCAAGCCATAGACTGGGTGCATATCATCCTCGTTCATTTACATGAGCTGAAGCAGAAGGCAAATCTTCTGTGACCAGTTCAGGTGTTATGCCAGAAAAAGAAGTGCACAAACAGGGACAAGCACTGTCCAAGCAGAGGCTCTACCAATGCACTGTTGAGACAATCTAACAAGCATATGAGACGACAGGTAAACCTTGGGAAACAGTATGTTTCTTGGTAAAAATATCTCAGAAAGCAATCTCAAATTGTAAAAAAGCTGCAGCTGACTGAGCTGAGTAAGCTGAAAGTCCTGTCCCTCAGCACCCAGACTCCCATCATTCCGTAATACTTTTGTTATTGTGATTTGGACAGAGCTGGACGGACTCCTCCCCCATGGTTGAAATGCTGTATATATGCAGCACCAGTCTGTCAACAGCATTGTCTGAAAGCTTATTGGTGCCAAAACATGAAGGGACTGAGCTTGGCTCTTCTAGTGCTTCTGCTGATGCTTGCAGTTGGAGAGGGTAAGAAATGAATACACCCATTTTCTTACTGTGTGAAATCAAACAAACCATGGAATGGCAAATGCTCAAACTGCACCCGATTCTAATTGGGGCCCTGTTGGTGTGGCTCGGATGAGAAGCACAACAAGGTACTCCTGAAAGTCGCCGTAAATCCTCGGCAGTTAAAATAATGTTAACATCTGTGTAACATTGATTCTGTCCTTTTATGTTTTTCCCTGCTCTGTAAAGTGTCCTTGGCTACCTTGAAAGGCCATATACAAGGCTAAAATATTATTATTATTTAAAACAATGCAGTGATTACAGTTTATGAAAATGCCAAGTTTAGTTAGTATTCATAAAGCGAATGGGGACATTGTTTTGATTATGATACAATAATAAAAATCTACAGGCAGTGATCCAGAAATGCAGTACTGGACATGTGGGAATAGAGGACTCTGCAGGCGGTTCTGCTATGCTCAGGAGTACACCATTGGTCATCATGGTTGTCCTCGAAGATACAGGTAGGCCTGCTAAGATCATTATGTAGGTCTCTGTAGTATTTGTACACACACAACAAAAGTATCATTTCTAAATGAGGTAAGGAGAAGATATGTGTATTGGGACTTCCACCACTCAAGTTGTACTCTGCTCCTTTCACTCTCAGGTGCTGTGCAATGCGGTCCTAGCACCTGTCACCTCATGAATCCTGCAGACTGTCCCAGTGTGAAGGCTGACATCTGCAGTTCAGGCAGCTGGGATCCTGCAAACTGATGCGGCATTCTTCAGGCTCGAAAAAATTGGCTCACATTCGGTCCCTCTTTGGGTTTTCCTTACATTCTCTGGCATCCGACAATGACTGCTTTTGTGGTGGACATCATACTGTATATTTAGACCTACTAATATTGTTGACTGATCCTGAATAACATGAACCCATTGAAATGCAGCCATTACCAATAAATGCATGAAAATAAATGTTTTCTTTGTATGTTTACTGCTTCAAATATATTGCAAACAAATCCATTCACTTTATCTAAAATCGGGTCTGCATGTGGCCCATTACCCTCTTGTCTGGACCTTGGGGGGAAACAAACAACATGAAAAACAGTGTTAGTCGAGTCTGGGGTGTTTTTGTTCAGCAGACAATGATGGTCAAGTGACTAACCTAAATAGTTGTGATGGAATAGAGCTTTTGTGAATGAAGTGTTATGTCACTTGTCTGTGTTTATGTTATCTCACCAGTCTGTCTGTCTGGGAAAACATTGGATCAGACGGACATCGTCACAATCCAGCAGTCTCGATTGCAAAGCAAATTCATTATCACATTGCATGCCTGTCTCAGATCATCATCGGGTCAAATGTCTCTGCTCATGAACTTCTGTTATTTCTTCATTTTTGTAAGGTGTCGGCTAAAACACAAAAATGACCTCATGAACATGAACAGCCAGTTGTGATAAATTATAAAATGTTGACATAAAGTAACATACTATGAGATTCAAATGTTTTATTGTGCAGTTTACTGTATGTTGCACAAGCCATAGTCTGAAGATGGTTGATGAATGACCGTGGCTGGTAGATGTTAAAGCCACTGATGCTGTTTGGAGCCACTGTATTGTGTCTGTCATTGTCATCTGTGCTGAATCTTTGTACTGTTCACACAGTGCAGTGCGACCAAACTACAAAGAGATGAAAGCCCCACAGTCCTGTTTACATGAGGCATTTTGTCAATAGCAACAGGGTAAAAGAGACATTTATAGCAGGACTGACCTGTAACTGAAGAGATTCTCAGGATAAATTGATCACAGAGATCGAGAATATTCTAATGCTACAAGTGAATTATGACCTGTGATGTTACAGCACGATACATTTGACTCCTGGTTTTGTTGTTTTTTTGCAGTTCCTCAAACCTGGTTGGCTTTTGAAAACAAAACAGTGAGTTCAATTTGGAATGATTTTGAATTGATTTTAATTGCGTCTTCTGTTGTCCGAGCATTTTCCCTTTGGACTTCATGGTTTGGCCTTTGCTCGAACATGAATCTTGTCACTGTCTTGTCATGAACATGTCAGTGAAATGAGTCTTTGTATATACAATAGCTCAGTCCACAAACCTCCAAACAGACAGCAGACATGACAACAGCACAATAAAAAGCCTTGAGATGGGGGATATTGTTATATTTGCTAGAATTTTATGTGTGTCCTTTCCAACCAAACTTCGGACTGTCGGCCTTTGTCTTTAATAATCATGTACCCAGTTATAGGGAAACTTAAATAGCAGGGAATTATAGTCAGAACAGAAAGGAGGCCACAGGGCTATTCTTGATAAATTCATTCTATACAGGACGATACTAACCTACTTCCAGATGATTTGATGGTCATCACTTCTATAACAGTCAATGGGATGAAGGTTACTGTGTATATATAATGTATCATAATAAATTAGTTAAGGTTTGTGTACCTCTAAATTTAAATTAATCACCTTAAAATGTGCTGTATAAGGAAATATTTAACCATGAATTCTGGGACCACTTTTAATCACTTTGGATGTTAAACACAGAAACATTTGTTTGAGGAATTACAATGAAAACTTCCCTGACATTACTGGTTCTTCAATCCATTTTTTTAAAACTGATTTTCAGAAATGCACAACTTGAGCCACAAAAGGTTTGCTTAACTTGTTTAATCCCCTCCAGTCACATCATTGCAAATTCAACATGAAGAGGTGAATTTCAGTGCCATTGAAAATCCTGCACCCCTTGAATTTTTGCATTTGTTGTCCTGCATAATATTCAGTTTTACCTAATTATGAACCTTCATGTAATGAAACGTCGCGGTAATGAGACTCCAGTCGACAACTATAAGTTGTATGTATATAGATGTATTGCATTTCTGATGAATAATTAAGATTTAATTGTGAAGGCTGATGAATTCTTATCAGGTTGTAGCTTCTAAGCTGTTGAAATTTAGTTTTTGGATATAGGATGAGTTCAAATTTAGAAAATGTAAGCTGCCTCTGGATGCGATATTTACTTTCTTTAGAATAACTCCGTATTCCTGCAAATCCCTACATAAAATCCAAAACAGCTCTTTTTTAAATCAATTAAATGCCAGATAACCTAATAATGCCTCTAATTGATTTTTTATAATGGGTCCATGTCTTCAAATTGAAAATATTATATACACATATAATAAAAAAAATATAACAGATTGTGCTTTGACTGTAATTTATCTAATCATATTAATTACAGTAAACTATAACCTGAATAAGAAATCATTTCTCACTGGCATTAAATCCTGTTGATACAAGGGGAGTTTAATTTCTTCTTCACAAATTTTTCTGTGTAATAAGCACAACTTTGTGCAAAACTTCAAGTACAAAATGTTTCTATAGCACACTATACACGACATGTAATTTCACACCTCCAAAAGACATGCTTTAGCTTTAAAACCTGGACTTACAAGTCAGGCTTATATGATTCTTAGGCTGTTGAGACAGTAAGGTGCAATCTTTAACATTAGTGGAAAACCACAAATGAGCTTTAACCAATTCATTTTTCAAAAGAAAATGCTTATTGTGTAACCTACAAAAAGGAAAATATTGGTAATAATGCAAAAAAGCAAAATGCCCTTAAAATAAAAGCAGTGGGCTGAACGAAGCCTAAGAATCAGATTGTCGTAGCTTAGGAGAAAGGTGTGTTTAGGTGCTGCATCTATTGGGACAACTGAGGCTGCGGCTAATTCACTTTCAGTTGAAAGCGTAACCTGAGGCTTCATTTTCATAGGTCAATCACTGTCCCATGGTTTGTAATAAAAAAGTCTGTCGGAAAACATTTGCAAATTTGAATCTTTAAGTTTTTTTTTTCTTTTTTTTAAAGTCTAACATGTCAAACAAGGTGAAATGAAAGTGCATTAACATAAACAGTCTTTTCAAATAAAACAAAAAAACAAAACAAATTTAACAATGCATGTGCCTGCTGGGACAGAACAAAGCAAACACGTCAGAACTCTGCGATGCACATGAATTACTGATCTGTTTTAGCAGACAAAAACTCTGACCTGTGACTTACTCACAGATTGGCAACAGATTGAAAACACAACAAAAACAAATCCACTGGAAAAAAATGACAAAAGCAGTCATGAACTAAATATTAACAACAGTAAAACTAAAATCCTTAAACTCATATCCATTCATCACATACAACAACAGAAACACACATCACCATCCTCTCGTGTGCCAAATGCCGTGACTCATTCAGTCACAAAAAAGAAAGATTTTCAGTCCTCGCCAATTCAAATAAAAGTATTGTAGGTGAGTGGAGCTCAGTGCACGCCGATTAAGATACAATCACAAACAATGAGGACATGCAACTCATACATGTCCTCATTAGACGGATGATGATGATGATGATGATGTTAACATATTGTCCAATTCAAAACTCAAAAGACCCATAAATTATTCTGGCCGCACTTTATACAAACAGCATACTAATATGCAGATTTGGTAAAAAGTCATATGATGGATTCCAGTCATTAAAGTAACAACTGTAATTTTTGTTTAAGAGTAACTCAGAGTATCAATGGTAATAATTGATCCTGATGTTGTTTCAATTTTAATGTGTCTCCAGCAGTGATGAACAGACCATGCACCAACACTCTGCATGTGCCACATTTAAATGGAACTGAAGACACTCTGGCAGCTCTCTGTTCGCAGTCTTCTGCCTTGAATTTTACTCTCAATTATACTCTCAGTCAAAACCTCATGAAGCGCTTTGTAAACAACACGTAGGTAGGAGTATGGCTTAACTGTCAGTTTAAGAATAGGGAACAGATAACTGCATGCCACAGGTCTACTTTGCAAAATAGCCTTCGTCGTCTCTGCGCTGAATTATCTTAAACTGGGTTCACCACCTGGCTGTCAAAACAGCTCAAATGTGCGCCCCCACCATTATGAGCATTACAACCCCATGAAATGCTCTGTTGCTTCCTTGATGTAAGAGTTACACCCAAAACAGCCAAAACATAAATTTTTCCGACTTGTACTTGTGGTTTTAAAATTGTACCTGATGTCAAGTATCCTTTTTCAAATCTTTCTATAGTTGCAGAATGTGTGCAAAAAGAATTCAAGAGTTGTTTCTATACTGTTGCCAGTTTCATTATTACTGCCATGTGCATGTCTGTAATAAATGGTGTTGAAATAAAAAAATCTTGTTTCAAATGATGACTGTGTATTATCACTATAAAAGAAAAAAAAAAATGTCCGGTTTGTGTAGCCTTAGGAAAAGCCTTCAAGGTCAAGGTCCTACTTTATGGAGGCACCATCTTGTGCCACTATGTTCCCACAGTAGCTCAAATGGACGTGCATTTTTGAATTGTGAAGAGGAAGTTTTGTATGAGGAAGACCGTCTCCGCCCACATGAACCTGATGCATAAGTCAATAAACAACGACGCTGTCAGTCTCACCATTAGGTGTCAATAATTATCACCAATCCTTCCTCACTGGACCTTAAAGTAACTGAATCTAATATTTGTCATCATTCTTCATGTCAGCCATCATGTTACAGGGACTGGTTCTAACTATGGTCAATGGCTTACCAATTTTCCCATCATCACCTTTACAAATTCACTGTGTGGGGAAATATGATGCTTACTGAGGGACAACACTTTCATAACATGAACTGGATTAAATTGCAGAATCCTGCAGCAGGATATTTTTTGGTTTGGTTGTTTTGGGTGCACATTTCTAACTGGTTATCATTATATTCTTTACTTAAACCATTTTCCACAGGTCACCATTAACTTAGGATAGTTTGGTTTTCTATTTCACAATGACAGTTTTTTAACAGTTTTACAGCTCTTGGGTCCATTTTGCAAAGTAATGACAAAGTAAACTGCATATTTGGGTTGGGAGATATGACAAAAAGCGCACATTAGCTATTTGTGATACAATGACTCTATGGCTGATTGACTTTGGCTGTTTTAAAATCAGCAACATTTTATGCATTTGTATTTAGATAATGTTCTGGTTATTTGATAAGAAGCCTCTAGAGTGGGGGACTTCATTTACCTACAGACCGCAGTATCCTTTCTCTACACTCAAGTTTTGCATTGAGGGGATATCATGAATGTGGAAGACCTTTTTTGTAAACCAATTTTATGCTGCAGTTTTAAAGTGAGACAATTTCCCTATCAAGTGGCAGAGGTGGTACACTGGACAATTATTCCTTATCCCACAACCCTTATATGTATTATGTTTGGTAATGTGGTGGCACAGAATAGTTATGAGAGATGCATGGCCTAAGGTATTCAAACACATGTTATGGCTGCCCATCAAACTGGGTCATCGTTAGCACTAAGATAGTCCAAGAAACTGTTCAGATGAGCAAATCCTCCATCGTCTGGCCAAACTAGGATGTTTGGCTAGGGTTATACATTACTAACTCCTCTTAGAGTTCATGTAAATTTTTAAAAAATAGTTGTCCAAGAAAAGTTTCTGATAGGTGGCGCTTGTCATCAGATCTCATTTTTATGAAATTAATTCAACTTCTGGTCCCATTTCTCCTTTGTGAATTTCATCGTCAGCATCTGAAACGCTGGAGTAACTGTTAAGGGTTCCCGCTGGCTCCTTGTATTCCAGGGCAGCTGGCTGGCTTGCATTTAGGATACTCACATTCAATGATCATCAAGGCAGGAGTGGTCATTTGTGAAATAAGTAGATTGGCCTCTGAAAACCTGTCACGATGAAAAGAAGTTATTTTGAACATGGCATCAAGCTGCAATGCTGAGATACAATTAACAGAATACAATTTTGTACTGACAAACTGCTGCGTTACCTCTTATTGAACATTTGGGTGCCCCGAGGAACTCAAAACTGGTGAAGCCCACCTCAGTTGTAAGGTATGATGAGAACTCATCAGGTTTGAGGCGGATGCTGTGGTAATTCCTGCAGATGTTATCCTATTATGGAAAACAAAAAAAAAATATATTTCAGTAAACCAACCAAGGTTTAAAATCACTGATGCTTTGTTATAGTTTTCATTCTTTGTTTCTCACAGTCAGCTTCTTCCTCCTCACGTAGGACTTCCACGGCTGTGGCTCTAGAATGAACATTCCTCCGGGACGGAGGTGTCTGTAGACTCTCTTGAAGAGCCGCTTGAGGCCACTGTCTCCCCAGTTAAGGTGAACCCATTTGGTAACACTCAGACAAAGGATCACATCATACTCTGGCCGCTGAGTCATAAGCAGGTTATCGTTCTCCAGCACATAGTTGGCCTTAAGGAGAGAAAAAAAGCAGGACGGATCAAAAATTTCACAAACAATAAATAACACAAACAAAATTAACAATAATTCAGCCTGTGCAGACAACCTGGGACGTAATGCCCTTACGTACTGCACAGGTTAACCTACGAATATATGCATAGTGTCATCTGTATATAAGAGTGAGTTTCACGACCAGTCAGGATGAGAAAACATTGACCTCCCATGACACTCAGAAGAGAATAAATGCTACAACAACATATTGTATAATACAGGGACACTAATTTGCATCATCGGCATACACTAAACTTAATATAATGTGATGTTCCAAGAAAATGTGATTTGTCAATTGCAGGCACATCAATCATGTGCAGATGTATACACATGATTGATGTTGAATGATGAGGGGAACAGAGGAAAAAATATTTTGATTTCAACCATTTTATACAAATTAAAGACAAAAGACAAATGTCATATCAGGAAAATATGCTATATACATGATGACATTGAATGGTGAGGAGAAACAGAAGGAAATAGTTTGATCTTAATATCACGTTCAAGATGCATTATGCAGGGAAGAGAATACACTCTGTGCTTCAATTATCTAATTAATTCAGATACACTACAGTTTCTGCACCAAGCTTATACAGTACATGTCTCTGCCCAGTGCTACACACAGGGACAGTGGACAAGACAAGCAGATAGAAGGAACTTCCTTACAAACAAGAACAATAATTAAAACGTGCAATAAGAAGCCTGTATGTTGGTTTAAGAAAAGCTGCTGGAAATGTTAATGTCATTATTAGTTCAGTGGAAACAGAAAAGCTGATGCCATTAGTATCATCATCAATCTGGTGAAAATGACTAAATGCTTCCTGTCTGCTGCTTTCTTCCTTCAGTTCCCAGCATCAGCAGTAGGTTTACAGAGCATGTATTTGGAAACAAATGCTAAGGTGTGCACATAAACACATACACTTCAAATTTATGTAATGAAAGAGAAATTTAAAATGTTGGGGATCCATCCTTTTCATTTTTTATAACTTAAAGAGATGCTGAACACCATGTATGATTTATATTGTAATATATTATTTCATTTCTTTATGTGGATCCATCTATTTTTGACAGCCTACATCTAAAACTAAACTTAACCATTCAAATATGAAACCATGCATGTTAACTTAGTTTTAAAACAGTAATATTTAGTTACAGAGTTACCTTTGAATGCAATTTAAGGCTGCTATTATTTTTAATGGGAAGTTAATGCTCTTCAAGTATTGTAATACAAGTTTGACAATACGATGAAATACAATGGTGCTGTGACAGTTACATCCACCACTCAGATGTCAGACAATTATCAGGTTTGAAAGAGAATGAGGGAGTGCACAAATTCCTAGTCCTATGAGGAAGAATTCAAGAATTTCCAATAACTATAAGCCTTTTACTGAAAGGCCGGTGTTCAACGGCTGGCTTTTTTACATCATGATTATGTTTAGTCTTACATGTGATGAAGCATAGATATAGTGCAGGTTGGGTCTCACTGTGAAATAATAAATTTCACTTTACTTTCATCTAGACTCCTGGGATGTGGTAACATAGCAACCTCATGCAAGCTGCACCTGATGTTCACACAGAGAATGCAGTCTTACCTTGACAAAGGACACATTTGAAGGGAACTCCCCTGGCCGTGGACTGGATGATTCTGTTAGTGGAGGTGCAGCGATGGGTCCCCTGGAGATCCGCAGCGACATGGGAAAAGAGCAGCTCACAGAGTGATCAGCAGTGGCTGGATCACAATCTCCCTGCTCCATTTCCTCTGTTTTGCTGCTTTGCCCCTGGGTCCCTGCCTCATCTGTGTGACAGGAGTCACTGTCATTTACAGCTGCTGCAAGGACACTTTCTTTTTTCTCTGGTTTCCCATTTTCATCCCTGCTCTCTGCTTCATTGTGCTTTTTTTCAGTGCCAGTGTGACTATCATTTCCATTCCTCTCCTCCTGTTCAGTGCATTTTTTCTCCTGCATAGCATGTCTGGCCTCTTGAGTCTGCAGCTCAGAAAGATAATGTCTGATGTTCTTTCGGGCTGCATGTACGAGACCACCGTCAATATCCAGACCTAATATGCGGGCAGGTTTTAGCACTTTGGCAATATAAAGTGTTAGATGGCCTGAGTTGCATCCCAAATCCAGTACCTCTTTACCTTCAAACCATTCTGGACGAAGCAAACGCACCCTTGAATCTTCACTAGCACCTGGGTTGCGATAGCCATAGTACTTGTTGTAGTTCCCGTACTGGAACTTCCTCTGGTTCTCCTTCACCTGGTTGTGGGGCTGCTGGTGCTGACGGCCTCCCGGGCCTGTTTTAGAACCACTTCTTGGGGTGTGGAACGACTGGGAATTCCTCTGTCCCCCTGTACCACAACACTTGTCAGCAGATCCTGACTTTCCAATGGGGGTAGAATGGGTTACAGGAGGCTCCGTTTTGCCAGAGTTGCGCCTGCGCTTACGTCTGCTAGTATGATGGTTTGGTCCTCCCAGTATGGAGGAAGTGGAATCCTCAATAGATGCAGATGTCATTTCCTCCTTACAGCTGGCTGAATTGTCAGTTGAATGCTCATGGGATTCCTTTGTGGTACTGGAGAAACTGTTTGAGTCTTTAGAGACATCTAGTGCAGAGCATGAGGCCAATGTACCTGGAAGCAGTATGGAGCTGCCAGTTGTAACCTCACCTTTTCCTGATTCAGAGAGATTGATCTGTGTGGAGGAAATGCCACCACTTCCCCCTCCTCCTCCCCCATGGTGTCTGTTGCGGTGTCTCTTCCTGCCACCGCTCCTGTAGGAGGACACTAAAAAGCTGCTGTCTGCAATCCCACTGTTAAGGTTCAGTGGATCAGTGATGTCTCTGGGTATAAGAATCTCCACAGGGTCTCGACTCTTTGCTGGTAGAGGGGAGGATTTGGGTGTCTCTGCATTAAGTGCCCTATTGACATCCTCATCCAGCAGGCTGTTGAGATTCAGTGGGTCAAAAATGTTCCCACCTAAAAGGAAGTTGGTTGGCAGGACGGAGTCACTCTCGGAGTTTGCCCTTCGTCTCCTCTTACCAGATGATGGATGCTTGAAACTAGAGCTTGCAGTGTTGCGCCGTTTTGCTAGCTTTGTTTGTTGCTGTTGTTTGGAATGATGAAAGCTGTTCCTGCGATTGATGCTATTCTCATTCCCTCTGGCTCTCTCTCCAGCATTATCTGAGTGGGACAAGGTGTCAGTCGTGCTTGCGTGTTTAGGTGAGGCTGCAGTGCCTGGGACAGGACATGCAGCAGCACAGTCAGTCACTGTGGTACCCTCCACCATTACAGATATATTACTGTAACCTCCAGTACAATCTGGGAGCTGCAGACACGAAGCAGAGCTGGCCCGAGGACTGCCAGTTTTTACTTTATCCTCATGAGCAGACATCTCTACTGGTTCCCACAAGTGATACAGATACGGAAGTTTTCTTGATCTGAAAATCATAGAACAGATTGATGGTAGTTAATTAAAAACTTTTCACATGCAATCTACTGAATACCATAAATATTTGGTGAACAGGATTATGCAAAAGGAAGTACTTCCCTATTACTGCAAACTTCTAGTCTAGGCATGGGACAATATGCTGTCCAGATAATCCTCACCAAAATGATAAGGATTCGTGATATTACTACAATGATTGCAACAATATGCTCAACCATCATTTTCATTTTATGTAATAAAAAAGTATGTAATATTACAAAACAAGAATCAGGATGAAAATTGCTTTTCCACGTCTGTCGACATCGCATTTTAGAATCGGCTCAGCTCACCTCGCCAGAACAGGTACTATCCCTAATGGAAAAGCAAAAAGAAAAAACAAAACAAAATAAACAAACAAAAAACGAGTAGAAGGGAACCGAGCCGTGTTAGAAATGTATAGTGGAAAGCGCCCTTTAACTCTTTAACGTTCGAGCAAGGGCCATGGTTTATGGTAACAGCCCAGTGACTTGTTTCCTCCAAGGAGCAACTCAAATAGAGGGTCAGGTCACCTGAGGTTCCTTCTTCACTGTCCACTGTCATTTACCAACATCTTGCTACAGAAGTGTCTCTTTAAATTAAATGAAGACTCTCGGGACCTGCGCCATTGTTAGACAGGGGACCTGTTATTGACAGCGTGCCTCCTGAGGGGTTACTGACCTCAAAAGTTTGGGAGACAGTTGTGGTGGACAGTTAGCACGCTAGCTCCTAGCTTTTTTGACGCGGGCCAGAACGTTGAGTCAACGTTCAGCTCCAGTCTACAGGCTAAAACGCGTTGTTTGTCTAAAACAGTTAACTCGGCTACGGGGTGCCTGAAACCACTTCAGTATGAGTCCCGTTTGTGAGAGATACTGTCTTCCGAATGGCCACCATACGCATACAGTCAACAGTGCAGTCATCATCAAAATAACAGTCAGCCAGTCTCACCTCTCAGTTTCTGCTCCCCGCCTCCGGCCGGACTGTCACTACTCCGCCACTCGGCTCAAGCTAACGTTAGCGTAGCCCGCAACACAAGTGTCCCTACAACAGCAACACAAAACACGAACACGCAGGAAAACATAGCGCGGAGGTTCCGCGCCGCTGTGTCCGCACAAGCCCCTCACAGTGCCCCGTCCACTTCTTCAGTCAACTCTGGTGTCAGGCAGGTTGGCGAATAAATGATTCCACTCGCTGATAGGTTCGGCATGGCGGCGCATCCGGGCTCCGAGCTGAAGCCCAAGATGACTGGGGCGGAGATCTGTGACTGGTGGCCGCAAGATGGTGAGGAGAGGACACCGTCGTCTCTGTGTAATAACGAGCCTCTCTGATGATCACATAAGCTTAGAACAATAGGGCTGCTACTATCCACTCGTTTGCTTTATCGATTAACGCTTCAAGTATGGTCACAATTAATCGATTAAGCGTTTCATTGGGGTCTGTTGTGTGAACATCACAACATTTCTTAACAACAGGCCATAACTGAGGCCTTGATATAAAACTTAACATTTTGAGACATATGGAGATTTGGAGGCTTAAAATTAGTGTTCAAAACTCAGGTTTATTGGCAATGATGAATATGCAAGATCGGATTAGATAAAATTCATCCAACATGGTAGAAACTGACTTGTTACAACAGCAAAAGGTTCAGAGGTAAACAGGTGACTAGTACAAAATAAGAATAGAATGAGCAATAGAAACAAAGAATATGACATTTGAGAGAAAATCTCTTATACATATTTTAAGGTGCCCTCTTGAGTCACAAACCAGTTTTGAGTTTTGAATGGAGGCCAAATTAGGTCATGTAAAAAGTATGTGGGGGCCAGCTGCTTCTTGCATCAGGTAAAAAAGAAACAAAAAGAAAATCATAGTAACCTTCAATAGAGTTACAATTTTATTTTATAATGACATATTAGACCTTAAAAAATCAGCAGTTCGTTGGGGTCAATAATCCATAACATACAAAGGCCTTCTTGCAAATCAAAGACACAACACTTTAAAAGGCGACAGACATTGCTACAAAAATGCAACATGAACTTGCTTAATTAAACAATAATGTGTGGAGGTCCATATTAAATTCAGTTCCCAGGGCCTGACTGCCTTTGGCCCCTTCAGCATGGTAAATGGTTTGTATTTGTATAGTAAGAGAATATAAGATTAGATATGATAAGATGAAATAAAATAGTCCCGTAATTGGGAAATTTACAGTGTCAAAGCAGCCAAGACAGGAAATATAAAGGTAATAAATAATAAACATGCATTTTCACACCGATTATTGTACAGTTTAGAACATATCAACTTTAAAAATAGTGGTTTTCTGGTCTTGATGACTACTCAAAGCTGCTTTATATAACAGTTTTGCCAGTCATCCATTCAATAATCGTTCATACAGCACATCTACTGTATGTGCAATTAAGATTCAAGAGTGCAGTTTAACTATATAATATGGGAGCACAAACAGCAAGGCACAGATCAGTAAATGTGTTTAGTTCCTTAAACTTTTTTTTCACCTTTGTTCAATTTGATAAATCCGCGCTACGTTAGTCTGTTTCTGTCAGTTTACATGTTTTAATTCCTCATGTAAAGATACTCTACATTGTGCCAAATTGTTGCCTTTCTGTGTGGAGTTTGCACGTTCTTCCCATGTGGGTTCTTTCTGTCTTCTCTGGTTTCCTCCCACAGTCCAAATACTCTAAATTAACTGTAGATACGTGTGTCAGTGATTGGTTGTTTCGCCTCTACATGTTGGCCCTGTGATGGCACTGGCGACCTCTCCATGGTTTACCCCTCCTCTCGCCCTATGTCAGCTGGGATTAGGCAGCGCCCCCGTGACCCTCATGTGGAGGATAAAGCAGTAGATGAGTGAGTGAGTGAGTGAGTGAGTGAGTGAGTGGGTGAGTGAGTGAGTGAGTGAGAGTGGATGGATGTTGTGCTAAATGTAATCAGAAGGTAATTTTAGCAGTACTCTAAGTAGCCACTGGGAGGAGACAAAATCTGCAGTATAGCAGACTACATGTAGACATACAATATAGAAATACATCTTAGCTGCATTTCATGTCTCTTTCTTCTTTTAAACAGTGTTAAACTGGAACTTAAAAGGTTGCTGTTTAGCTTTTTCAATGAATTAGTTTTGGAATAATATAAATAAATAAAAAAAAAAAAAGAAAAGGCACCATACGTTTCAAAAGCAATATTGTTTTCATTATGAGAACAGAAAATGTATTGACATCTGTAAGAGGTCTTAAGCAGTTTCTTTATTGACACCAGACTTGAATTTTATCACTCCACGCAGAAAGTCCCTTGTTTTGACCGGGTCACAAACCCACATCGTCTAGCTGCAAAAGGAAAAGTGCTAACCACTAAGGAAGTTTATCAGCTTTCAATAATTATTAGAGGTTTTATGTCAAGTTCAAACTGAAGAAATAGCTTAAGGGGGCCCAGGAAAAATTTCGCTGCAATATATTCTTTAAAAAAGATATAGTTTTTCCAAATTATAATGACTAAGTAAAGCAGGTTTTGCTCTTTTATCTGTTAATGTGACTTCTCACAAAAGCAATTTTACTGACTTTACCACCTGTAAATCTAAGGGTGTAGCTTAATAATAAAAAAGCTGTATTTAATCCAAACTTAAAGTAGTCCTGATAACATCATACCTTCTTTTATAACGAAACAATAAAAATAATAATCACCCAAAAGTCAAATTGCAAAATGATAAAATTGGACCTGGAAATTTTAAATATGGATAAAAATGGCATGTGTGAGTTACTATAGATCAGAAAACTAGATACTTATACTTCATATTGATTGCTATGTTGACAACAGGCTTCTAATTGGGCCCCACATCAAGCTCTGTTGGGCAAATGAGTCACTCCTCTCTAATCTCTATAGAAGGGGAAAATAGGAGAGAGGGTACCTGTTCCCCCCCGCCTCCGTTCGCCTCTTTTCTCATGTTAATGGGGGTGCGGTCTTCGATCCCGCAGACCATCTGCCCTTCCTCAGGGTTTGGGCCCCAAGCACTCCAGACGTGTCCTATTGTCTGTGTGTGTCCAGGCAGAAAGTGGTAGGTACACATGTTACTTGTGGCCCAAAAGGCTCCTCCATCAAGGGTACAAGCCTGCTGTTCATTAGACCACATGTGACAGAGCTCGCGTGCCCTGTGTACTGAAACATCAAGGGGATCTACCATTTGTTATGCTGGGATTGGATTTAATGTGTGATGTCATTGTACGAAACCGTTGGTTGAGGGATGACTGGACAGATCGACGTCCCGTAATACATGCATACGTTTTCTGAAAATATCGTCACCATTACTTTTTGTCATAAAACACACAAAAAAGTAAAACAAAGGTTTATATTAGTGTAAGGAGAAAATGAGCAAGTTTTGTTGAAAACCTGTTTTCCATTTTCCTAAATGAGTTTCACTGTCACAGATACACTGAAGATTTTCTTGAGCTAATTAGCATCATCCGCTCTGAGCTTGATCAGATATGTCTGCAATGTGAGGGATGCATGAATCAACTGAACTGAGCACTAGATGCCCTTTCTCAAGTTCATTATTGTGAGGGACAATAAATAGACAGAACAAAATAATTTGGTGCCATGATAACCTTTGATATATAATTAAACTGATTGCAAGCCAAATTATTCTGCAGATACGAAACCAAAATATTCAGAGTCCATTTATTCTCCGTAGGCCCTGTGCAGGACATGCTATCTTTCATATTTTTTTATTCGCCACTGTGCTAGTGAAGTGCCCGCATCGTTTCTGACCTATCTCGGAATCCTCATGCGAACCGAAAGGTTAACTCCGACAATGCTGACAAACGGATTATGACTTTCCAATCGGGCCTGCCCTGCTCATTTTCAAAGCTACATGCTGCTGTCTGCATTGAAATTAGTTATTGAACAGTCAGAGCACAGGGAAACGAGGCCGCTTCAGTGGCATAGCACACAATCAGCCAGCTGCCAGTGGGAGGGGCTTGTTTAAACCATTGTTGTCATGGATAGTGCTTTTGTGTTGGGTTTCCCTCTGAGAGCTGATAGGTGCTCCTGTGCAAGGCCCCTGTGCCCTGACTGATATTGACACCAGGCTTTATTGAAGTTAAGGGTGCAGTGGGGCACAGTTCAGCGCAGAAATGTCAACAAGCTGAGGTGAAGACGTACACCAAATATCCATGAATTGCAAGTAATAATATGAGAATACTGGATTGTTTGTGCCATTTGCGAAAAATGTTTTTGTGTGTAAAGGCTATGCTACCTATGTGGCTTACTGACCATCAACATGTGATGACATTTGCGGTAACGTCTTCTTTTTTAATAACACTGGCATAAAAACAGAATAATAACCGATTAATATATGCACACTGACTCCCCTCTCGAAAGCCCAGAGGTTACTCATTTGCTTTCTCACACCTGTTTTACATTCAGAGGCGTGTCTCTAAGCATCGCCAAAGCCAATGTCCTTGCTGAGTGTTTCCTGTTACTTTGTGATTTCACAATGAAGACTGACGCAGTGTGGAACTGAGAATATAAAAAAACAGAAAAATACACAGTATAATGTGCTTTTTTTAAAAAATAAGAATTTATAGTATACTTTTTATGCTTTATATACTATGTATATGACTGTAACGGTAACCAGCAAAATAAATTTATGGATTGAAAAACACAAAACTTGATTTGTGACCTATTTTAAAAAAGAAAATCCCAGTAAAGCATGCTCTAGTGATTAAATCAAGGTGAATAAACACACACAAAAAACTCAGTTCTGTTGTAATTTCAAATATTTACTATTACAAAACAGAATACCATGATCACATCAAATACAGTCCGAGGATGCAGTGCAAATGTACAGTACATCTAAGTTCAGTGATGTGATTGTTTAAAAATACACAGGATGCCTGTGGTAGAGTCTCATATCAAATCAAAGTAAATTACTGTTCATTCTAGTCCTCGAGTCTAGAATGTAGTAACAGAAACAGTATCACCTTGAGCACCTCGAAACTGCCTGATGTCTCAGTATTTACCTAAAGAAAATATATAAAATGTACTGTATGTATATTCATGCACAGGGGAGAGGTGAGAGATTTTTTTATGATAATGGGATGTGATGTTAAGTTCAGTGGAATTCACCCACACACCTCACCTCTTCTCATATATCATTTCCTGTGAAACTATCTCTGAATCCAAGGCACACTGAGCTGTACCATAATATGATAATCTAACCCATAATTTGATATGGTTTATACAGTAGTGATTGACCAGTGCTGTGATTATTTGATTCTAGACCAAAGGGCCCTCTTCTCAAATTTCTTGCTTCCATTTTGCAGAATGATAGAATTCTTCATGGAGTGATGAAGAAGGATCCCGACCAAAATGCTTTTGCACATAGTGAGGTGCTGAAAATTCATGATGCAGGCATTGGCATCGCCAATTGGAAAACAGAAGGGATTCCCGATTAGATCCAATAGACCAGTGATTCTCAACATCATTGTCTTTTTTATCTGATGAGCAAAGAGGGCATTCAGAGTGGATCTTAGACCAAGCTGCACTCACAGCGCCCTCTGATGGACCAGGCTGTAATGACATTAGATGGTCTAATTCACTTCTAGGCTGTGTTGCTTTGGGGTTTTGACATTTAACTTAAACCCCCTTTAAAGCTGCTTCAATGAATACAGTTACGAAGACATGTCTGCCCGTCTTTCTTGCTAGCTTTTAATTAGAATTCATATTATTCCATATACAATACATATTTCCTCCAGTGTATCTATGGTGACTTAAAGTCAGGGAGCAGATGCTTCTTAAGGACATGGTTACAGTTGTGACCTTTCTTTTATCACAGGCCCACATAAATAAGGCTGACATGAAGTTTGTGGTCCAACTCCTTTTATCTTTGATGCTTTTTTTATTGTACAGCATAAGCACAAAGCTGGTTATTGTTGTCCAGGAAAGAAACTCAAACTCTTGAGTATCTGAACTGTATGAACAAAGAACATGAATGGCTCATCCCTGGTTCCATTTGTGGCACGGCGGTGTCTTAGTGTTTAGCACTGTCGTCGTAAAATGTGATTTTTCTATCAGTGTGTTTGAATCCAATGGCCTTTGAGTTTGGTTAAATAGTAATGTGCTTAAGAGTGTGTTGTCTGTCCATGTGTTGTGATAGACAGCTGACTTATCCAGGGTCTTTCTTCTCCATCAGCTGACTTCATGGTTGACGATCCATAATTACAGTCACATGTGAGAAGTGACAAGCATAGAAACTAGTGAAATTGTTGTCGCTGATGTTTCAAACTTGGATTGACAAAAAAGGGGACACACATGTCCCGTAGCCGATGTCCAATTAGAATCAAATGTGAGGGGCCAGTGTTATTTCAATGATTTTTATTTCTCATTTTGTTGGTGGAGTTTAACCTGCAAAGCTAGAGAAAACTATCAAGAAAAAAGATGCGCAAGGGATTAATACCCAATTTAAAACCCCAACATTTTTAGGAAATTGTATAGATTCTTATGAAACCTTTTTAATTAAAACTTACTTCTAAAATAATTTTAAAACTCATAATTTCATGAAACTGTAATCCTAATTTATGTAAAAAAGTCACAAAAGCCAGCTCTTAATGTAAATTATATGAGGAACATTGCCTTTTTTATCATCTGCATTATGAGTGAAGACCATCACAGAACAGCCATATTATTCTCCAACAGAGGATCGACATTAGAGGGGTTGCCAGGACAACCAGCCATGATTCACAGAGCCTCCTCAGATCGGCCTCCACCTTAGGCTGGAAGCACTAGCCATGAGACTGAGCAGATGCTGTGACAGTTAGCCAATCACAGGTAAGACAGAGAAAAAAGATGACATCATAGGCAAATTAGGGCAAACGCATGGAGTACTTTGGTTGTCGTCTCTGCCTCTCCTTTTTGTAGTCACTTTTTATAGCTGATGAATTTTGCAATTATTCTCTGCTAACAAAGTGTTTTTGGTTTGCTTTTCCTTCTTGCATATTTACTTAGATTAAAAAACTGTTGAAATTTTATTAAAAATTATTAAAATCTTGTTATATTCCACAGTAGGCTACGTGCAACAATCATATTTCTTTTAAAGTAAGATTTTTTTCTTTTTTCAAGTGACAGAAACTGCAGTCTTGTCTGTAACATTTTACATTAAAATAACAGGGAGTGTTCTCTGATATCAATATTTTAGTGGTGTGCACATATATTATACATGCAGGGAAGCTAAATTTTCTTTTCACACATCAACATTAACCTGTAAAAAAAAGAGATTTATATTGAGGACTAAGATAATTTGAATGGGAAATCCTCTCCTTTCCTATACAAATAAACATCTGCTATTCCATATATCAAATGTTAGCATGTGTTTTATGACATAATTGAGTATTATTTATTTATTTATTTATTAAAATTAATAACACTGTATCTCATGTCAAGTCATTTTCTGTTCTTGTACTCAGGACTTTTGTTTACACTCATATGCTGTTTTCCTTTATGTTTTCTATACATGTGTTAGAAGAGCTAACACGTTAGAAATACAACATTGTACCTTATGTGCAAAATATGCACAATTAAGATTCACTTTTGTGCCAACATCAAGTCAACTTAAGTCAATTTTATGCATATAGCACATCACAAACACAGTTTGCTTCAAAGAGCTTTACACTCTGTTCAGCAAGTGACATCCTCTATCCTTAGACCCTCACATTGAATGAGGGAAAAACTCCACAAAAACCCTTTGTACAGGGGAAAAATTGGAGAAACCTTAGGAAGAGCCACAGAGGAGGGATCCCTCTCCCAGGACGGACAGGCGTGCACAAGGTTTTACATGTACAGAAATAAGTTCAGCAGATTACAAACAAAACATCAAATTTTAAAATGAGAGGAAACATATAAAGAGATCATGCTGTAGGGTAACTCTCCCCTCATCCTTCTCACTCAGCAGGTTTGGTCTGTCAAACAGTAAACCAACTCTGTCTGGCTGTTAGCTGCCTCCTCCCCCAGACCTGCTGTCTGCATTAATATTCAACCTCTCAGCCAATGGGCAAAGCAGGGTGGATGACATCATGGACTTGGGAACAGTGAGCAGCCAGTGAAGCATCCAGCCTGCCGAACAAGCTTGCTTTTAGGGTCAGGAACTGGTCTGACTAGAGAATGGCAATCCTGCCTTTCAACAGTCTATAGAAACTGTTGACGATGACTCGATCACAGCTCCAGGCCCAAAGGCACAACGCTGAAGAAGAGAATGTGAAGACATATTTCAGGTAATTCCCTATCTGTGTATGTAATATGGATGTGTAAAGGAGGGAGGAGAATGGAGGAGGAGGAGGAGGAGTGGGAGGGGGAGGCTGTGTATGTAGGGGTGCTTTGTAGCCTTTTTCCTCTCTCTCCCCCTTCTTCCATTCTGCATTCTGTCCTTCTGAGAAGGCAGCTGTTTCATCAGCAGTCTCTCCGTGAGGGTGAAATGGAAATGGATGCCTGCATCAGATGGGCTGGACATGTTTTGTATGACCAAACAGCCCCCTCTGCATAACATCATCTCTGTATGTACTCCCTTGTGTCTCACACATAGCATCTTTATTGATGGGGAGGTGTTAGAATCAATGGTGCCGTTAGTACAGGCCTTGTGTGTGTGTGTGTGTGTGCGTGTGCGAGTGTGTGTCAGACCTGGAGAAATGCAGCAGCTGCAGTGGCATAACACGAACAATAATGAAGCAATGCTATTTTAGGGCTTTGGACCCGAGGCTGACTGATGCATCTGAGCTGTGTATGCTATGTATAGGGCGGGGGGGGGGGGGGGGGATGGATGCTTGATATGTTGGTGGATGCTCCTTTGTTATCTCTGCACTGCCTCACTTATGGCTTTTCATGAAGGAAATGGCTTTTACTTCCCTGATCAAACTCACAAACACACTCACTCACACACAGCAGGGACGAGCCTCTGTCTCCCGGCTCCGACATGGATGTGTGTAGCAGTTTCATGGCGGCTGTGGTGACAGGGAGATATACAACATCTGGTCACCTGACTTCATTTAGGGTTGGAGTGGGGGTGGGGGCCGGTCCTGTGAAAGCTGAGCTATTCTGCCTCGGATCTTTTCACAGGCATCAGTGTTGGTGGAGGAGGACACGGAGACTGGCTACAGTATGAGCTGAATATGTGTCTCTCCTCATCACTTTTTTTTAAATTGTGATGTCAAAGCCAATGTATAGGGAGTGAGGAATTCTTCTCCCAGGGAGCACAGTCATCCTCAGCTTTGTGAGGAGCAGGGCCTGTGAGGAGACCTGTTGTCTGGCCTTCATGTGAAGGGATGTTATTAGGGAGTCATGTCAGTGATGGAGGGAGGATGAGATGATAGTAGAGGGGAATTGGGGGATGGGATACTGAAGGTGCTACTCCCTTCCAAACATTGGCATATTATTTTCATATCAGTACATTATATGCTCTGTCTAATCTCTCTCTTCCTGTCCAGACATCATGCACACTGCACTATTACTGCTATATTTCTGTTTTATATGCATGTCATATCAAGTGGCTGGTCACTCCTTTGTCATTTTCAGTGTAAGAATGTAATCTGATGATGTAAACTGTTGCTTTTTCTTAAATAAAACAACAAACCAAAAAAACATACAATTAGTTTGTGCAGTGCAGCACATTTCAGAGCACTGGTCTCGGCAGGAAAAGACACCAGGCCTACAGTAGTAATCTAATTCATTGCCACCATCAGAGACAAAGCTTGTGATATGTCATTAGAGTAGAATCTACGTGTTCGGTTTGTACAGTAAACATCCTGCTGTTCAACCTGTATATGGAAGTGCCATTGGATAATTGGTTTCCGCTTAGGTAGAAGCTATTATGGTGGCACCATTTTTGTTTTTACATGGATTGTGACTGCAATATGAATAATAACTAAATAACTTTTTGAGTCTAGCTTCAGTTGCAAATTTATTAGATTAAAAACAAGATGGAGCACTGCCATGTGCGATGCCTTCAAATTATTAGCTTTAGTCATGTAAGGATGAGAACTTGATAGTATGAATTGTTGCTAACATTTATGTATTGCATGTTTGATTAGCATAGAGCACTGAGCAATTAAAAAGGAAACGATTCAGTTGCAACCTTTGCCATTTGCTAATTGTTTTGTTTCAACTTGTGATTTCAAAAACGATTCATTTTACATCTCTCGAAGGTCATAGATTATTATGTTTTGTGTGCCACTCGGCATTTGTGCAATTTTATGTTCGAAAGTGTATGAAAGTGTTCCTACCATATAGGTTATTGTTTCTGCATTTTAAGAGAAAGACAACATTAAATGATGTGACTAGACTGATCTGATATACTGTTTATTCTGCTTTCCTGGAAGTAAAAGTAAAACTGCACCTTTACCATCTGTAGTGTAAACACTCAACATGTCTGCGGGCAAAATCCAAGTCTGCCATGCCTCAACTTTGACTCAAATGTTTTCACAACTGACCCTGATGATGGCGGAGGCAAAAACATATGTACTTTTATTTTGCAAGACTGAATAAAGGAAAAGCTAGATTACCAAATCATTGCATTGCATTTTGGACAAGTTGAACAAGAGTATGACTTTTCCCTCTACTTTTTACTTACTATATGTTTAATTATTTAATTCTTGATTTTTCAGATATGCATTTCTTAGAAGGAAATGTTTCGTTAAGGAAGTTGCCTTGACTTCCACATGTTGGTATAAATTGTCCTGCACCTTTGTTTACCAGTCGATGTTCTCTTCTTTTTATTCACGTATACAAATCATATATTAATTATACCATTGGGTGCATAGTATATAAAGCCCCCTCTGCATAACTGAACTGAACAGATAATTTAAAAACAGATAATTTAAAAACAAAACATCAATAAATGCACTAACATATAAAAGGAAAACAACACAATATCTAGTTCAACAAGCATTTGAAATCAATCAGACTCAAAGAAATCCATCAACATGGGTAAAACGTTTATCTTTCTACCAGCAGAAATTCTGATAACTGATTAAAAATCATCTTAAAATTAGGAGGTAATCTATTTTTTTTTTTTTTTTTTTAAAAAAAGGAAGAATACATATTACAGTAGAATATGATATAGTAGTAAAACATTTCTTTTTCCAGTATGTCTGCCTGTGTTCCTTCTTGTGTGTTAGTGTGCCGTTCTGGGCTTCCCCACAGTTTCCATTGGCCCGGTGTAACCCAACACACACAGCTTCGCTTACCTCACCTCAGTTAACAAAAGCAGGACCTCATCTTAGCCCGTAGCCTACTAACCAGGCTGCCTGAAATATGATAGGACACACACACACACACACACACACACACACACACACACACACACACACACACACACACACACAAGTAGGCCTCCATCTGTTGAGGACTTATTCCGGGTGAGTTATGCTGCTATTGTGAAGTGGAGTTGTCACTGAGGGCTCCATGTTGACAGTGTATAAAGGTGTGGTGGTCTCATGTGGGGTGTTGGCATGTGTTTGGGGACACGGCTGTCTAGAGCGGAGCAGGACTATTGTGGTAGGTGTGTCAGAGCCGCAGTCTGTGCGTTGTGGATTAGTGTGTAGGATTGGAAGCCATCTGGCCATTTTGTCTCAGAGAGGGGAGGGAGAGTAAGAGAAAGAGGTGGATGGAGAGAGACAGAGTTAGAGAGAGAGAGAGGAAACACTCACGCACTAACACATTGACACAGCGCCCTCCATAATCTCCCTACTAGATGTCTGTTGTTACTTAGAAAAGGGTTATTGTCTGTGTGTGTGTGTGTGTGTGTCGGCTGGTTGTGTGCACAGCAAATGTAAACAGACCTTGTGTGACTTGCTCTGTTTCTGGATCAAATCCTAATGACATATAACTTATGGCTTTAAAATAGCCACATAATTATTTTGGGCGAAGGCAAAAGGTTGTAAAGCATTTACAGTAACATGACGGAGACAGACCGAGGAAAATACAAGGATGAAGTGTGGTTTAGGAGGACAGGGTTCAGAGCGTTTTTAAGAAATGACCAAAGTTTCACTGGATAAAGAGTTTGCAGAGAGTTGATGAGGGTTAGCTGGACTTAAAAGAAGAACAGGCTGCAAAATGTAACGTGTTGAAGTGGCCATCAAGTGGGAAGAATCTTCAGAGAATAAAAAAAGCCTGATGACCTCAGATAGGGTTTACACAGTAACAGTAGTAATAATCATATAAAAATTCTTGATTTAAGAGTTTTACAGTCTTGTGCTGTATTTATATTCTGCCTTGTGTGCCACTGAACTTCACATATGAATCCACATCTGCTGTCATTTCAGCTGGGGGTTTGAAGGCAGCAAACTTTGAATTTGATCACGATTAAGTCAAAATGCAGCTGTATGAGTTTATCAGGAGAGAGGTTAACTCTCTGTGTTGTGGGAAGTGTATGCCCTCACGCTGTCTCGCCTCTACAATTGGTGAGTTTTAACCCTTTCGACTTGACTTAGCGAAGGTGCACCAGCTGGTGTGGCAGGAGGCAATCTACTCCCCTCTGCCTCCGGCTGGCTCTCATGCACTGCCCACCCATGCCACACTAATGCAAGAAAACACCTTGAAAGCTGATGGTTTCCTGTGGTTGTATCAGCCACAGGAAACCATCAGTGACACTGGCTTGTCATCTTGGAAACTGACACATTTTATGGCTTGTTACTTACAGTGTCTTCATCTCATTCATGTGTTTGTTCAGCCACAAACAGGGCATAACTACAGTAGTTTCTTGGCTCGTTAAAAATGTTATTATTGTTGTTAAAATTAAAATTACATTGCCTTTGCCTTGGTTTTCTTTATATTTTTACATAGTCACACTATACAAACCATTCAATTATGACAACGTACAATTAAAAACAGGTACCAAGCTTGCAAAATGCCTGGGTCGATTTTCTTTTATTCAGGTCATAGTTATCCAAAAGCCTCTTGAATGAGAAGTGAAACGTCCTCAAGAAATTTACAAATCCAGTTGCTACTGATTCAGTAATATTGATAAAATATACAATGCTGCTTATTTCATTTAGACCAGATTTAATTTTAAAATCACAGTTTCTGATATTTTGGATACAAGGGCAGAAGTAAAACTTAAATGAAAATGTATTGAAATACTAGACTGCACTATCAAATGTCCTTGGGAAGAAAGCAGCTAATTTTGACAGAGAGAGAAGTTGTCATGATGCACTATAGTGTAATGGATATGGTGCTTTGTCAGGCAGGAAATCCACATCAAAATAAACCAACAGTTATGTGCTTTGAATTAAATCATCTGACTCATTTAAAGCAGCTTTTTATCAAAAGCTTTTGAGCATTCAGCAGAATAATATTGCATATTTTCAGGTGCACATTTGTCCTTGGTTCGTTTTGATAGAAACTTCTCATTTGACAGTGTGAACTGCTTCACTTAAAAAGCACTTTTATTCCACTGGTAGCAAACTGTCAGAGCCAGGAATGTTCAATAGAGCAATTTATTTCTTTCGATTTAATATTGTTTCTCCTTTTGCTGTTGACACACTTGTCACTTTAGTATTTACCAACGCGATTATACTGAGAAGCGGATACAAAAATCTGCTGAAAATAAGAGAGAGCTAATGTGACGGGATTTAAGACACGAAGGGGAGAAACAGTTTGTGTGATATAAGAGAGCACTGGGCCCACTTCAGCTGAATTAAATATTAAATGACAGCGAGCTCTCGCACCACAACAGCAGGGGAGTTTAGGAAAGGATGAGGGTGGAATGTAGAGATGGTCAAAAAAAAAAAATCATGTTGCTATTATTATGACAGATTCTTCGAATGTGATATGATTCACAATTACTACCATTTCTTTTTTTTTTTTCAATCAAAAAATTGGCTCAGATTGACCCCCAGTCACATCTTCCTTGTCTGGTACAGACCTTTCCGCATGCTGGCTGTGGAACTCTATGAAACTCTAGACCGTAGTAGGGCTTTATTTGTGGCAGACATATTCAGATATTTTATATGCACACACACACACACACACACACACACACTTACACACACACACTTTAGCCGGGGCCAAAGTAGGTGCACATTGCTGTAATTCACTTTTAAAATGACGCCCGTCAGTGTTTGTACAAAATATAAATGTAAAATGCTCTGTCTTCGAACCAGCTATTCAACAAAAATATTAAAAGTGATATTTTCATCTGATCGATTAGTCGATTACAACACATGTTGAATACAAACACATCAGCCATAGCCCTGCCCTCTCTCTCTCTCTCTCTTCCCTATAGCAGCAATTCCTGCAGCCTCACAGCAGCAGCAGCAGCAGCAGCAGTACACACATGAGACAGAGGAGTCTGTTCTTCCTTCTTTCTAAACTTCAGTCAGGTATATTATTTATTTTACGGACAGCGACCATGAAAAAAAGGAGTGCTTTGCAGCTCGATTATTTAGGAAAATACCAAGTCAGTTTTGGCAGATACTCAACAGTAAAAACGGACAAAACACATTTTCCTCATCTGAACGGCAAGATTTTTGGGCTGTTGAGTATCTGCAGCACTGCAGTATTTCACCATAATGCTGTTTCGTCATACATTCCATCTTTACCAAGTGTTCGACATGGTTTCAAAGTGTCTTTCCATTTGGATATTGCACTATTATATCATAATTTTGATTCATTTGAGATTAATTGGTCAGCCCCACTAGGTTTTAGTGTCCTGTTATACACTGGTTATATATAGAGTTACTGTATAATTAGTCAATTAACTGTGGATATATTGTGTGGTAAGACTGCTTTGAATCTTCAAGAGCAGAGTCTCTCAATCCTGATCCTGGCAACCCACTGCCCTGCATGTTTTTGAACTTTCCTTGCTCCAACACAGCTGATTCAAATAAATGGGTCGTTATCAGGCTTTTGCAGCGCGTGCTCAGGTGTGTTGGAGCAGGGAAACACCTAACACATGCAGGGCAGTGGGTCCCAGGATTGAGAACCCCTGTTCAAGAGTAATGAATGTGATCTAATGCAGAGAAAGTGTCAGTATTGATCCCTTTTTCAATATCGTTATAGTTTGTGTTAAAGACCTGAGGAATCTTTAAAGCAAAACCAGAGCTGCATTAATGTCATCTAACTTAGATTAAACAAGGACTGAATCAGAAAGATATGTGCAAATTTTCAAGTGGAAGAATCATTAAGCTCTCAACTCGAACTGTTGCTGTTGTTTTTGTTTGATATACAAGAGTAAAAGACAGAAATAAAAGGTGTAGAAAGTCAATAGTATACATGTAAACTTTAATAACATGGGGATAATCTTAAATTTTCTATAAACAATCCAGAAAAGAAGCTTTAAAAGTGAAATCAGATGTTATTGTTAATTGATGATGTTTAAATGCACTCAACTTACTGTTAAGTAGACGTGGAAAACGCCATAACCATTGCTTTAATAAATTCACATGTGTTTTGTGTTTTGTCACTGTAAGTGAGCTGACAGTTTAGATCTCTAAGGAATCTAAGAGGTCAGCCATTGGTCAGTTAACATGGAAGAAATCATGCTCTAGTTGGCATATTATGAACGGGTATAAACCTTTTCTACCAACACGATTAAAAGAAGTTCATGTTCAGCATTTTCATTTTCATGGCCCCGAGGCTCATGTATCAGCTGAAAATAGAGGTTGAAAGGAAAAAGTTTGACTAAGAATTTGTTGTTCAAGAATAAAACACATGATTCCACTGCTGTGAGGCAAATTAACAAATAACGAGAATAAAAAGGGTTGGTGACAACTTAATTGACATGAAATTAATATGTTATCAAGCTCATTTAGAATGTATATAAACAACCTACCCTGTGTGCTATTAAAAAATAAAAATGTTTTCGCCCCTTCCATGAAATTTGTAACAGTGACTATGTGGTGTTTGCTGGAAAGCTTTGTCTCTGTCTCATCCGCCACCTGTTATAAGAAAACTACTTTATTCGTTATATGAACCACAGATTGGCAGCTGTATGCAAAGTTATGCAAAGTTTTGCAGGACCAGCCAAGAGGTAGAACTCCACAACAGACAAAAGCAGTTTTGGCAGATTATTTTTATAGCACAGTAAATGCATCGATCATAATGTGCACACTACATTTGACAGTCGCTTTATGAAGTGTCATGTGTCAATGATCTTTTAGTCACTAAAATCTTCAGACAAAGTATCAGCTGGAACCAAGAGTCATTGCTGATACGTGCCATGTTGACTTCCACATGTAAAAGTAACGTGTTGCAGATTAAATTAACAAGATATAAATTAGTGAGCTTTAATAGGATAGTTCAGTGTGGTTGTATGAGGTACTGACATAAAGTTAACATCTGACACTCACTCAGAGAAAACATGGCTGCCAAGAGGGACACCATTTAAAAAAGATTTTAAACGATCTAACAAAAGGCTCAACTAATGCATTCTATGCCTAAGTCATTCTATGCTTATGTCTGCAATATTCATCTGTTTATTTTGTTATTAAACAGCCATTTCCAACGGGAACCTGAAGTGTCTGCCACTTTGAAATCCACTCACTCTCCAGTACCAAAGTCCATAGAGAGAACCTGTATTTTTAGCTTATGCAGGAGATATGCATCTACTGCTGCCTTACTTGTTAAGTTTGTGCTACTGAGTTAAGTCCGAATGAAGGATTTCAAACACTGTAGTTGCAAAACGACACATTTAAACTCACTCATGGAGACAGCAGAGGATCAACAACTCCTGTGTGCCTTGATGTAAAACCGCAGATTTTCTCTATATGGTCTTTGGTGTGGGAGAGTGACTGGTTTACAAAGCAACACAAACAGCAATTTGGAGTCAGAACAGATAAAGATAAAGTACCAAGCATCATCACTTTTATTTGTGAGCTTTTTGATAAGTGGCAAGAATCTGTTTTTCTCTTTTGTCCCCTCTGGCAGTTTTCACTGAGTACGCGCCTGCTGCTTTGTGGCACAGGGAGCGCGGCAAGTGCAGCTGTAAGCCGCTGACTGTGTTAGTACCTCAAACAATCTCACTTTAGACAAACAGAACTATTCCCTTTAAAAGTGCTTGTATGCGTCTTATATGCTGACCTTTTAATGTCAACTCTTGGCAAAAGAGCGAGTACATGTGTTTATGGTTATGGTTTTAAAAAGGAAAAACATTAAGCCCAGGTCTGTGGCTGGATGCAAATGTGGGAGTGGACTCACATGTCATGAATCTTCAGAAATCTTTGGAAAATCTTTTATATAACAACATCGTGACAACAGTTACCAGTGACTAATGCTCAAAGAGACTTGAACCCATTGTCTTACTATTACGGAGACAAGGTCAGGTCATTTTTTTTGGACGATGATGCAGCAGTGGGTTGAGCCACATGGGTTTTGATCTTGCGATCTCAAATTATTAAAACAGAATTGAACACCAAGCTCCTCCTGCTCCTCCCTCTCCTTCTATTTCAAATTAAGTGAGGGGCACCAAATGGGATCTAAACTGATTAGTATGTTTATTGTGACCTTGACAGGCCAACCACGTGAGGCAGAATTGTTTGTGCGGTGACCTTTTCACATGTGTGTTGTCAGTCAAGTGTCTATGCCCTCTTGTGTTTTTTTTAAGGTTTTCTTTTTTGTATTTCCTGTATATAATGGTTTTTCAAGTCAATTGTTCATGTATTTCTGCCTTAGTTATTTTGAGAAAATACAGACAGTAAAACCATGCGTAAACTGCGGTTTTGGAGAACCACCCTTCCATTCCTCCTTATCCTTTGAATGCCCTCTAACTGTCCATCCCATCCAAGTAATCAGCATTCTTCAAAGATGCACAGCCAAAGCCCAAGCCAAGCCAAACAGAGAGTGTGTCCAAATCAGGGCCATGAAGAGCCAGACTTATGGAGCCCTCCCCCCACTGTGGGGGCCATTAGTGAGCTGCCACGGGCTCAAGATTAGAGTCTTGCTCCTGTGTTAGCCATTCATATTCCGCATTAATGTTTGAGAGTGAAAATTCTTGCTGTTCATGGATAGGATTATATGTTCTAGAAGGGAAATATGAAAACATCCCCAGTAATATCTTGCTGTTGTTGCTGCGGTGCCTCTCCGTTGTTTTATTAGAGACTTTGCTGTTTGTATAGTTCTGTCAAAGCATCACCTCCTCCCACAGCATGCCGAGCTGAATGAAGTCTGGAACTGTAATTCCTCACAAATGAGCATCTCGTGGCTGCTGCTACAATTTTTTTTCAAGAATTCTCATGAGTGACTGAAATATGTCTGGGGTTTTTTCCTCGCTCGCTGGAATATTTGAGCCTTGTGTAAAACTATCTTCTGTATCGGACCAGAGCAAGATAGACGTAGAGTGGATTTATGATACAGAGAGACGAGTCTATGTTTGTTTCAGAAATAGGAGCCGCTGGTTTCAGGGACAGTGCACTCACTGACTGCTTGCCTGGCTGTCAGTCTGCACACTAAATAGGTCAGAGTCGTATGTGAGTAAAGAATGAGAAATGTCGTGAATCTGCCATCTTTAGCAGTCGGACTGTGGAGTTCAGAGTGAGAGCTCTGCGTTTTATAAAATCATTAATTTCCTTCTTCTTGAGGTTTCTCACATTTTTTTTTGTGGAGTCATAATGTGAGGTCTAAGGATAGAGAGTGTCACTTGCTGACTGTAAAGCCCTTAATTATGTTGGGCTATATGAATAAAATTGACTTGAATTGTGGTTTCCCATCTGCCACAAATTGTCCCTGTTGTGTGATTCTTTAGCCATACTGTTAATTAATCAAACATAATGGTGTGTTACACCTTTACTGCGGTATATGTGTCCTGTCCTGTGTCTCCTTATCCTAAGGAGGGCATGAGAATGGACAAAAGCAAGGGAGTACAGTGGAAAAACACCATCAAAATCCCAAGTTAAATATCAATTTTTATATTTAAAGGAGTCATAACCTTCTGTCACCCGAGCAGAGAGAGACCTTACTGACTGATGTCAGGTCTTATGTGCCCGTGTTAGGGAATCCACTTCTGTGCATGACTTTAAAAATTGTATGACAAATTTGGGGCTGGCAACAATGTGTTTACCAGATTACACCCTCAGATTAACAGAGGCATCAGCTGCATTAGTCTCAACTGAACAGACTTGTTACTCTGCGATAGATTCAAGACAAGGCGGATTTATACATTAACATATGTAACACATACATAACCATTTATTTTTGTACATGCGTGTGTTCCATATATATATGGTTATGTGCAACAGTGTGAGAGATTTGAATGCTTAAACAGAATTAAGATTTTTTTTTTGTCTTCTGGGAACGTGAATGTGAATAACCAGTTTTTTCACTTATTGTCATGGATGATATAAGAGGATTTCCTTCTTTATCTCAGGTGGTGCAGCATTCATACTTAACAGCTACAGAACACAACCCATTTAAGACTTTAACTAAATTTGTATAACACCTCGTAAAACTTCCCTCCACGTCTTTCCTAATTATCTTTACAACTTCCATTTTCTTCCCCCCCCCTTGGGTGTTGTGATAAGTGTGTTGTCGCTTCAGCATGTCAACACTGTGACACTCCTTTGTCAACATTATTGCACCAGGGTTTGTGTTGTCACTCCAGGCACACACCTTAACCTCAAGTCTAAGAGAACCTGTTTGTGGCAGATGCCTGGACTCTAACCTGGAGCTCATCCAGCAGGCTCACCTCCACCTCCACCTCCACAACCAGTAGATCCTTTTAGATCCTGGAAATAAAAATGTTTTGGCATGTTTAATAGCTTTGCGTGGCTGTTTCTGTTTTTTCTTTTCATCCTGTTTTTATCATGCTACATACTTCACTGAGGATGCCACACTTCTTTCTACAATATACTGTATCTTGACTTAGATAAGAAGGTGACACTTCATCTACAATAAACTGTGATATTGAAGGGCTATATATCAGGTTTTTACACTGGGCATGTATGGATCGAAGGAAAACGGAAGCCAGGTTAAAATAAGCAAGGTGCGAGGGATTTATTTACCAAAATACAGTGAAACCAAAAGAGTCGAGCCAACTAAAAGGAAGGAACAAAAGGCGAGGAGACTGACAGGCTGGCTGGGCGTGCATCTCCCGGGGTAACTAGAAAAAAGTGGAAAAAGTCATGAATTAGAAAATGCGAACAAAACAAAGCGCATGGAGATTAGCAGAGCAGAGTAGTAACTGGGGCGTGCGAGTACCAGGGTACATGTGTGACGCGCTGACACCTGCTGCAAGGAGAAACCGGTAGATATTGTATGGCGGGTGGCAATCAAGGAGATGTGCAGCAGGTGTGTGGGGAGGAGCTACGCCCAGCAGCCTGGTCAAGTCTCCTGAAATTACAAAACAAAGAAAAGGGTTGCACAGGAAAATGACCGTCAAAATAAAAGGACAGGAAGCAGGGGAAACCGGACCCCGACACTATAATTGCAAAGGCTGCCATACAATAAATAATGTCCTGCAATGATTATAGCTGTGACCATAACATTAAGTTCTCCTGCTATGATGAACAAAATCTTATTATTTTTATTATATGAGACCAGAGGGTAACAAAAACAGTGTCTCATCAACAGGAAGCATCAAAACCATTCATTTAGTCACATAAGAAAATGTAAAATATTTTGGAGTCTGATCCACATTACACATTAAAGCAGCATACTAACACATTGATACATTTATATTTGTTATAGTATGGAAGAGATGGAAATATGTTAAGAAAATATACTTTTCTACTGTTTTGGAGATGGAATTAAAATATTTTGAGTCAATTAAGTCATTGTAAACTGTAATTATCCAGTTTGCAATACAGAAAAGACTGAATCTTATAAGTCTCATGACAGCTGATGCCTTCTGACAGACTCTCGGTGCTGGTTCAGTTTTACACATTATTGTGAAGAATGATCCGTAAAATCTTTTTCAAGAAATGAAGAACCAGATGGAAAAGCTCTGCAGTCTTGTGTTATAATGCTGTTACCGTAGACATATCTGATTAAATCACAGTGTCCTATCATATTACATCTCTCTGCTAATCCATTCCATCATTCCAAACGAGTTTTTTTTAAGTTGGTTAACAAAGGACAGGGTGTAACCAACCATATTTTGTTATGTAGAAATATAAAGGCCACTGAAAAGGCACATGTGTAAGTTGGCACAGGCAGCACGCGTCGTGTAAGAGCTGAGGAAGGCTCTTTGTTTGCTAATGTAGGTCCACACTAAGGGGCCGACTGGGATGGCCTGCTTTCTGGGATGGTTGTGCTGCACATCACATGATGGGTTTTGGCCTTGGGGTGAGGAACTGAGGACGTCTGAGATGTTGTTGGTGGGATGGGGGAGAAAGAAGATGAGTGTTGAGATGAGTGATGGGAGTATGTATTCTTGCCACTTTCTTTTAAAATCAAATCATGGTTACTGGTTTTTCAGCTGAACAGAGTCACTGAAAGCTGCCTCCACTCATAAACCAAAGAAAAGCAAACTTTTTTTTATAGATTATTTTTTCACATCACAATGCTAATCTCAGAAAGTCTTTTTTGTGCCTAAATCTGTTCAATATTTACATTGTAATAGATTTAAATGAAGATGGAGCATCATTACACAATGGGACCCCTTTCTAAACTACTCTGTATTCTAATGAAAGAATGATACCTTATTATAAATGAATTATTTAATTTAATTAATTATGTCATTGACACATTTTTCTTAATCCAATACTGCTGCCTCAGAAATGCTAAATGCCTCAGAGTTAAATGACTAACAATCTAAAACAAAACATTGCTCCCCAACTCCAGCTTCACATATAATGATTGGCTGTAATGTTTCACTGTAAATAATGTTTTGAACTCCTGCTTAGGGAAACAAACAAAGACAGTGTTACATATGGTTATAGATGATGCAACCTAACAGCGGAAAAAATTAAATCATGCATTCAAAACTGTTTCTGGAAGTCTCCTTACCTTGCTGCTCTAGTATAATCAGCCTTTTAAGACTGGTCTCCTCCGTCTCTCTGTCTGTCTCATAGGACATTGTGAGTGCCACTAAAGATGTCTGATAGTGTAGATATTGAAGAGAAACCACCAGCCCCCCCCTTGAGAATGAACAGTAGTTCCCGAGACTCTTCATCAGTGAATCACGCTTCCAAACCGCTTCCAATGGCTCCAGAAGAGAAAAACAAGAAGGTCCGTCTGCGCTCCATCTTCCCTGGAGGAGACAAAAGTGAGTGTCCTTCTGTGTCACTTTTGCATTTTGTATTCCCCTGTTATTTACTCTGTGAAAAAGATATTAATATTTTCTTCATCTCCTGTAGCAAACAAGAAAAAGGAGAAGGAACGTCCTGAGATATCTTTACCTTCAGACTTTGAACACACCATTCATGTAGGCTTCGATGCTGTAACGGGAGAGTTCACAGTGAGTATCTCTTTCGCCTTTACATCCACACACACTGTCTAAAATCCCAGTTCCTTAAGGTGACAGAGTCAGCTATTACATTTGTCCCTTTACAATTTTAAGTAAAATTACTTAAGTGAAAATCATTCATTTACCAGTGTAACGTGAAACCTACACTGGGCTTTAACTGCCGTTTCAGTTTGCAGGACATGTTTTACTCCTGCACAAGCCTGTGTAAACAATACCATGCACAATACTGCATTTTCTTTTATTTTCTCCATTTAATATTTGTGAGTCATTGATAGACGAGTCCTGGTATGATGAAAATTAGCCCCACTGCAAAAATGTTTACATTTTATCCGTTAAAATGTGTGCGTGAATGTGAAAGTGTGGTGTGGTTTACATTGATATTCTGGACAAACATCATGATGTGAAACATATTTTTGAAACGCTTTGCAACTTTTCTAATCGCTCAAGTTTCCCAAGGCCATTAGTCACACATTTTCAGTTTTTAAAATCACCTTAAACACATTTTACGTGTGTTAAAGTGCACATTCTGGGACCTAGTCCAGTGTTGATGCTTCATTGTATTGTTATTATACGCACACTACACAACACATTGGTGCAGCGTTTCCATCGCTATATTATACTCACACTTTTAAATGAGTTGCTCAACTGAAATGGACAGAAAAAGTGTCTTTTGACACCATTCCCTTATGTTGTGGACCTGTCTGGACACTGTTGTCCCCATGTAGACGTTCTATAATTTAACAGTCGGAGTAAATGTCATATCCCTGTTGCAGCTGACCACTTCTGTTTCTTCTGCTTCTGTTGTCCTGTCAGGAAAAAAAAAAAATCCAGTAAATTCAAAATGTTTTCCTTCTCAGTGAATCAACAATTTGATCAAATCCATCCACTATCAAAATGAAAAAAGTAGCACAATCATGGATACAAATTAACAAACTGACATTACTGATCAGGATGATGTAGTGTAAACAGGCACCAGGAGATGACTGAAACATTTTACTGGAGCATAATTTGAACACAATGAGAGATTTGTTAAGTTATGCCAAACAATAATTATCAAAACTGTCAAATGATGCTCCAGTAATTCTTTCCACATGCTGAATGAATTAAGAAAATGACTGTCTCATCACAAAACACAGAAGTCTAGTCCTCTTTTTTCCAGGCAAACAGACATGATGTAAGCTGCCTTTTTTAAAAAAAAAAAAAAAAAAAAAAAAAAAAAAAAACACCCTAACTAAAGGATGTGCATTATTATTGATTTGACTTTCAAATGTATAACACTGAGTCAGTGACATCAAGAACAAACAGTTCCCTGTTCATTCGATAAGCTGTGTGCCTGTGAGACCAGTTCACTCTTATTTAGCTGGTTTTGTGCATTTCCACGTTGATGCAATACATTAATCCGGTTTCCTCTTTACACCCACTCAGTGTAGCATCAGACACAAACACCTCAACCTCCACACAACTGGTCTTACATTTACAGCACAAATAATAACCAGTTTTGCATTTCATCATATTATAAGGATGAAAGACTGCATAAGTTCTGGCTTTTACTGAGGGACTTTCAAGCCGCACTGCTTTGTCAGGACAAAACTCACCTTATGTTGCTTGAATCTTAAATTTCACTTCAGATTGCTGTGTGCTTGTACAGGGTATACCAGAGCAGTGGGCACGGCTCCTACAGACCTCCAACATCACTAAGCTGGAGCAGAAGAAGAACCCACAGGCCGTGCTGGACGTCCTAAAGTTCTACGACTCCAAAGAGACTGTCAACAACCAGAAATACATGAGCTTCACCTCTGGAGGTAAGCATAAAAAATAAAAGGTTCCAAGGGAAAGAGGCAAAAAGAGCTCATTTAATTTATGTTCAATAAATAATTTTCAGTTGGCTGTCACTACAGGAATGCTTGAAACAAAACAAAAAGTGTACTTTTATTATCCCTGAAGGGCAATAAAATATGCATAAACAGCATTTGTACCACATCACTGGACAGTTAAATAAATATAACAATAGAATAAACATTGAATTACATGCAGGAATAATGACCATTTGAACTTTTCTTTCTTGTTACAGACAAGTCGGCACATGGATACATTGCAGCAAACACTCTGGTGAGTTCTTTATATCCCAACTTTGGTAAATGTTAGTTATTTTCTAAGCCTTAACAATACATGTCATTACTTTTGATAAAATATATGCTGGTTAATCGCCTCTAATTGCTACTTAATACACCGTTTGAAAAGAATTGTATTGATGATAGTTAAACACGCAGCTCTTCACTGGCGGTGGCTCCTCCGTTTCTTTTACGAGGTATTTTATTGCTGCACTGCATTTGTGGATCATCTCTAGAGTGTCTGGTTGTTACAGTAAAAACTGAACAATTACAAATCAATCCAGGCCTCGGTTCTTAGCTGTGTACCACCTCTGCAATAACTCACTGCTTTGGAAAATCTCTCGCAACTCCCAAGTATAATACGGAGGGACTTTTATTTCTTATGATTTATGTAACAGTGTAATAAATTAACAGGTAAGTTACAGCATTATGAGGCTTTATTTCACTGCCTTAATTCTCAGAGCAATGTTACCTCTCTGACTGCACCACAGTAAATCTCCCTCACTTTACTCTCTGTCTCCATCTCTGGGAACCTCTGGAGCCGACTGTGTTCCTCTCCTGCACATTAATTTCACACAGTTGCCGACTTAATGGGCAAAACATTTTGCTGTCCCCCTCTGGATCCTTACTGCTCCAACTGTCCACCACAATATCATCAGTGTTGTGCGCATGACAGTCAGTTTTGCAGCTTGTACACAGAAACTGTGATTTCTCTAAGAGCCATTGCTGCTCATTGTATATTTTGTCCAATCTACTCAACTAGATTATGAAATACCAATTGACAAGCTTTACTGGGGAGCTCAGCTGCATCTAGAGGGACTCCCACTGTGCTGACCTCATTTCTGGTGTTGACCAGAGTAATGTGTGCTTTGACTGCCGTGTGGCCTGTACACGCTCAGCCGGGTGAAAAATATGAAATTCTAGTCTGTACAGTGGGATTTGCAGCCCAAGGCAAACCACAGGGCTATTGCATGAAAGAGTTCTTTTTCCAGTGAAGGTCAGGTTGGTGTGGCATTCAGTCAAAACGTCCAGTGAGAGCATCTCAGCCTTGGACTGTCACAGTGGACCACGGCTGCAGAAGTGACTCAGCTGTTGGCTACAGTGCCACAAATTGGGCCACACTGTCTGAGACAAGCGGAAATACAGGACATGTGCCAAAAAGTAAAGTGAGCAAGTTTTCTTAGAGAAACATTAACCCGTTCTGAGGAGCCTGATGCTCTGGCAGACTATTTTCAACACCGGCTTCTACTTACCTGCAGTTAAATGCGATAGTATGTTATTTCTCTCAAGGGTCAGTGAGAACTGGCGAGACTGCAGACAGGAACAACAGGGAACTCTTCCGTACTATGGCAGATTTTCCTCAACCTGGTCCTGGGAACCCACTGCCCTGCATGTTTTAGAACGTTCCTTGCTCCAACACAGCTGATTCAAATGAATGGGTCGTTACCAGGCTCTTGCAGCACTTGATGGTGACCTGATCATTTGAATCAGGTGTGATGGATCAGGGAAACATTTGAAACATGCAGGGCAGTGGTTCCCCAGGACCCTGCTCTGTGGTGACACACAATGTGTGTTCTGGCTGGTTTGTCCCTTCAGGCTCCTGTAGAAACAAGGCTAGGAGGATTAGGCTACATGTAAAAAAAAAAAAAACTTTTTGGAAACAAAATAAGAAAATAAAACAGCCTGTATTCTGAGATTTAAGTATTTAATCTGACTTTAATCTCAGAATCTTGACTATTTTCATCTACTTTTATTTGATTGTCTTTTTCCATTAAGGAAAAAATAATGCCCATAATGCCTTGATGGCAAAGAAACAGCTGTACTGGTCGTTTTGTAAGACATCTGGTTTTCATTCACTCTTTTGAGCAACCTTTCATTCATGTTTAAGGTGCTCATGTCAAGACATGCTCCTGTTCCTTTCCAAATAATTTCACAGGACCTCTCTCAGCTTTAATCTTCCGTCAGTAATCTGCTTCACATCAGTGACGCCGGTCTCATATGTCAGAGTTTTTGTCAATCCTGGTCCTGGGGACCCACTGCTCTGCATGTTTTACATGTTTCCCTGCTCCAACACACCTGATTCAAATGGTCAGCTCATCATCAAGCTCTGATAGCAGAAGCCTGATAACAACCCATTCATTTCAATTTGCTGTTTTGGAGCAAAGAAAGTTCTAAAACATGCAGGGCAGTGGGTCCCCAGGACCGGGATCCAGAATCTCTGTAAACTGAGTTCATCATGACCACAATTAGTTGAAGAGACTGACTGAAAAGTCATATTTGAATTTTAGAATCTAAAGTGACTAAAGTGACATCTTACATGTTAATTCTTCTCTTCTACTCAGTACAAATTTATTTTTATTCGAATCATTAACAAAAATTTGAATAAATCTTACTTAAAATGGAGCAGTAGATTCTCGGCAGTGTTGTAGGATCTATTTTGTTAACCTGGTTAATTTTCCTGTTTTGGTGTGACATATTTTCACTGTTCAGTCATGGGTTTGATATTTTCATTGTCCCGCTATCAAATATCTGGATATTTAACTTCAGTGTCTGTCGGAGCCACATCATTAGTCTGTCAACTCACAAACACGGCGTAACTGCTGTTCATATCGCTGCGTTCACATCCTGACAGTTTGTTTTTCAGGGCGTGACCTTTATCTCATGCTGCACTTGACATTTCAACTCTTGTGGGTTTTTGCTCAACTTCACAATAACCTTAAACCGCTGTAGCTGTTGCTCACAAAACACGCTTGTTGTAGTCAACAGAGCAGCTGAGCAGCTGAATAATGATTCAAGTAGTTTCATTTAATATTAAGCGGTACTGATTCAGGATTAGGGTTTGTTTTGTTTTTTTTTATTTTCACAAGTGAATCAAAAATGTTTGCAGGTAAGCTCCGTTATCCAAAATAAGTCATGTAATTCATGGAGAAAAGTCAGAAGTATGTATTATTACATTATTAATGTGATAATCTAGATCTACTTTAATAATATAATAGTAATGTTATAAAATGTACAGTATATGGAAAAAACCTATTATGTATAGTGACTGTTATAATATGTACAGATGTAGTCCATTCTCTTTTATCAGATAAGTGGATCAGTTCTTAAAACCCTATTGACATGAAAGTCAGTGCTTTCTCAATCTTTTTGTTAAGTATCTGAAATATAACGTGGAATCCTACATTTAGAGAGAGACGTCTTCAGTTTCCAACATGAATACCAAACCTAGTGTAGTGTGCTGTGTGCTATGGCAGCGCTGGATAATCACTGAGGTGTAATCTTGTAAATTTAATCACCTGGGTTGCATTTTGAATATGTGATGTGTACATCAGGAATAAGGCACAGACACGATTCTTCATTGTTGTAGTGCCCAAACTAAAGTTGAGAAAATGGCGTTTTAAATGCACTTTAGGTGTGTGCAGGGACAAACCTCACCTGGCATTTGTCTCTATCGTGTCCTGTCCTCGTGCTTTTTGTTAGGAGGACAGTTTTGGGACTGGATATCCATCCCTCATTAGCAAACCCCTGCTCTCCCCCCTTCCTCTCCCTGAAGTCCACATACTCTTATAAACATTGTGTGGGTTTGTTTTGAGTAAATCCTCCCATTTTCAACCTTCACATTCAGAACCGACTGCTGTCATCTGGGCCTCCTGTCAGCCTTAGAACCTGCAGCGCATTATTTGACAAGGTAACTCCTCCATGTTATTTTCCACATAATGTATCGCTACATTGGCTATGATGCTAAATTCCACCTTTTTGATCTCCTAATTTAGCCGCCTAATGCAAAATACATACAAATATTGGACTTTAGAGGCATCATCACTCTCTGCATTGAAATTCCATGGGGGGGGGTATAATTTGTTTTTGCTCTCATAAATATGTTTATAATCTCTCTCTCACATGAGCACCTCTTGACTGTCTTTGAATGGACTGTCAAAAATGGCAGGATAGGGGCACATGTCACAGAGGGTTGTGATGACTGTCACAACTGCATGTATGAGCTCATATTCCTTGCAATTGTATTCACATCACCAATAATATCCCTCTAACTTCATCACCATTTAAGAAATTCTTGCATGCTTTGGTAAAAGAGAGAGAGAGAGAGAAAGAAAACCATGGTTCTGCTTACAGACAGCCTCACACTCACTCCTGCACTGCAGTCTTGGCTCAACCCTCCACGGAGAAGGTCAGAGGCCCTGTTTGTGTGTATGTGTGTGAATGAAGCCGTGAGACTTTCCTTCAGCGACGCCCTCTTCCTTTAATCACTAGAACTAAGCTGCACTGATTCATGGATGAAAATGTTTCCATTCCACAGAGGAAGATGATCCAAGGCTAGCAGAGCTTTGGATTCAGGGAGGTAAACTCTGAGCACTAGGCATAATAAATATGTCTGAGGCATATTAATCATGCTTATTAAAAAGGTATCTTCCACGTGAAAGGGACGTCCACAGCTCATCACCACATTGCACATGACTGCAAAGCTGTGGCATTTTTACCCTCCTATATGGCACAGTTAAGTCAAAACAGTTTGTTCCTACTTTAAAAAATTCATTGTCATCATTGGCTCATGGCCCACCTGACCCAACCCCTAAACCAAAAAAACACCCCCCTCAGTTAAAGAGCACTGAATGGCAACTCACTCTTTTAACACCACTCTCTTTAGCTCTCACTTGACCCATAATGCTTTCCTCCATCATTAACAGAGTTCAAACTGTTTTCCTTTTACACACAAAGTGTCAGGTGTCCTGCTGGAGTGTTTATGGTGATCACATGCTTCTTTATCTGTTTTAAACTGTATGACCGACATTATTTAAACATGAATTAATCTTTCTGACCTCAGCTGTTTGTACATGGCTGGTTTGGGGTTTGCAAGCTTTTCATTGCGGTAATGATTTACAACAGCATAGAAAGTAATAATTCTTGTTAAATTTGGGGCAAAATCGGAGGATCGGTATCATCTCCTCTCATTTCCATGCTGCCACATGGCAGAGGCATCCAGATTTACTAACATCTCTTCTTTCCAGGGTGCCAAAACATCATCGTCAGAGCCCCCCATCGCTCCACCTGTGTCCGAAGAGGAGGATGAGGAAGAAGAGGAAGAAGAGGAGGAGGAGGAAGAGGAGGATGACGATGACGAATTGCCCCCTGTCATTGCACCTCGGCCTGAGCACACCAAATCTGTGAGTATACCCGGTGAAACCATTCGGCTGCAAATCATGCCGTGGCCACTTCTGCATTTCCATGACTCTTTTCCCCCTACATTCAGATCTACACGCGCTCTGTCATGGACCCACCAAAGCCTCCCTCCCCAGTCAAAGAAGTGGTGACTCCACCGGAGTCACAGGTCCAGCCAGAGAACACATCCAACACAATGTATCGGCACACTGACCGCCAGAGGAAGAAGTCCAAAATGACAGATGAGGAGATTCTGGAGAGACTCAGTATGTATTTTAATGTATTTAAAACTATGGCCATGTTTTAAGAAATGTAACATCCAAATTGTATCTTTCATTTATCCATCTTTGTTGATGGTAAAAAGAAAACCTAAATTTCCTTTAATTTTAAGATTCTAAGTCTGAAAATAATTACAAAAATGCAAACTTTGTAGGTTGTTAACTTCTGCCGATGTTGAAATCAAGACAAGCTTTAAAAACAGTACTAACAGCATAACTTTGGTGCCTCGGATGTATATTTATGCATGTTTTTCACGTATTACCTTATGTGCAACAAATGTGTGTGTTCATAAGCAAAGAAGTGGTTTTTCGTTAATGTCTACCTTCATTATCATCATGCAATTAAAGCTTTTATTATGAGGATGTACTGTTGTATTGGTATCAGTATCACGTATTGGTCTGATAATTGTCAAAATCATTAGATCTATATCAGAAAAAAGAATAACATAAAAAATAACCATAAAAATGTTCACTCATCACAGACTGAAAAAATGAAATAAAAAAAAAGAGTGACATCAGTTGTAGCACTGTTTTTTTTACACAGATGGCAAATCCATCAGTGCAAATGTTTATTAACTGCTTAGTAGTTTAAAACAACTGTATCAGTCTGATATTGGTTTTGTTAGATCTCAAGGTTGTGATAGATAAAAAAGAGGCATTGAGCATCCTTAGTTTGAAATGGAAAGGCAGGGAAAGTTCTGTGGCGATGTTTTCTGGGTATATGTTTGCATTTGTGTCAAGAATCTAATGACAGTGTGCACTTACGCTCCAACTGAAATATTTTATGTCTGTTTCAGGGAGTATTGTGAGCGTGGGGGATCCCAAAAAGAAATACACGCGCTTTGAGAAAATAGGACAGGGGTAAGTGTGTGTCCATGACTGTCAGTCGTCACTGTAACTGAAATGTAGCAAGGTAAGGATTTACAGGGGGAGATGGGGCTATAGTGACCAGATGGAAACTGGGAGAAACAAGGGAAATGTATTCTCAAATGGCCAAGGGCCAAATTAGCACACCCTTTCTTTTTTAAAGGCTGATGCTTCTTTCTGGTCACTATCTAGTTCCTATCTGCTTTAACATGATCACTATACCCCCATTTGATCAGGAAGCTCTACCTAACACAGTCTGTGCGCTCACCACAGGGTTATCTATTAGTACCAGAAACTGTGCGTCATTATTCAAAGCTTGTGAAAGTGCACAGGTGCAGCTGATGGCAAGAAAAAAAAAGAGAAAGACTGAAAGGTTTGACTGTGTGTGTTTAGTATCAGGCTGCATGCCATTCCTTTGAACAACATTTGAAAAGTATACATTCTTGGTGGATCATGTACTGGATCACACACAGCAGTTGTGTCAGTGTAGTAATTTATGGTTTCCTTATATTATTCATCATTACTTTTAACTAGTGATATTTGGTCTCTGTTCCATCAGCTAATGTTATAATTAGTGTGTGTATCTGTGGTCTGAAACCTAATCCGTGTAATAAAAATTATTTGTATTTTTTATTTATGTTGTTGTAGCATAATTTTGTTCAAGTATAATGCTGCACGATTAAATTACTTAAATCTTCCTTTTGAATGGATGCTATATGAAATATTTCAAAACACTTTAAGGACATTTCACTAATTTGAGTGTGATTGTGCGTTCTTACAGAGCATCCGGCACTGTGTACACTGCCATCGACATAGCAACTGGCCAAGAGGTAAAACATTCTCCTGCTGTATGTTAATACTAATTGGGCCTACTCTTGTTCTGAACTATAAAACCCCTTTTGCTTCTTCTCAGGTGGCCATTAAGCAGATGAACCTGCAGCAGCAGCCCAAAAAAGAGCTGATCATCAATGAGATCTTGGTGATGAGGGAAAACAAGAACTCCAATATAGTAAACTACTTGGACAGGTCAGTTTTTACAAGGAATGTTTTCTGCCTCTGTATTTCTCTGACATGGAGACTGGGCTCATTAATTTGATTCTTGTTAAAAGGAGGTCATAACCCGGATCATTTTACAATGGAACCATTTCAAATCATACATACAGTTTTTGTGGATGTGAAACTGAAATGAGAAACCCAGCAAATCCTCAAATTTGAAGAGAAGAGATGAACAAATGTTTTGCCAAAATTAAACCCCATTTATTTTAAACTACACTTTAAACCACTTGCAGTCTCACACATCATCACTGCTCCTTCAAGACGTCATCAGCAGCTGTCTGGCACAACTGAGTCAGTAATCTAAGATAGTAAACGCTTTTAACATGATTGCACAGCTGTATCAATGTACAGTATCTTATGGTTTATAAGTATCTGAAGTAGGTCAGTGCTTGGTATCAAAATGACACTGAAGGATCTTTTGCTTCTTCTTCTTCTTTCTCCCTTTTAATGGTAGTCAGCTTTGACCCTAAAGTGTATTACTGCCACCTGCTGTTCTTCAACTTGAAGTAAGGGTAAAGTACACCACATAAACATGCAGTTTTAGCACATGGTGCATTCAAGTGTTATCTGGTAGTTAAAAGCTTGAGTACCATCTGCACTTATGGTGGTAAATCACTGCACTGAAAAAGGCTCTCTCTTTGATTATCACTGATTATTATTGATAATAGGCTTATGAACAACAGTGGTGACACAGCTGAGCTGAAGCCTGAATTAGAAAATGCATATTCCAATAGTTCTAAAAAAAGATATTACTTAATATTCTTTCTCTCTCTCCACTGCTTAGTTACCTGGTGGGAGATGAGCTGTGGGTTGTGATGGAGTATTTGGCTGGCGGCTCACTGACAGATGTAGTGACGGAAACCTGCATGGACGAGGGCCAGATCGCTGCAGTCTGCAGGGAGGTGAGAAGCCAAGTTTAGACATCAGCAATACTGCCCACCAATTCTGCAGCTATTGTGGCCTGACCCTTCAATAAGACGGGCATGTGCGAAACCATGTGACCAGCCACGAGAACAACACTTTCCAAATGTGTGCTAGAGTAAAGTCTTCTGTTTGTGTGCTTTTGTGGGTGTAGGTCAGACGCACATAACTAGATTTTAGTGTCCTCATGTTTCTCTCCACCTTGTTTTCCTCCTCAGTGTCTTCAAGCTCTAGACTTCCTACACTCAAACCAGGTGATCCACAGAGATATAAAAAGTGACAACATCCTGTTGGGTATGGATGGATCTGTCAAGCTCAGTAAGTCTTGCCTTTTTTGACGTGAAATCTGAGTTGGTTTTAGTGTGAAAGAATTAATTATGATGATGATGATGATGATGATGATTATAAACATACTGGAATTTAAAGCTTAAGTAGATTCAAATACAACACACATTATGTGCAAAGCAGAAAATTGACTATTACCACCACATACCGAGGGGTTGTCTAATATGAGTTAATGCAATCCATTTATATTCATATTTGCAAAACCAAAGATGAAATGTTAAAAATCACTCAAGCTGTGGAATATTTGCTCTGTAAAAAAAGTGTAGTACACTGAATAGACTAAAACAAAGATAATGACTTAATCTTGCAGTAAATTAAATATTTAAGTTCATGAAAATATGTTAAATCCTACATCCAGTGTGATCTGCAACCAAGCTTATATTGGATGATACCAGCTGCCAATCACACTGGTGTCAACTCATATGCATCGTGCTTTTTCAACAGTTTCTCTCTAAATGGGAACATAATTTACAAATTTGACATAATGTTCTACAAAAGAAGACCTCAAATGGGCCATTGAGACCAGTAACTCCTCGGGAAAATGTTTAATAGCATTATAAATCAAATGAGAAAGAGACCAATTTTACCATATGTATCTCCATTCAAATGAAATTATTATTCAGTATATACCCTTACTTCCTGACTTCACTAATGAAACTGGATGATGCTGTTAATTTTTCATTTATGGTCTATGGTAAAAACTACTGACACAAGCTAAACCTTGCTCTGCAGCCGACTTTGGCTTCTGCGCCCAGATCACCCCAGAGCAGAACAAGCGCAGCACGATGGTAGGAACACCGTACTGGATGGCACCAGAGGTGGTGACTCGGAAGGCTTATGGCCCAAAAGTGGATATCTGGTCTCTGGGAATCATGGCAATAGAGATGGTGGAGGGAGAACCGCCCTACCTGAACGAGAATCCACTCAGGGTAAAACACAAACAACATATGACTTGTGCTGTTCACACACTGTGTCCGCGGAGATGAAATATTTATTGTTCATTTTATAATCTGTTTGAACTCATTGTTCTGTCCAGGCGCTGTACCTGATAGCTACCAATGGGACTCCAGAGCTGCAGAATCCAGAGAGGCTGTCGTCTGTGTTCAGAGACTTCCTCAACCGCTGCCTGGAGATGGACGTGGACCGCAGAGGCTCTGCCAAGGAGCTGCTACAGGTAAAACTGAGACTCACAGATGCACATAATATCACAATCTTGCCAAATGTGAGATTGATTGATTGATACTTTATTAATCCCAAGCTGGGAAATTGAAATATCACATCCATATACCACATAACATAACATCAATTAGTCCACAATTATTACAAGTTGAACGTAATAATGGCACACGTCAGAATTATACATACAGCACATAAACATTTGATTGTGTATTGTGTATGTACCCTAAAATTAAAGTCATCCAAATAGTGGCTTCCTCATCTTATATTCATCAGAAGATTTATGGAGTAGTGTAAAAAGTGAGATAAAAAACACACAAACAGCCAACATTTTTCACGTCTCTTGATGCTTGGGACAACTTCTGGGTCTTAAGATCATGGGACAAAAAATAAAAATAAACACTTGTATGTCATCTTAGATACTCAGCTGAAGACAGAATATTTACCACAATGTACACTAGGGCTGAAACAATTACCTGATCGTCAACTATTTTCATAATTCACTGATCCATTTTAATGTTTTTTAAAGTTTTCAGATTTTTTCAGTTACTTAAATGTAAACGGTTTCTTTTGTCCATATAGCAAATAAATCATTAAAATTGAATAATTATGGTTTGTGGAAAAAATCGAGACATTTGGGAACATACAATTTTCCAGGTTTGAAAAACACTGATCAACATTTTTTAACCTGTTCTGACATTTTACGGACCAAACAGACACTAGATGAATCAAGAAAATAATGAACAGATTAATCGATTATGAAAAAAATTGTTAGTTGCAGCCCAGCCGTACCCTGTTAATGAAAGAGTGGTGAAGCAGATGAATTGTACACACCAGTTCATTACAGCTGTAGAAAATTGCTCACAGTGACTTCTGGTGTTGCCATGGCAACATGTGTGCATGCAATATTGTTAGCTACACATATCAACTAGTACTGCGCTGTGTGAATCATGTGGCATCAACCAGGTCGTTTTATCATTTAAAGCTACGTGTAGAACTGACAAAGTCAGGAATGGACAACGACAAAAGTCAGATGTGGGACTGCAGGACGATTTCAAAGGACAAAGAAGGAAACCGGACACTCATTGTCCTGAAGGAGTCTTTTAAAATGTTACTATCAAAGTTCAAAGTAGGTAATCTACTTCAGGACCTTTTAGGGTTTTTTCAGAGCCACTGAGCTGAAGACAGACATTCATGAAAGCCTATAACAATAAAACTATAAAACCATATCTTAATATACAACATATGCAAATGAAATTAATACTGTAACTGAATGATGTTGCTTCTCCTCCTGGAATTTTCTAGTTAATGATAATAAAGATGGGTGCTCATTAATATTTGATGTCCTACCTTTTCCATCTTCTGCTCTCATCATGCGCTTGCAAATGTTACAAAGCCATCATTAAATGTCAGTGTTTTTCTGGTGCCTTACCCAAGAATCCTTTCCGTCCTTTGCAGCATTCCTTCCTCAAGCTGGCGAAGCCTCTATCCAGCCTGACGCCTCTGATTGTAGCTGCGAAGGAAGCCATAAAGAACAGCAGTCGCTAGGACGTGCCCTCTGTCCGCACCCAAGGCCGGAGCCCCGTCTGTGTTGTGTGCGTTCGTGGGGCAGGGAACTGGGTGTATGAGGGGTGAGTGACCTGATAGTGATGGCACAGGGAGGGGTTTTGTGTGACTTACAGTGACAGCACAAGGACAAAAACCCCCCCAGGCCTCGTACATAGGATGGATATCTGGCCTTGCAGCCTCTCGGCCCATGCTGCTGAAGACCTTGCCTCTTTGTTTACTTTTCCAACACTCTGTATGTGTAGAGAAGTCCATCACGAGCCTGTGTGAGTGTGTGTGTGTGTGTGGGCGTGTGTATGCGCACATACTGTATGTTTGTGTCAATTGTCTTGTTAAAGGAGGCTGATGCTCCCTAAATCCAAAAAATAGGGTTGAAAAAACTTCTGGAGGGAAGAGGAGACGCTGACAAAAGCGAGGAGCCCTTGATTCCTTCCTTTGGCCTGTTGTAGGCTTTGTTTTCTTTCCACTCGTACCTCCACGGAGCATGATCAGGCCGCGCCTGCACCTGCACCTGCAACGACCAGCTGATGTGTGGGAGAGTGGCTCCTGACCCGACCTTTGCCTGCATGACTATGGCTCTGTGCAGAAACACTGCTCCTCCACTGCAGATTGTTACATCTTAACGTATGTGTGTAAATGCGCGCGTGTGTGTGTATGTAGGGGTGCAGCTACACCGGGAAACGTCATGAATGATTTCACAAGACCTCTCTCTCCCAGCTTTAAACTTCCTTCAGTAATCTGCTTCACGTCAGTGATGCAAGTCTCATATGTCAGGGTTTCTCGGCCCTGGTCCTGGGGACCCACTGCTCTTCATGTTTTAGATGTTTCCCTGCTCCAACACACCTGATTCAAATGGTCAGTTCATCAAAAGGTTCTACAGAAGCCTGATAACGAACCATTTATTTGAAACAGGTGTGTTGGAACAAGGAAACATCTAAAACATGCAGGGTAGTGGGTCCCCAGGACCAGGACTGAGAAGCCCTGACATAGGTCATGTGACCCAGCTCCTTCCAGGCAGCATCTGTGATAGAAATAAAAGATCATAAACGTTACCTGCAGTTATTATAGTTAAAAAAAAAAAATAATAACAGAGTTGGTGCATAGTTTTCCAACGTAAAATGTGTTAAACCACAACTACACAACTTACACACAATCAAATCAGATTTAAAACATGTAATAAAACAATTGTTTATTACAGTAGGAATTGTTAAAAAAAAGGAATATTGTTTTTAAAAGGTATGGAAGAATAAGAACTATTGAGATATAACCGCTGACCCAGCATTTCCAACTAATTACTTCTTGCAGGATGAAAGTGTTACATAATTGGTGTCTGGGGTTGTTGTTTGTAGTACTGTACTGGCAGAAGCACCTGTGTTTGCATCAACCTTTGTGTTTAAAAGTCACTGCATTCACGCTTTAATCACCAAATCTACTGACAATTCAAATTTGTATTTACACAGTCAAAAACAGTGGCATTCACTGTGTACAAGCAACACAATTCAAAGTTACTCACAGCTTTTGCTTCCATTTGTACATAAAGTGGGACTGGGTAGGTATTTCAGTATGTATCCAAATTAATGTTAAATCTAAATTAAGACATAATATATTAACTTTTAATTTGACTACCTGCATTCATTTTCCACGCACTGGTGTAATGGACAGTGTGTAAATGGAAATCCCTACATTTCTTTTTTTTATTTCACTGGCAAAATGGAAAGTTGTGTAAACATTTACCTACACCACTTCATCACAAGATCCCAGTGTGTTTCCATCATTTTTGTATCCTTAAGCAAAAAAGGAAAAAAAAAACAATTAATGATGGTTTAAAAACAAATACAGTGCTAAATCAAAACACACTGAATATTAATATAATTCAACATGAAACAGTTAGGTTAATCAACAATCAGCGCCAAGAAATGTATTCATTATTTAAAAAAATCTAATCTAAGCTCTGAGAAAAGGTAGTTGTTACCACTAAAGAAGGAACTATTCATTCCTTCTTTAGTGGTAAAATTGCAACTCATATTATAGCTCTAAAGTTGACCTATTTTTCTGAGTGAAAGGTCACCAACATGTTTAATAAGCAGCACCTGTCCCTATTTCTTTTCTTTTCTTTTCTTTTCTTTTCTTTTCTTTTCTTTTGGAGTTTCAATGCTGCTGATTCACACTTCACTTTCCTTTTGTCCTTAGCCACATTCTATGTGGCTATTCTATTGAAGCCATGGTTTCTACTAGATTTTTTAATTCTGTCATCTTGAGATCACAAAATAATCAAGATAACAAAGCTTGTTTTATCATAATAACGGGATAACAAAATTAAAAGGCTGTTCCCTATTTATTGGGAAGATGAATATTGTCAGCAGCTGCATGCCTCTGACACCTGCAAATACAGTAGCTGACAATGTTACAAAATGGAGAATCTACTGATGAGGCTGTGCTTTAGTCAAGGTCTAACATAGTCGGAAGAAAACGAGTGTCGTTAGCCCAAAATATCGCACTAATTTGTCTCCTTATCACAAGAAAACGAGCCTTGTTACCTTGTGATAATGCATTAATTAGCCTTGATAATACAAGATAATAGGCCATTATCTCGTGATTATTCTGTGATCTTGACATAACAGAATGAAATATACCAGTGGCGGGTGCTTCTTTCAGCTTCTGTACTTTTCTTTTGTGATCCACGTGTTTTTATTGTGAGAAGAAAGAAGTGATTTCAGCCATTTCATGATTGGACCTTGTCCTAACAAGCACCGAAAACAGAATCTAGTCATAGAGGTTCATGTTGTTTCCTAACATTCCTTTGTGTTTAAACTCTGTTGTGTGTGGAAACATCATCAGGCATTTCCCATGTAGCCTGCATGTGTGTTTATGCGTGTGTGCGTGTGTTTGTTCGGGGGCTACCTCAGTCTGCACTAGAAGATGCCTCACCTGTGTTGTCCACCTTGACTTTGAGGTGCAGGGTAGCTGCTTAGTCATGTTGTACCTCCGTTGTACACCAAATGTGCAGAAGATGGAGGAGTGACGGACGGGAGGATGCAACAGAAAACCGTGCATGTAAAACAAAACTATACACTGTATCTCACCTCCACATATGTTAAGATTGTTAGGATATGTATGTATGTATGTAAATATGATGGGAAACTCCCTTTTTTTTCCCCCAGAATGATGTAACTTAAAATGACAATATTCAGGTTGCTCTATGGTATGTATCAATAAATGTTTTGCACCCTGGAAATCAGAAAGAAGAGAAAATTACACACACACACGCTCGCCGTCTCTGCACTCCTGGATCCAGCTCTTCTGTTCGGGCTTTCATTGGACACTCCTTCATCTGGACGGAGAGTCGATGGATGCGGCACTCTGTGTGCAGGCCCACACAGTCTGTCCTGAATCCCACTGCTGACTGTTAGTACATGTGCGCGTGTGTGCGGTAGGTGAGTGTGGTGGGGCGGCCCTGTCAGGAAGCTGCACCGGCCCTGGGACGTTTCAGCCTCTGCCCCATGTACAGGTCTGAACTATGAGCACAAAGGTGAATTTTGGGACAAGAGACGCCGCTAACGTGCCCCTTTTTTCTGTGGTTGCGCCTGTACATTCCTATCTTCTGAATGTGTAAACCTGTACACGTGGTGTGAAAATTCCTCTATTAATGTGTATCAAGAGAATGGAACAAAGACAAAAAATGTTACTTTTTAAATTATTATTATTATTATTATTATTATTATCATCATTATTACTCTTATTATTGTCTAGCTTTGTAAAACTGCTGATCCATCTGGCATTCCTCAGCAGACCTTTCCCCCATCTTTGAAAAAGGACAAATGGTTGACGGGGAAATACGGTTTTGGATAAACTATTTTTAATTGTGGTTGAAGCAATAGACTTTTTGAACTTTGAATTGTGCATGGCTGTGTCTTGAGTGTAAAAAAAAAAAAAATCCAACAAAATATTGCAGTTTGGGAACTGGACTGAAATAAAAAGAGGAAGAAAACCAGAGTTGTGCATGTGCTTATAGGCTTTTATCTTTCTTTTTTTTTTTTTTTTTGTCATTTATGGTTTTCCATATTGTTAAAATTCATGAGAACGGATGACAGGAAGAGAAGATGAATTTAAAAAAAAAATGTTGTACATATATAGTAACTTCCTCGTAATAATACCAATGGTAAACAGTTTATAAATATCAAAATGATAGGGTAAGACCATATTACTCACAGTATGTATGCTGCAACTAAAAGAGGATTTAGGATGATTTGCTAAAATATCAAGATAAAAGTTATATTTAAGTTCACTTCAAAAAGAAATAAAAAAAAACAGGAAGTGACATTCAGTCTGTCTAATAGTGTTGCTCATAATGGTACACAGGGATGGAAAACAGGTTGTGTGGCTGTTTGGCTTAGAGTTTTGATCATGGTATATGTTAAGTAACATTCACATAGAGACTCGACATGATTGAGGTCGCTCTGTGATCAGTTCGCTCACTGATGAGGTCACATGGCGGTCAGCTGAGTCGAGGTGACGATCCTCAGGGTGATGGTACCGGGCATCTCGTCAGCCATCTGCGGACCTCGCTTCCTCAGCTGCAGCCTCTGAGGTTCAGTGGGGTCCTTCACCGAGCCGGACAACGTCACCTGACCCATGAACTCGTCCTTTACAGCATTACTGTTCCACACCTAAAGAAGAGCAGTCAGGCTTTTTAAGTGCCACAATGCAAAATAATTATTGGTGTGTATGACTGAAATGGAACCGAGTTCTGGCAAAAAAGAGCAAATCCAATGTTGGATGGCTAAAAGACTAAATAGAGCAAATGCAGAGAATTTCCCCTCTCACACAATATATCCAATACAACTTTATTTATAAAGCACATTAACAGCAGATGAATCAGTGCTGTACATCAGAGATATATAAAATAAATAAAATATTGATAAATACTACCAAACAACAAAACAACTAAATACTGTAGAGAGTATCCATATATATATATATGTGTGTGCATGTATGCATGTATGCATGTATACATACATACACACTGCATATATATATATATATATATATATATGTATATATATATATACACACAGTACATATACACATACATACACCTATATATATATATATATATGTATATATATATATATACACAGTACATATACACATACATACACCAACTCTCTCTCACACACACATACATATAAATAACACAAATAAACAACATATATATTAAAAAATAAATTACGACTGTGGAGTAAAGAATTTTGTTGTTAGGACTTAGAAACAGTTTTATCTCCATTTTTCTGGATTTTTTTTTACAAATATAAAATATGGCATGATGATACTCTGGAGCCATAGTTAACACAACTCCTCAAACTCTGTAATGGTATTATCAGCTTTATCAGCAGTTCATCCACTCATGAGTAACTGCACCTTCTACAATACCGCCTTTGGTTTGGTAGCTGAGCTTTGTCTTTGTCCTGCACGTCTGGATGAAAACACACACAGTGATGCTCTGCCACTTTATTCAAAATTCGTAGAGATGAGGAAATTGAGCGCAGGAGGAGAGAAGGAAGAACAGACTCCCGCTGTCGCAGCTAAATGTCACAAAAACTGACAAACAGCGGCGTTCTGTGGGCCCCACTAAAGCGTGTATGTGTGTTGTTTATTTAACCCAGCTTGACGTCAGTTATTAGAGACCCCCACAAAGTTCAGATTATATGTCAAACCCTGGTGAGGATTCAAACCTATTTATCAGTTACTGTGATTTTTGCCATCTTACCTCCACAGTTATGGGCTTTCTAGGTTTCTTCCTGTAGAAAATGCCGCTGGTTGTGAACTCTGGCTGCAAGGTGTCCTTCTTGATGGTGGACTTCACTGAGCGGCCCTCACAGTATATGATCACATACGGGTCTGCGCCTGCATGAAAGCATGTAGAGATAGTGAAAGTTTCAGGGTCATACAAGAGAGGGTGAAGTTTAGCTTGTGAACGTTCTCTCACCTCCGGAGCTGTCCTGGTTCTGCAGTCCTTCAGCTCCATGGACGTAGACATGGGTCACAGCTTGCGGGTATCCAAGGAATGAACTCCAGCATTTGACCTTTGGCTTGTCCGCTGTCAGCTCCCTGTTAGAATTACAGGACCATATAACGTCATACTGTGATTACCAGTCATGACAGACTACATACTTGACCTGACCAATCTTCATAACAGTGGTGACGGTAAGAGGAGGAGGCGCTGAGGCAGGGCGAGATGACACGCGGACAGAAGACAGTGTATGTTACTGGCTGTGATGGGTTGCGAGAATAGAACAAGTTGGACCATCAGTCCCTCACAGATAATTTGAGGTAACTTCATTACTAGTTATTTTTGCACACACAGAACTCTGTTCTCTCATTGGCCACATGGCGTCCCAGATTTGCCCTTCATTGCCTTCATTCATTATGACACACAACACGGTGGAACACCACTGGGTTTTGGTTCCACAACATCTGTTGCATCAGGCTCCAATTGTGCTTAAAATGAATAGTCTGACCTCGACATACGACCCTGCCGACTGACAATCAAATGAGTCCCAATGTGAAATTATGTCTGTCCTGTAAGGCTGAACTCGTTACAGCTTAGACAACATGAGAAAATGTAACTAGATCCTGAGTTTAAACTTACTGGAACACCAGAAACCAAACTAAATATTGCAAAACAACATCTTCGGCCAAAAACAGCAGTCGGAACATGATGGTAATTTATATGCGATTTAATAAGAACAGACTATAGCCATTATGGGTAACATTTTTATAGCCCCTACTTTCCAAAACATTCATTTGTGTGCTTTTCTTGGACGTTGTTCATCCACTGGTGCCTAAAATTGAACAGGCAGAGAAATGCAATGTTCCCCATTTTCCCCTCAAGTGTCTCCTAAGACCTGATAATTAGAAGATATGTGAACGTGCATCCATATCTGGTGCCATCACAGCCGTACCTGCAGCCTGAGTCCACATCAGTAAAAACACGGATCATGTAATCCCCCAGCGTCAGAGGCTTGAAGGTGGTGGGGATGATGACGTAGCGGCCTTGCTGCAGCGTGCACCTCATGAACACTGTCCGAGCGTTGATGTAGGTGGACGTGGCCACACACGGCTGGGTCAGGATGTCATGCATCCGATACTTCCTGTTCAGCTCCACCTGGAAAGAAAACAAACAAACATCTGGTATTTACTTACCTAATACATTTGGTAAATCAAGGCAGAAGGAATTTTAACAATGACTGCATTTACATGTGCTGTTGGAGATGCTTATTGTTCTCCACCTGTTTTGATCAGCGTTGGATGATCACTGGATTTAAATATACTGGAAGTGCCTTTGTCTGCCTCTGTACAAGCAGCACTATTAATTTCTTAAGTTCTTTTCTAAATGTGTTCACGCCACACGAACAGAATTATCAGTAAAACCAGTAAAATGATGAGAGAGTTGTTGGTTCTCTTTTTTTAAAGAATTTGTTCACCTGCCTTCAGGACTGTATCTGAGGCAATAGCCATGTTACATTTTTAAACCCTATTCACACTGGAATTGTCTTTATTATCTGTATTATGTGTGTATGCTTAAACTGTTTTATTCTATTGTGATTCACATGATTTCCTTTTTTTTTTAAATTTATTTATTTTATGTGATTTTATCTTTGTTTTGTAGGAATCGGCATGTGCTGCACTCTTCCTGAAGAACTATAATATATATAAGAACTATATACATGCAGTCACATCCTTCAGAGTTCTGAACATTATTTTACTTGGTATATAATGTGATCAATGAGATATGGTTTAAAATATTACCAAACACAACTGCAATAGTGTTAGAATTATATAAAAAGATATATATAAAAAGACGATTAACCAGGTCCCTTACACATAATATGCCAAAGATGTGTCTGCACAAGAATGTGATTTCTTCTGCCCCCTGGTGGCAAAATGTTGATTAAAAAGAAGAAGTGAGGATTTTTCAGTGTTATATTAAGATTATATTAGAACAATAAATGATGTGGCGATCCAGTCAGAAAAATAAAATCCTCTTGAACATTATTATTATTTTTTCTACAATGATTTTGATAATGATCTGATAGAGGATGGTAACTTAAGAGTGAACGTTGACACAGCATCTGCCGTCCCTCACACAGAAGACGAGGTTACATCTGAGACACGGTGACTTCACATGACAAGGGTTAGTTCAGGTTCAAGTTGTCAAGCTTGCAGCAATTCGGCAGACCGCATGCACACACAGCTGCCTTTGTTAATCACAGTTGCCCCCTTTTGGCATCACTTCTGTCAGTTTGACAAGAGTGTACACTGTGTGTTTGAACTTAGCCAGAGCCCTGATGAGGAAATTGCTCAATGTGGAATGTGATGTCACAAGGTTTGAATGTGAATGTGGCCGTCTGATCCCTGCACAGAAGTAATCTGACAAATTTTAAAGCTGTGTTGTGCTTTATTTATTAAATAACTGGATAAAAATGCATGCAAAGCAATGAATAAGATTTCTAACTTTGTCAACTGTGGGTTGAGTTAATATGCCAAAATTTGAAGAAATAAAAAAGTTGCTAAGGGTTAAAAAAAATAATAAGTGCATGTCAAATTTGGCATTATTCTCTGCTTTGAAATGCCCAGTGTGTGTCCATAGGAGGAGCGAACACACACTTACACATACATGCATGCTGTTTGTAAAGAATGTTAATGTAAACACACTGACTGGTATTAAACTTCTTGTTCAACAAACATGTATAGAAATGCATTCACCTGCTTTGGTCTTAACTAAAGCGTGTACGTGAGCCCACGTCTGTGTGTGAAGAAACTCTGCATTTGATTTACACACACATTAAACTATTGACATGAGATTTTTGTGAGGTAGTGGTTTTACATAATTTATGTGTATTGTATATAGACTATGTAAATGTGCGGCTTTTTAATTTGAGTATAATTTCTGTATTTAGTTTTTGTCCCAGAGACAGAGAGCAAATTGGTTGTAGAAAAAAATAAATAAAAAATTATGGTGACCCTTAAAAATTGGCAAAATTTCTTTCTGAATTTACATATGTCAGATTTCTGTATCTGTATTTTGAATATCACATGCATAAAACATTGTTGGAAATCCAAATGGTTGGAATCTGGTTTATCTATAATATTATGTGTTACACAACTGCCTGTCAAGAAATGTCAGATTTATGCACAAATTTGTTTTCACCTTATGGGTCTCACATAAACGTTTGGGAAACACTGTCGCACATCATATTTAGCTGAACAGCTTTTAACTCACTGTGAAGTTAGAAAGATCAAATGCGTTTGCTTCCACTCTGTCGCTCAGCTTGAAACAATCAACTCAAGTATGTGCCGTCATTGTGTTTACGATGATGTGATTCAGCCACTTGTTGAAATGATCTGTTTTTATTTCTGATAAACCTGTCAAGTCAAGTCTGCCTGACATAAAAAAAACCCCAACATTTCAAAAAGCCAAGTGAAGCCAAAGCTTTTGACCAAAATTAAAGCCAAATTTTGATGAAATGACTCTGTTTCCCCCAACATAAACAAACACTTGAAAAATGCCTTTGACCCAGACGTACAACATTTTCCTCTCTAATGAGCTCATCCCCAGTAAGTTGTGCAACATTTCACAAACAATTCAAATTGTTTCCTGCTCTTTGTACCTGGTTTATAAGTCTTAGTGCTTACAGCAATTCAATACGTTTACAAAGACACTGCAGAAGTGATGGGCAAATTGTTACCTTAAAAACACCGAACCCAATGGTTAGATTTTCTCCTTGACCGACTTTTCTGTGGATCTTCATGTCCTTCTGTTGCAAGGAGATCAGAACTTCATCGGCCTCCTTTGTCACATCAAACAAATACTATGAAAGAAGAAGAAGAAGAAGAAGAAGAAGAAGAAGAAGAAGAAGAAGAAGAAGATGAGAGTGAGTGAGTGAACAGACAGGTAAACATGTGAGCTCCAGCTCAGGTAATGATGTGAAGAGAAGATGCATTTACCTGTGGATTCTGCAGAAAGGTGCTCTTGTGGTTGGCGCAGCCACCACAGCGATTTAACAGCGGGTCTGCGTTTTTAGTCCAGCTCCCAAAGTGAACAATCTCATGCCAGGTCTTATGAATACTGATGACTGACGTGTTGATGAGCCGGCAAACATCTGCTTCTGTGAAGAACTTGCACCAGTCTGTGAAAGACATCCTGGGGATGAAAACAGAATACGTGTCACTACAGTGCACTTTGATAGAGGAAGTAAAGCGCACAGGTGGACAATTGGAACGTAATCACTGACCAGAACTCTCCATCATCCTCCACTGTGATACCAAGGTTTCCTCTCTCTGTGTCACCAACCTTTGACCATTCCTCAGAGCTGACGAATGACACAAAACAAACAAAACACGCTGACAAAAAACACACAAATGGCTAGTGCACATTAAACAGACAGATATAAAATAAGTAAAATCCTCTAAAAGTAAAAGAAGTAAAAATAAGTAAGTAATATGAATACAAAATAAGTAAATACGTAAGTAAGTAACATGAATAAAAAAGTTATCACAGTTATCAAACATCTCTAGGAAATGCCTACTTTATCTATTCAAAACAATTCAAGATGTCAAACCCAAAAGAGGGTGTGACATCAAAACTAAATCCAGTTGCCTTTGTTTACTACACTTTTGGATACCATGACCTGGATGAGTGAGAATCTTCACAGACACAAGATGTCACAGAATCGACAGGAAAAATAAATAAGAAGTATTAAATTACATATAAAAGTGGGTCACCATTTAAAAAGTGTTGGAAACTCCAGTTTAGAATGTGATTAGGGCCACAGACAATGTTGTTGGCCACTCCTACAATGGCCTACGATCTTTGAGCAGACTTTTATTTGTTGGCATTTTTCACAAGTGGACAGATTCTTGTATCTTTAGATGTTTATCAAGGCGGAAGAAAATTCCCCAAATGATCAAAAACAGCAGAGGAACAACACATTTTCTGCTTTGTTCTTTATTTGCAGACAAATTGTGATTTCTTTAGAACAACAGATAGAATGTGTTTCCTAGGATGTTTTTATATTTATTTTCTTTTTACCCATCACAGTGCTGTGTTCCACTGTTACTAACATCAGCAACAGTTAACAGTTTAGTCTTCAACAGTCAACTCTTAAACCTACTGCTCACCTGTACTAAGAAACAAACACACGGGAGGATAAATTCACCTGTCACTCCAGGCTCCCCTCCACTCAGTCTTTCCCCATGGGTTCCTCATGCGGATCAGAGGGATGGTTTCGTTCTTAAAGTACGCCAGAAGCCCGTGACCCAAACGTACCTTCTTCACTGCAGTTATGGCGTATGCATGACCTTTCACCAGCCCGTTTGCCATCTTGTGCTCAATTTCATGAGGTTCCGCCTGAAAGAAATTGTGAGAACAATGAGCACGTGGTGGGCGTCATGAGAGCGGACGGACTTCAACAGAACATTCGGACAGACTTCAGACCTTGATGGAGCAGCTTATGATTCCTCCACGATCATAAACTTTCAGGAGATCTTCAAACAGGTGGTCTTGTTTTTTCTGGTCTTTGTAGAACGCTCCTTCCTCCAGGTTGATGGTTTCAGCCACAGCTCCACTAAAATCCACCACTGCATCTGCAGTGTTTCCCCCCTCCAGGGATTCATAGCAGCCGGAGAGCCTGGGCACAGATGGAGCAGGGGACCACAAGGTCACTTAGAAGGTAGACATGTTAGAAAAATTCTACACTAGGAAATGTGTCAAACTGATGCTTATATAATATAATATAATATAATATAATATAATATAATATAATATAATATAATATAATATAATATAATATAATATAATATAATACTGTATATATAACCACAAATGCTTGTACATGGGTCAAACTGTTTTGTTTTTTTTGTTTGTTTTTACTTGGCATAGGCCTTCTCCAGCAGTGCGCTCCAGAATTCATTGTTGGTCTTTGAATGACAGTAGATGAGCTCTCCATTGATTGTAGGCAGCCGGTCGTCCACCACCACATCCAGCCACTCTCCGAAAACCCAGAACTGAAAATGAAAGATTCCTGCGTAATTTTCCGGATGTTTGGGATCCCATTCCTGCTCCTTCCAGTCAGGGATTACCTGTAAACAAAGACAATGTTAAAAATGTCAACGTAACAAATGATTTTCTGTCAGAGTAGTGAGATTTACAGCTAATTGAAATGACACATGACTCCTGGTGTCATGTGATGGACAGATACAGCATTTAAAGCAATGGCTTTAATCCGCTATAACATCATGACAAATCAGCAAAATGTTCTTTTTTCATTTTTGAAATATGCATCGTATATCACTAACATATAAAATGATGACTATAATATTGAATCCAAAAAACTATAGGTTTAATTGTAAATGTTGTTCATGTAATATGGCACAGGGAATGAAGGTAGGTGTGCATGTCCTCACAAATAAACTGTTACTTGAAGAATTTAAAGGAAGATTTTGAAGTCATGGCTCCTATACAGATAATAAGAGATACTAGCAGAATGTAAAGTCTTTATTTCAGTCTTTACATTCTGAAATAAAGATAAAATAAAGATTTCTAAACATCTCTCTTAGGTTTATCAGCACTTTTACCTGTAGGCATTGAAAGAATTAAAGTATTGAATTCAAAATGTCACAGTGTATGATTCCATCTACCAGCAAAGCCAGCAGTCATTTAGATAAAGGAATTTAAATTTGCCGTCAATTGTAAGTTAAACCCCTTTGGTCACTTCCTATGCTGCTCCTTTGAGTCAGCTTGTTTCCTTACTCCACTGCTGATGTACCTGCAGATTGAGCAGAGCTGCAGCACCTAAGCCCCATAAATACTTGTTTACCAGCAGCAAATGTACAGCAACACAAGTAAACTCACCCTTTTCCAGAGGTTTGGCTTTAAAGCCAGGCAGGAGCAGGCAGCCACAAACCAGCAGTTTCCTACAACTCCCTGGTTCAGGTCGTGGGAGCTGATGCCCTCAACAAACAGATGGGGTTCACTAGTGGCTATCTCCTGCAATAGAAAAAGAAATGGGAGGGAGTTACCACAATAAAAAAAGTCTTAAGAATTGTCTGATATGGTACTTCTAGAGATAGATTCTTTTAGTTTTATATACAGAGTTCCACTGGCTTTGAGTGAAAACTTCCACATAAATGACATCATTATTTTTCACAAGTTTTAAGTCTGATAATTTACAATAAAATATCATAAATTTGTGTTTATTGTGACATTACATGTGGCTATTACAGGAAGCTTGTAATTTGAGTTATTTACAGTGTGATTTATATAGTTAAATATACTATATACACAAGAAAATACTGCTAAATTACACGTACATATAGATAACTGTGATGTTACTATTAAGTAATAGTACTTAATAAAAAAAGCAGAGTATCTAGGACACTGAAATATTCACACAAATTGTACTGTGAATGTACAGTCAAATACTTTACAATGCACGGACACCACAGCAGAGTCACTCACCCCTGGTCGTTTCCACCGCACAATACCAGGAGGCGGTTTCCTAAAATACAGCGATGAATTGGTGGCTGGAAATTCTGGATCCTCAAACAGTGTCTTGTCCTTGATGCAGTTTTTCTTCAGCTCACTGTAGTGCTGGTTTTTGTACGGCGTGGCAGAGGAGAACATGGTCCAAAAGCTGAAGCCTCACAGCTGCAGGAGGAGGACAGACAGCGGATGTTTTGTGTTTTTAGACATCTGCATTGTGTTGGTAATGTATGTGGGTGCAGGGTCGAACCTCTGGCCTCTGACACTCAGTCTGCTGGATTATGTCAGGCTAATTTGTGTACTGTTTAATTCCCACAAGAGACGTAAGACAGCCATTTCCCTCTGCTGAGTAGGAGAATGTGCTCCCTTTAGCTGCAGGGTGAAGCAAACAGTTCTTTGCAATGTGATCATGATTTTTGTTGTGTTAAGTAAATAAGATAACTTTGTTTATTTAATTTCATGCCAGAAAATAAAAACTGGACTGGAATATATATCTTTTACATATGTTGGAACAAACAAAGCAGCAAATTTTATGGCATTTTTTTTAAAATGGTAGCTACAAAATTACTTTTATTCATAATACACTAACTCATTAGGTTCATTCACTTAACGTTGTATGAAATTGTCTCCATAATTAACTTTAGTTTGAATGAACTTTATCTGATTGGAACGAACACTTTCAGCTTGGTTTTCTGCCATTATGCTCTTTAATCCATCAAAAAGATGAAAAATAAATCAGTGAATGTCTAAGACTGTGTGCCATAAAGATGTAAGTGAAGCAGTGATGAACATTGGTTTCCTCCAGAGAATAAAGATATTTTAACCTTCGATCTTTAGCCCCTTCACACTGACACACTAGAGGCTGCATCTGGCCAGTCTGAGCCAATAGAATTAGTTTGCGTACATCTTGACATCTTTTATATTTATATTTACTGTATATCCCAAGATAAACACGTTACAAAACGGCTAATTTCGTTTACTGGAAGCTGCGAGCTCTGAACTGGCAGAGATTTTGTTCTTGGGCCCCAAAGAGATGAAGTTGAACAACAAGTGACTGAATGTCTGGAGCAACAAACACATATTATATTATAAGTACTGTGCAAAAAGTCTCAGGCCACCACCAGCTTTGTTGTTTTTATGTCAGTTTTGTGATCATTGGTGTTTAGATTGAAAAGATGTGACTATAAAAGTCAGTCTTCTACTATATGATCAACCTGTCAATGAGTTGAACTTGTGCAACATGTGTATGTAATGCTCAAACATGTCTTAAAGTAAACCAGGTATAATAGACCTTTTTCATAGCAGCTATTTGTTGGCATGAAATAGTAGGAGAAACACAGGTTTTACCAATAACATTAGGGTTCCATTCCAGGTTTTAAAGAGCCATGGTTGTGTTATTGTTCAAATGTTAATGTAGGTCCCACTAAATATTTGATATTATAGAAGCATTTTTGTCGTTTGTTTTTTTCTGATTTCAAATTTTCAACGTGCATGTGTGTTTCTCCATATTTTCAGGATGTGTTCCAATAAAGTGGTTGAGAAATAATTGTACAGGATGGTCATTATAGCATTGCTACAACAATAAATCTAATGGTGGCCTAAGGCTTATGCACAGCACTGTATATTATATGATAGATAAATATGTGTTAACAGTTGCAGACAGTTTGGTAGCAGCCACAACCTCCAAACATGAAACTACAGCAACAGAAGGTTTTCATTAGTAAAATAATTACAGTGGACTTGTTTATGGAAACATAGTCACCGTGATGTTTGTCAGTGTCAAGAACAAGAAACTACATAGTGCTGCATTTGTTTGTTTGTTTTTCCTCCCTCTGTTATTTAGTTTCCGCTTTGTTTGTTTGTTTTCCATTTTGCATCTTCTGCTTTTTGTCTCGTTGGTATTGTTTGGTCCATGTATGGGATGTTCATTTATGCGCTAAACATTGTAAGGTGTAAGCCTTATAGTAAAGTGCATTAGGATACTGTTTATTGTGATTTAGCAGCACACAAATAAAAGTGCTTTAATTTAGCACGAGACTCATAGGAACTGCATGAAACAACTAAAAAAAGGCATGAAAAGAAACCCAGCATAGTTACTGTTTTACTTTTCCAGGTGACGTGCCTGACTGTATCTCCCTCCCACTCACTGGTGGCCTATATGTGCCTTGTCAGAGCCACACCTGGGCTGTGTTTGTTCTCGCCACAATAGCACTTTATTACCTGTTATTGTTTTACTATTCAAATGTGACCTTTTGAAGAAGGAATGTTATGTGTTCAGATGTCACGGCTACAGGGAACACAGCAACTGGTGGTTCTGATGTGGGATGAGGTCGTGAGCCTGCTGGTACTCGAGAGTGTTGTGTTATCTGTTTTGCGACTTCCTGGCAAATGTGGTCAGGCAGGTTATTTTTGGTCGGTTCTTTGCTCGTCTTTGAGCGTGACACGGGTCTGTAAAAAGTTCCGTGCACTCTTTGTTTTCGTGCTCTGCGCTGACCTGACATGATGTGTGGTGGAGTGACAACGCCACTGTGAACACACATGTTCATGGCAGTCACGTATGGAGTCAGTGTTGCCCGTGAAAGAACAGACGTCAGGTCAGATATGTGCTTGGATGTGACTAGACATGCATAAAAGTTTCAGATTTTATGGGTTTAAGGTTGAGCGATGGTAAATACTCGGATAAATTAGAGTGAAGTAGAATAAAGTGGAGCTGAGCGTATGATGTTGAGCTGAACTATAGGGTCTGTACATGTGAACTTACACTTCAAATGCTAAAAAGCAACACTCACCTGTGCAGAGCTGTCTTAAGGTCTTAGTGATCAAATAAAACTTCTTTGTCCTGTAAAGATCCTGTGAGATGTGTTCAGGTCAGTCCTGCAATGGTTTTGTAACATCTGTCACATAAAACAAACTGAATTTATGAGGCTATTTCTTAAAAACAAGATTTAACTTCTAGCTGTGAGGACTTCCCTGAATTAACATTAACCCAAACTCCGGCTGAAAACTGGTCTGACGAGCGACTCCCTGGAGCAGGAGGTGTTGTGCAAAGGCTGATATGATGAGGAGGGAAGGGAAAAATGAAACTGAATACCTTCTGCCTCCCACCTAACAACTCAAAGGTAAAAAAAAAAAAACAAGTGAGGACTTGCCCTGGTTATTTTCAATTACAACAAAAACCCTTCATGTAGTGTAATAACTCCCCTCATCTGTCCTTACTAAAGGTCCAGTGTATAACTTATTTGGCAGAAAAGAAGATTAAAAATAGTAATTGTTGTTTTCATTCCAACACCCCCCATGTGTTTAATCAACAAAATAAAAAGCTTGAGTTTTAGTGAGCTTGAGATAACTGAAGGCTACTAAAGGTTTTCCTGCAGGACTGAAGGGTGAGACAAAATATATAAATTCACCAATAGATGCTGCTAAATCCCACACACTCACTCATAACTTTAAATATTTTCTGGTGTTTGGTTTTGCCTCACCAGGGAAAATATATATATATATATAGATAGATAGATAGATCTTTCAGTTACTCTGAGGTCAGTGATATTCAACAAACATATAACCAATAAGCCATGTAAAATCCCTGAACTGTCAGTGAACCCTGGGAATAAGACAAGTTGGCAGTTTATCAAACGTCAGAGCTCAAGAATTACTTTGACTCCTTCAGTTGCAAAACAAAAAGAAGAAAATCTTGTTTCAATAACTCTGGCTTTCACCAAAGGTAAAAAAAACAATGCTGGAATGCCAGGGAGTATGAACAGGAAAACAGTGATTCTGGTGTCTACAGGAGTCAAGTGGACAAAAGCTGAAGAAGAAACTGGAGCTATTTCTAAAAATAAAAGTGAGTTATTTTGATTAAGAGAAGGCCAATGCAGGGTTTTCAAAAGTTGAAGAGACCAAAAAAAAAAATCTCTATATCTCTAATGTATGTGATGTAAAACAGTGTAAAAAGAAGACAGCAATTACTGTGTCAGCGTGCAGCAAAGCCCACTATTTCTCCCTGGCGTCACTGTCATAGATGTCAGTGCATCGGGTAAATGCAGGGCCTAACAGAGAATCATGAAAATCAAAAACCATCTAACTTGTTAACATAAACATTTGTTTTCATTTTGCCAACAAGAAGAAAAGGGAAAACAAGAGGAGGAAAAAAGCCGGTTTGTCTCACAGTCCCTTGACCCGAGACTTGGCCTCGTGTATTTTGAGGATTATTGTTATTTTTATGATCCACAATTCGCAGACTTCACCTGCAACCAGGCACAGACTGGACAGTAACAGCGGTCGGTCACACTTGTGTCCACTGAAACGTGCTGTGCTCTATCATCCGGTTTCCTCAAAATGGGAACTTAATTTTCAAAACTTAGAAAAATGTGCTACTGAAGAGGACATCAAATTAGTGATCGAGACCATCTTGCAACCAGTGGAGTTGCCCCCTAGTGGCTATTCAGTGTATTTTCATTTCCAGTTTGACTTCACCAAGTTAACCAGAAGACTATATGTCAACTGTGTCATATATAGCCTGTTGTTAAGACTCAGCTACATATTGTCCCTTAACAGTTTAATATAAGGAGCAGTTAAGCCCGTGGAGTTACAGACCACAGTGTGATAAAAGTCACCTACGTCATCTTTAATAAATTATAAGAAACAAACTGAAACTGTGTTTGAATTCAATTAGATTTGGATCAAACGTCAGAAAGGGTCAGAGAGAAACGTTGGTGCTGTGAGATTGGGAAAACTAATATTTGTGAACATGGAACAATTTCCCTCAAACCTAGAAGGTGATGAACTTTAAACAGAGTATGTCTAACAGTGGTACATTCTCTGACAGCACATTAATTACAGGGTGGATGCTGGTGGTTGACCTGAGGTTAAATCTGTGCTAATAGAAAACCTAAGGTGCTGTTATATTAAAACAAAGAAGAAAAAAAGGAAATCTCCTGCCATTTTAACGATTTTAAATTTGAACTTAAAATCTACACAGACCAGAACAGCACCATCTTGTGGCCTTTTTGTCTTACTACGGCTCTGATCAGTCACAGTAAAAAACATACTGTTATTGAATCTTGTGGAAGCTGCAGTAAAATATTTTTTTTTTTTTTTTTTTAAAGTTGTTCATTTTAAAAAATGCTGATGTTAGAGTGAAATACATAGATGATCACAAGGGGTAACTTCAAGCTGAGTGCAGACAAACTACGATTTCCTAAAACACTGTAGATGTAAAACTTCATCATATGGTCATCGTCTTAAACTTTAAAATTACAAATAATCAGGTTTTCTTTAGTATTGTGAAAAGCCCAAAATTTACCAATATACAGAATAATTATTATAATATAATGTATTATTAGACACAGCGCAGTTAGCAGTAAATGTTGTGGATTTATTTGCTTATTTCAGAAAACCAACAACGCTGGACACCTGTCAACCTTAATTCTGCATGAAAGTGTTTCTAAAACCCACAGATAAAATGAGGCACATTTAATGAAAATATAAGGACACACACTGTCTGTAGCCAGTAGACGGCACACCATTCATAAAGGTAAATATCTATTATTGTATTATACGGTTATCTTGGTGCAAAGCAGCTATATGTTCATATTTCCTGCAGTAGAGGGCGCTACAGCCAAATTGTTTTATTCAAGGCCCAGAATGTCGAATCCAGTAACAGTGGAGAGAGAGGAACATGTTTTCTCCCATAGACTACAGAGACTAGTAGTTCTATAATAAACCTGCAATAAGCCACTGTTTAAATAACAATAATATCACATTAATTAAAAAGATTTTCCAGATCAACAGGTCATCAATGAATGCTACTACTAGGTGATCTTATCAAGGTAAACGGTTCAGTTCAAACTGAATAAAGAAAACTGCCATGTCTGTAGTTAATACTTACCTTCAACATTGACTGGAACAGGTTTATTAATTAAAAAAAAAAAAAATCAAAATTAATCAATTAATAAACCAGATCTGTTTGTGGTTTAAATTAGTAAGAGAACAGCTTGAAACGAGCATGACATTTCAGCATGATCAAGACCATGTTTGGCTACTGTTGATATGAAAAACACTTTTCCGTTACCATGGTGATGAGGGTTTTGTGTTTTGACTATTTTCATCTTTTCAGGTGAATCGGTAGACTTGTACCACATAGTGAAAAATAATAATTTCTTTTGTATATGCACAGTTTTGCACAGGCTTCAGTATTTATTTATTTATAGATATTAAACTATTATTTGTAGATTTATATTAATTAATCTCAACTCTTAGATATTAAAAATCCTCCCCATTCCTTCATTTTCAATGCATCAGGATATTTTCCAGATTTTGAAAAAACATTTCATTCATTCATTTCATAAACAAAAGCACATAAAGGACAAACCTACATTTTCTCAAAGGGCGGGTGAATGACTTGTTTGTAGCTACAACAACTATAATTCATTTACTTTACAAGAGAAGAGGAGACGATAGTTATTGGAGCACTGATGAGACAAACTATTATGCATCGTTCACGTTGTTGATCAGAAAAGAGAGCGACCCAACTTCAAGACCACAGGTGTGAAATACAACAGTTTTAATTTGCAAAAGGATACCGGTTAAAACACTGAATGAAGCACTGAAACAAGCCACTGTGACATTGCAAAATACCACAAAAAAGGACATTGTAAAATCCCAAGAAATAAAGGTCGTTCAGTCAATCAGAAAGGCGTATTTACACCAAAATAATGTGTCCTGTGACCAAAATGCATTTAGAAACTTCCTCATTCAAGACACTTAAAATGTTTTACAAACAGCTGTTAACAAAGAACAAGCCTTTCCATGTCTGGTCTTATTTGTTTTATCAAATGACAGTTTTCTAAAGAAAAACAGTGACAGAGAGAGAGAGAGAGAGAGAGAGAGAGAGAGAGAGAGGCACCACTGTAGGTGATGAAGCAACACCATCCATCTTACATGGTGGCGGCCGGTTTACACAAGACAACCAACATCTTCTGTTAATGTTTAAAAAGCTGCAGCGCTGTAATAAGATGTAGAAAAAGACCATTATTAGCATGTGAGGTTATACAAAACGGAAAGCTTTGAGGGAAAAAAACGACAACAAATGTGGCCTTTGTACAAAATGGTGGGTAAAGTGAAGTGTCCCTGCTGTTGGATTGGCTGATGTTAAGCTGCTGTGCTGGTGTGACAGCGCTCCCTGCAGGAGAAAAAGTGTAGCTCACTACACCAGATATATATATATTTTTTTTTTCTTTTGTAATTTGTCTTGAAGATTGAGTGAGCAATTAAAAAAACAGCTATTCAAAGCGTATCCAGACAGAGCACAATTTCAGTCCCTTTCTCATTATTCTAGTAAGTAGGTATAAAAAGGTCACACTCCTCATTAAAGGAAAAAAAAAAAAAAAAAAAAAAAAAAAAAAACCTATTCTTAAATAAAAAAAAAAAAAAAAAAAAAAAAAAGACCTATTCTTAAATTTGAATGCATAGATGTTAATTCAATGAACGCTACATGTGCAGCATCTTCATCAGAACATCAAGAAATTATTTGTGGTCATGGTTTTAATGCTGGCAAGGAGACGGTAAAGTGTCTGTTGCTGTGGTGAATAAGTGGCTCCCTGCTTTGTGCTTAAGCGTTGTCCAATTTAGAGATTCCCCAGGTTTGATTCCCTGCAAAATCTGAGAAAACACTCCTCGGCAGATTTTGTGAGACAAACAATAACAAAACTACAAAAGAGAGTTGCACACAGAGGCTTGAGTAAAAGTACGCGAGTACATAAGAGAGCTCATGTGAGCAAGGTTGAAGTAGAAAAAACGATCCTTGATGAGAACCCTAGATAAAAATTAAGTAACTTTTTTTTAAAAAAAATCATGGATTTAGACAGACCCCTATGTTGAGCCATGCAAAAGAGCAGAAATCCCACTAAAAGATTATTTCCTCAGTTGAACATGATTTAATCTTAATGTCATTTTGATGTGTTATAAGCAACATGCATAACTCTCCACGCGTGCTGCCTCTGGAACTCTGGTGAAAACACATATTTAACCCCTTCTCTACTAGTCTAAAAATCATGCTTTGGCTTTGAAACCTTTTATTTATTCAGCTGTGAATTTCACACGTCGTTTACTGCAAAACATCACCACGACTTGTGGTGGTGTTGTGATGAAATGTCTAACAGGGATTTTACTCTGACTTGGAAAATAAAACTAATATTTAATGTGTGGTTGCTTCTATTGTTCCATGGCCTAATTGTTTTTTTCCTTTGGTTGTTTTTTTTTTGTTTGTTTTTTGCACTGTTAGGTCCTTAGTGTTGTGGTCATTCACTACCATGCACCACAGTATATGACCACCTAAAACACAGAGGGTACATACTATGTATAGCCTATGTTCTATATGGAGAGGGTGAAAATAGAGGAAACACCGACATGAAGATTTCCCTTACGAAGGCAGCTTTGTCTGCGAGATACATTTTCTCTGACTGGACAAAGTAAACGCCAATTTCTGCCAGCATGTGGATTATAATTGTAAAGCCTCCGTGTTCACAATGTTCCAGAAACTGATTTTATTTACTCCAGTATTTATTATTAAATAACGGCATTATTATTGTTTTTTTTTAATTATTATTTATTTGCTTTAATTTCTCTAATAAATTCAGCTGGTAACATGAAGCCAGGAGGCCAATAATCCGCATCAGTCAAGAGCTGCATCCCACACACCCTGAACCTCCGTGCAGGGACTCCATTTCGGTGGCTTCTCTCATCATACCCTGTATTATGTTGAGCAAATGTTAGGCAGAGATTTGAGTGGATTTATGGAAGCACAGCAATGGACAGAGGAGTTATGACGGATAAAGCTATACACAGTATTTACAGAGAGTTAGAAAGAGTGGTTGACTCCCCTCTGACAAGGAGCCATTACCTTTCACACCGTTAACCATGGAGAGCAGAGAGACAGTAAGACATGAAGGAACATCACGGATACAAAGTGATACAAAAGCTGAGTCACTTTTGTCTAACACCCCTAAAAAAAATGCCAATTTGCTGCTTGAAATTATGTGACATCCTTCAACAAAATGTCAGAGACCAAAGTGAATTTTTGAACACGCCGTGAAGCCTGTGGGTTTATGAGCATGTGCACCCTTTTTGTGAAATAGGAAATCTGTCCTCGGTGTAGAAGCGCATCTGAATAATAGTGAGCTGAGTGTTCCAAATTGGACGAAACTGCTTTTTACAAAAAATGGTTTGTGGCATCATCAAGCAGCAAATTGTGTCATAGTCACGTTGGCTAAGGCCTTAAAAAGAGATGTGGAGCGAGTCTCCGAGACAACGGGTGGCACTGTGAGTGAAGGTAGAAAAGCTGCAGGCCAAGAAAAAAAGAAGGTGGCTGCAGGCGCCTACATTGATTCACCCAGGGAATCGTCATCATCCAGGGATAAGGGCAGGTAGAGATCCTGAAAAATAACAGTGGAGAAAAATCACACGTGTGCGTAAGAATTACTGACATCTAATGGTGAGACTGCAGACTGCAGCAAACAGAGGGATGTCTATGTATATGTACAGTATGCAGTGTGCATGTATGTATGTATGTATACACGCATGTTTGTGTGCATATGTATGTGTATATAGTCCATTTCACCTGTTGCACGGATGTACTGTATGTGTGTGTACATATTTACACTCTACAGTGTTTTACTGTTTTGTCTATCTTTTAGTGTTTTTCAGTAGTTTTTTTTTTTTATCTCTAATGTACAGCACTTTGCTTCAGCTGTTGTTGTTTTTAAAGTGCTTTATAAATAAAGTTGGATTGGATTGTCCTTTCCCCAAGCGAGACCCTCCCACAGAGTACAAACAAAAGACTTTTTTTAAGGCTTATTTAAAACCAAAGGATTTGCATAAACCAAACAGTTATGCGTACTATATTCACTCTCTTCAAATTGACTCTCGCACTGGACATAAGTATTAATACGATGGACACGGAGTGTATGTTTTTCGGACCGCATCTGCGTCACATCGAGATGAAAATGGAAAGCACTTTAAAAAAGCATCTTTTCATACTTTTTATGACCCAAAAAAATTGGGTGAAAATGTAGTTTAGAAACTCCATCATCGAGACAAAACTGAAGCTAATGATGCACACAGACCAGCTCTTTCTTTTTTCTTTCCTCCATACATGCTTTGGGCAGCTAAGTGGCTGTAAGAGAATAATTTGTATTGGCTTAACATATAAATGAATTTAATGAGGCCAGCTACCACCGAGTTTCAGCAGAGTCCTTTTACGACGACTGAAAGAAAACTTGACTGCAGGACAACAACAACAAGTTGATTTGTCAAACCAACTGAAGCCTAGAAGAAGTTTCAAGGGTAAACAAAAATCCCCACCGCTGTTTTGATATTCCTGCTACTCCCTGATGCTATTTCCTTTGTCCCACCTACACTTTTGCATCGGCAGTTGGGTCGGTAATCAATGCACACTACCCGACTGTGTCTAGAGTCGGCTCCAAAAATTCAAACTTGGGTCGGGTCGGGTCCGCTACCTTCACACACTAAGAGTTCGGCACCAATTAGCCATGCCGACTGTCCCCAACTAGTGCCGACTCTGCCCAAACTGAGAACTGTGGGTAAAATCAGGCAAAACTTCTGGCGTAAGGGAAGAGGAGGTGTGCAGGTACCTTCTGCTTGTTGTTGCTGCCTGGACTGGTGGGGGTGGAGGTCGGGGAATGCTTGGAAATCGGGGTGGACAGCTGGCTGCTGGAGCCCGTACCATTGGCTGAGCGAGTCCACACATCAGAGAAGATGGGGGGGGGGGGGGGGGGGGGGGAAAAGAAGAAAGGGGGGGGGGGGGGGGGGGGGGGGGGGGGGGGGGGGAGAGGTAAACAGAGGAGAGGGTTAGAAAGTGTGCAAGAGAAGGCCGAACCTTTCTTTCTTGGCTCGGGAGAAAAGTCATTCCTGAACTGTGACCTCATCTGGCTGCGGTGTAGAGGGACGCTGTCGACGAGCCGTTTGTTAGGCGACATTTTATCCACTCGCTCTGCATCCTGCCACGTTGCTAGGCTTCCCTCTGTGTGGAACATTGTGTTTATATCTAAGAGTGGTGCAGTGTGATGTAGTGGAGTGTTTTAACCAATGTTAAAAAGGGTTTTGTTTTTAAGAGATGAAAAGCATTAAAAAAGAAAAAAGGACTAAGAGCCAGATGGCCTGTGTGAGTTTGAGCTGAAAACACAACGTGAATGAAGCTTTATTGTCAACAGTCCTAAAGTCACTGGCTTCATTTAAACACTCAGCCAGATAAAGAGTCTTTCAAATGTAGACTTAACAAGCAACGTAAATACATTAAAGGGATAGTTTAGGTTTTTCTGAAGTACTGCTTGATGAAGCACCTAAGCGGAGTCGGTGTGTTGTGTACAGTCTGTGAGGGAGGAACACAGACTTCCTTATTGTTTTGATGTGAGACAATATTGTCTCAACATATTGCTATGTTAATACTTCAAATATAGTTTACAGTAAGAGATCCAGTGCTGTTTCTCTTTTCTGGGCCTTCACATGTTTTGTCACTCACAAAAAAACAATGCAAAAAATCCAATCCTCCAGTCCTCTCGTCTTTCTCTCAACAGGGAGGACACTGAACACTGTCCACTATATGTCACACAAATATCCATGTAAAGAACTAACTTGTCAAAAGCTGAAAAAAAAGGAGTTTTCTTATCTTGGTTGATGTAAACATGAGCAAAAGTCCCACATTTAATGTGCAGCTGTTTTCAATAGTGGTAAACCAGTGACGTTCACCAACACTGTGGTTTTGTCTTAAGAATTCGACAGTTAAAAGATTTATTCGTGTTCTGTAGAAGATTCACTGGAGCGCGGGGATGTTATTGTTATTTTGAGAAATCACTGTCGACGTGGGCCTTCATCCCAGTATCAGGTCAAGGACAGTTTTGAATGCATCTAAATGAACCCAGTGCACCCTAAAACAAGTAGTTTTCGTTTTTCTTTTGCAGCTGCCCGACACTGAAGGACTCCAAACTCCATAAGAGAGATTTGAACCAAGGATGGGCAGGAGGAGCTTTTAAAACCAGGTGACAAGATCAACTTATTTATATTTTTTACAGTTTTAACTTTATTCAACTTTATTCTGAATCACTTCAACATGTCTGGAATTATTATAAATGTGTCTAACACATTATGTCATGACTTCTGACCTTTTCCCCCCCCAACAAAGTTGCATTAAATTAGAATATTCATATAGTCAATTTGTTCTTGATCATTATGTCAACAATCTGATTTGATTCCATGATTTGATTCCTCAATTTTCTATATCAATGCCCAAAATGGCTACTTTTTCCCTCAATCAATAAAAGATGAACATTAGGAGAAAATTCACAGAAGGAGCAACAGTACATCTTTCAATACGAGTCCCAGTTAACGACCTGAACTCGCAGACAGTGGAGGTTAATGCTCAACCATTTACTGTTTTCCCAGCATGTTAACAAGACATCTGCTGTGTGAAAGGCCAGTTGTCGCCAATCAATGATCAATAAAACGCTCGACACGGATGAAAGCCCGAGGAAAACGACGACAACGCTAGCCCTGAACTAAAATGGAAAACCGTGTGAAACGAGGACTACCTGCTGCTTCCACCCTGCAAACTCTGAGAGCATCTTCTCTGCTCACCGGCTCTTTGCTGTCGCTGTCCGTGCGTCTTTACGTTAACTATACAAGTGTGCTCGATTTGAACCCATGACAGGAAATAGAATAGAAAACAAACATGTCTTTTTTTAAGGGTTTTCATTTCCCTGCATTCATAGTTCATGCCAAACAAAACAGCTCCTTTTGTTAATGAAACATTAAAAATTGTTTAATGATGCAACTAAGTACATAGTAACATAAGTCTATAGCGCCGTTGCCTAAATATTAAAGTATACATGGATATCTGTGTCTTTATATCATGGGTATATAAAAATCTGAGAGTAAAATTTAAGCAGCAACAACTAAAAGCAGTTTACACTGCATTTACATTACATGTTTTATTCATGGTTTATCTGCACTGCATGATTATAATGACTCTCATCAGACTACCCTCAACAAACTAAGGCTGGACTTTAACCTTCCTCCTTCTCACGGATCAGAAGGGTCGTTTTTTAGTGAAAGTGACAGTAAGATGAAGGACCTGACAAAGTTAAAAACTTTTAAGTCCCACACATCAACCTGTCAAATATTCTCTTACATTTTCATTTAAAGCGTCATTTTCAAACAAAAACTAACTGGGTCCAGACACATTTCTGCTCCGCGTCAGACCTAACCCATGTCCATACTAACACACGCGAAAATGAACATCACGGGTTACAGCTCAGTGACACTGGGTGTGCTCCGCTCATGCTGGTGTAAACCTGAAGATGAAGGTGTTTGCATAGTTTCACAAAACACAACAAAAGGAGAAACAACAATCGGTGAAAAATAAAAGCAGAATGTTCTTTTATGAGCCTGAATGAGGTGAAAACGATGCTGTGAGTAAATGTTAATGGGACTTTCCGTTCTCAACTAATAGTCAAGCAGGGGCCATTTAAAAGCACTCAGGAAGCCGATGTGGGTAACTGCAAAATCACTTCCAATCCAAAATCACTTGTTTCTGCCCATGAAGACTAATTTATGTGTGTTGTGTTCATTTTTTTAACTAAAATTGAGCAGTGTGAATGCATCTATAGTGTCATTCACCACAGACCACAGAAGAACATTTAATACTGTATTTGTGTTCATTCCCTGCAGCAGCAATAGACTGGATCGATTTTTTGTCCCCACCAGCTCTTAGCTCTGATTTAAAGAAACAATGTGAGGTCAAGCTTTTCCCCAAGATCAGACAGGAAGGTTTAATCGTGTAGGTGAGACAGTAAATGGCTCACTTGATTCAGCAGGAGACTTGCAGCGCTTTATTGGACCTGGACTCTTTGCCGAACCACGCTGAGATTTGGCTCCTTTCATCGCCCTGCATTCTGTGGAAAAAAAAAACAACAACAAACAAACTCAATGAAAAGCAACAAAATCATCAGCTGTTGCCCTTAAATGAATGAGTGAGCTGTGTCTGCTCGTACCTGACGATGAGGCTCTAAAACGTGCCATTAAACCAATTACAATGTCTTCAATTCATGTAACAATAAAACTAAATTCATCAGAATTCGACTTTGATACTAGAAGTGATCAGTTGTGGGATTTCAGTGTGCTACATCTATTGACTTTATTTCTGGATTCATTGCTTATGATTGACGAGTGATATTCCTGTAAATGTATCATGGTTAGTGTTTAATGGGGCTTCGTTTGCTACTGATTTTCTGAATCGATGCAATTCCAATTTAGCTGCAAATATAGATCTCTCTCTAACCGGGTCATTAAAAACATCTTCACATTAAAAATTGACCTCAGGTAGTTGCATTAATGCACTTCGAGGCAACTATTCCGTGTAGTCATAGGCGATACTTCAAACTCAGACCTTAAAAGACATTTCTGAATTGAAACCATAAAGTCTAGAGGCGGGATATGCTGTTTTGTGGCCACCATCTGTAAAGTAGTGTGTGGAAAGGTAACGAAGAAATCTGCAACTGATAGAAGAAACAGGAAATGGCATATATTAAAATATCAATCTAAGGATCTGATATAGATTTTTTTTTTTTTTAGCCCAACTCTAGAGCTTACCACACACTGATCTTATAAAAGATGAATGCGGTATATACTGCGTCACTGTATTAATCAGGGTAGACAGACTCCACACATGGCTTCTTCTCCCTCTGTTTGCACTTCCAGCCTTCACCCCCCCCCCCCCCCCCCCCCCCCCCCCCCCCCCCCCCCCCCCCCTTCTTTCCCACTTTTGATGCTAATTATACTATCTGTCCTCCCTCCGTCTCCTGGGATCGGTACCATGTCTGTCTTCTCTCTCTCTTTCTCTCAACCTTCACACACCACTGGATCCACACATACATACATACATACATACATTTGTGCTCCATTGTTTCCAAGGTGTGGCACCACGCCTTTGACAGTACTCCAGACTGGCAGCTTGTCTTGTCTACAGTCTTCACTTGTCTGAAAATAGCCGTGAGTGTGTCTACATACATTCCCTTTTCAGCTACACGCGACATTGTTGCTGCCTTTAACTGAGCTGCAGGTAAACACGTCTGTCAGGTCCACGTCTTTTAAAAAAGTCACGAGGGAAAAATAACCCTGAGAACTGAAACCTATTTTTATGATTCTGCCAAAAACTAAGCATTAAAGCAGCATCAGCTGCAGTCCAACGGACTGATTTCATGAAAAAGAGAATGACTTTGATTATACAGTAGCTTCTTCATTTCACTTCACTTCACTAGAAGAAAAATTACTGCAACACTCGTCCCATTTTCATGTTGGTGTGCTCCTTTATCCTTCCTCTCCAATGAACTAGACTTAAAATTTTGCAACAAGTACTACTTATTTCAGCAAGCTCCATTGTTCTCTTGAAAATAAACGTTGTATTTCTGTGTTATAATTTATAAAAAACGACAAGAGCAATATTTATTTTGTAGGGCTGCAAAAATTGAATAATAATCAATTACAATATTGATCACCAACTGTTTTGATAGTCGACTGTCCAGAGAAAGCTTATTTTCTGCCCAGACAAAGCCCGACTAAAACAGAAAGGACACATCCCTGCACGTGTGTCCGATTTTTTACAAAATATACAACTTGAACGATTCGAATTTATATCAGATTACATCACTGACCATAAATCATCCAGACAGATACACAGTTGCATCACAGACAGGACATGGCTCTCCCTTCCCCAGCTCCACTGAGAAATCTCTGTGATGTCTGGAGCCATTTTATGCAGTATTGCCGCAGGGATATTAGAGAGCGAATGAAACAATTTAGCTGTTTTTCCAGTGGGAAAAATGCAGAAAGAATAAGGAGCCAGATCATTACAAGCGAACTGCCATCTCCATCCTAACATGACCTGACAAGGAAGTAGGGGAAGGTACGGAGTGAAGGGAACATGATTTCTGTTACTGCATCAGTGCTGTGTTTAGATTCAATGACTTTTAGAAAATATCAGGTGCATCTACATTAGGTGAAAGTGGGTTATTAAAAATAGGGTATTTTTCTTGGTCTGCAGAGAGCTGACGGACACACAGAGAGGATTGGTTTCACATTTTCCCTCCTCGACTTCTCAGCAGTATCAGCACCAACAGATCAGCTGGCCTAAACCTGTCACCAGACAGATTAATGTCTCTTTTTCTATACCTTTTTCTTCTCCCTGCTGCCGGCTGCTGATAACAGATTCCTCTCACCCACTGCCTTCCCTCTCACATTCATAATTTTTCTCCTCACTATTAATAAGCACACAGCTACATAACATAAAAGCTGATTGTGATATTCAAGGGATACAAGCATCCCTGAAACTATTCGTGGTACAGTTAAGATTGGGGTAAGAATATTGGTACAGTAAGAATGTTACATGATATAACACAATTTAGAACACTATAAGTCAAAATGCAGTCATCAAAAGTGCAAAATATAAGGTGACCATGAAAAGAGATTTGTTATATTTGCTATTTTGCTTGATTAATCTCTCTCTCTTCTTTTGTGCTTCACTACAGAAGTAAATGAAAGAGATCCTAGAGAAAAAGACAAATAACATAATGCATGCATCAAGTTACCTACAAGTCCAGGAGAAGAGCCAGTTATGAGTCTTTTCTAAGTCCTTAAGTGGCTCAAGTACAACAAACCAATATTAACCACAATATTAACCCTGGTCACATCTCTCTTTGCCTGAAGACCATTTCATGATGCTCTGACCTACTTTTGTCTCCACAGAGCGGCTCATTAATCACTGCGTCTATAACTAGGTTTACAGTAAGTGGATCTCATGAACTTGTAATGATAACATACACATTATACACAGGACATGCTGGACTCTAATCTTTCTAAAGGGTCTTGATGTGTTTGGGTTACAGAGTTTCAATAGGCTTATCTTGTGAGAATGGCGAAGACATTTATATACTATACATGGGGGTTCTAGTGTTTAGTGTACCATAAAAAAGAAAAGACCACAAAACACAGAAGGGCTGTAGTGTTACCCTCTATATATTCACATTTGTTTCCTGACATTTTATGAGGCAGAATGTTGACCTTTTACTCTCTAATCCTTACCATGTTCTAGCACAAATATTGCACTAAAGTTGAGCACTTTAAACTATGGCTGAAGAACTATTTTATGTTCCTACTGTTACCAGGCCATGCTTATGGCATTCTTTGACATAAAATATGGACTATAATGCTATTTTGCTCACCATTCTCGTCCAGAGAGAAGTCGTCCTGGGCATAACGGAATTTCTCTGGTCCGCATGCAATGAAGACGTCATCGTCCCCAAAGAAATCCTGAAGGCAGGTGACCTGTGAAGGAGGAAGACCAAATTTCTGTTAGCATGTGAACACGTTTTTCCACTCAAATATTGGAGAAAGGTTTGACCCCATGATGGCAAACCAAAAATGAGGGATTCAAAAAAACACCATGGACATTATGGCACCAGAGAAGGTCATGGGATCAGCTGGAAGTGCCTGTACAAACTTATTCAGCTTTCCCTCAAATGGAGATACAACTTAAGTCCGAACCAACTGACCAATATTGGAACCATGTCTGTCCCAAACTCTCCATCTCCATCTGAAACTCTCTTCTGATATGCACATCTTTTTCCAGGGTTTGTTTTGGAGGTTATTATGGAAGTAATGATCAATAACATCAAGCATCCATGCCTACTGTATCCTTAAATAACAATTTAAGCCTCAAGACAGCTTACTGTGAGATTTACAAATACCATTCATCACATTATATTTGGGTGATTGACAAGTTAGTAGTGCATTTAAATGTCGATTTGGACCAGTACTGTGCAGAAAAACCATCATGTATGAGGTTTAATGACAGAAATCTGTGTGTTCAATGCAGATTACAAACTCTGTGAAACATGCAGCTTTGTGTGGCGTTAAAGCCAAGTCATTGTTGTCTGCCAGCCAAAGTATTTTTGTCAGCTTCAGGAGTTTATAGAAGCCTTTGTCTCTTACTTGTCATGTTAACATGCCTTAAGCAACAGTAGCTGCATTAGGACGACACATAAAAAAGGTATAGAAAAAGGCCCAAACAGAGAAGATACTGTTACACCTTCGCTGTAATGTTTAAATGATTCAACCTAGTTCCCTGGGGATTTCTCACTGTAGCAGCTGTTGACACAATATGGCCCGCTTAGCGGACAGATGTCTCTGGGCCACACCTTCTCCTCTGCCCTGTTACCAGCTCAGGCACGCCTATTAAAGCCATTCACACTAAAAAGCCATTTCCTGTTTTTTTCCTTCTTGGTGCAGATTTGTTACAGAGCATCTCAGTCTCATTTTCGGTTCATCTTTCAACGCCTTTTGAAATCGATCCTTTGTCACCTGAATTATTAGGTCAAGATGAAGGATTTGAATCACATGCGACTTTCTGGGGTTTTCCTAATTTTGTTACAGAAACCACTGGCCCTCCCAGAGTAAACATGTACGCTGAAAGATTATCCTTTGTTGGGACGTTCGCCAGGATAGTCAAGATGTGTCATGGCGTCCTTTGTGATACACATCCCAACTATGAGCTGCAGATAATTTGGGAGCACCCCACCCCAGCAGCTGCCATGTTGGTCCCGTGTCCTGCAAGACAGGCTAAAAGTGTGCGGTGGTGACTCGGTGGCGTGGCATCCAACAGCTGTACCCCCTCTCTGTGTCCCACAAGATACGGTAATGGAAGATCCTCTGAGGTGCAGAGATGGTGTTCGACTCCAGGGATCAAAATCTAATTGGTTTTCCAGCCGGGGCTAATTTACAGGCTGCACACATTTGGGTTTTCTTCTGTATTCATTATCAGAAGAGAAGATACATGTTACTTTCATTAGGTTAAAACTGTTGTGCTTCAGTAACAGCACCTGACAGTTAATCAAGAAGAAAGCATTAGGAATAAATACTCCTTTTACCCACACAGCCAGTGGGTGGAGGAGACTTGATGAAGAACAGAGAGGGTTGAGACCAGTCCATGTTCTAAGAACAGAGCTGATTAAAAGGATAAAGAGTTTATCCAACAGACCGTTACCTTAATCTCGCTCTTAACACAATCTCCATTAGAAACGAAGATTCAGTATCTCTGTTGGCTTCTGTTTCACAAGTTAATACATCCATATGCTGAACTATGAGGGGAAAAAAAAAACAATTTACCCATCCAAATGTATCAGGTTGTCGCTTCTTGACCCCCGAGGAAGACGACAGTTTTGAGGCGTCTCAGACTCATCAGATTCATTAGCAAAGCATTTGCGAGCTTCGTTATTCACTTTGCTTTTTTTGACAGACAAGATAAAGCATCATCACAAACGCTTTAAAACAGTGACAACTGAAAAGGTAGCACTCATTCAGCTGCGTTTGAATCCTTAGCAAAAATACTGCAGCTCATTTAGGAATACTGTTAATCAAGATCCTTACAGTGGTCACTGTTCAAAACACAGTGCATATCTCCGACCCTAACCCTGACCTCTTTTGTTTGTGTTTGTACCAAATCTGACCTGCATGTGCCAATAAGTGGTTTCAGGGGTTATAAAATCGTCAAAGTATCATAACCATTAACATTGATGGCCTAAGGTATGTCTAAGGTATGACCTGTTTTGAGGACTTATCAAAAACAGAATCCAAACTGGGTTGTGTGAAATGTTGAGTAAAACGACTCCTAACCCCGAGGCTTGTTGATTTCAGTCAGTCACCTGTGTTTTTGATGGTATGATGGCTGAAGGTGGCATCATTTCAGAGTTGTAACTGCAGTCCTGTGATATCATGATATTTTGGCTTAAGGTGATCATACCGTCAGAATCCCATACCTTCCTATACAAAGTGAACACCACTCAGATGAAAGAGGGGATTCAATGTGAAGAAACAAAGCGGTCACATGGTGATATTTGTTAACGATAATCTGAAATATACAAGTTTGAGGAACTTTGAGTACAGTTTGTTATGTCCCCGCCCCCCCCGAAGGAAAACCACACACTTTTTGTGCTTTTAGGTGATGAGGTGTTTCTGATGTGGCAGATTTCATAGCAAAAAGCATTTACTTTGCTTTTGAAACTAAATTATAATACATGATCACAGGAACATGATGTGTGTACACAGTGCCAGTTAAAAAGACAGCATGATCTGGAATAACTGGGGTTCATCCACTCCCTTTTCCTTAGCAACAACATCAACATCAAATCCCATTTTAAAATCCAATTCATTCACTTCCCTACAGTGATCACTTCTGATCCATGTTATCTGTACAAGCCACAGTCCATATCTCTGACCTGTCTCCACACATTAAGCCTACAGATAATTCATAAACAGTGTGAACCCAAATCCAACTTGCATGTGCACAACTGATTCATAGCATTGGAGCTTAGTGAGGGAAAAAACCTGTTTATTTTTCTGACAGATTCTATTTCCAATATATCGGTTCAGTTGAATATTCACTATGTCGAGGATTCCAAAATGTAATGGTCCATTAGCACACAAGACCCTCAAAACATTTACTACCGTCTTCTCTTGCAAGGACGGCAAATTTAAGATATGAACTGTTTCACATTTTTAAGTCAAAAATATAATCAAATTTGGAATTTGCCAATTGAGCAGTTTCAAACTGGGATTTCAAAACAAAAGCCCATCATATCATCAGGTATGGTTTTTTTCTTGTGTGGGATGTTCATCATGGATTAATGGTCACTGTGACACTGTGACTTAATTTGGGCATCTGTCTACAGTTGATAGTGGCACTGTGTGTCGCTTTGAATGCAAACAAATCACGAGGAAAATGTCAGAAACTCTTAGAAACCCGACTTCAATGAAGAAAGGCAGGCCAGCTCAGTAACTTTTGGATTTAAGTTAAGAGGCATCCGCTTGATTTGAAAAGGTCAGTCAGCTGCATCAACCACAGCCACCCGGTAACACTGTTGACGTGATGCCATTCAACTTGAAAATAACCCTATTGCATATATCGCGCCCAGACTGCAGGTGCCCCCCACCCTTCCACCCTGTGTCCCACCAGGACCATCTCTAATCTCTGCCTCACCAGCTGTAAAGGACCAAAACCTCCTGAGAACCACCAACCGCGGCAGCAGCTACGCCAAGATCCACAGCAACTACTGAATAATTCAGAGTTTCCCTGGGACTGACTGACCAATCACTCACACACTGGAGAAGTTTCATTAGGTGATGGTGGTCATGTGGTAAAATTGCAAATTTAGTGCACTCACTGCAACCCAGTGCATGGAATTTGTTGTCAAAGTGGGGGTCATAAGTTGCTTTCTCAATTCTTTTTCTACGCTGTGTTAAAAAGTTGGTTTCATTTCACCCAAGTTCACAAGCATGTACGCTTCCTCAAGACAAAAGTTACTTGCACGTTGCAACAATGACCACCAAGGACAGAGAGAGGACCATCTCTGACAACAAAACACATCAAACCATGAAGCAAATGTGCTAGAGCAGCTGGAGACGTCAACTGGTGCCACACCTGCCACTTTATTAGGTGTTCTGTATACCTAATAAAATGGCTAGTGAATGTATGAAGCATACACACATTTAATTTAAATACTTTCAGATGCAACCACATTTTTTTGCCTGCTTATATTTTAAGTGGAGGGAACACTCAAAAAAAGCTCAAATAAAGCTGACGTGTCTCCACCTCAGCTCTTCCTTTCAGCTTCACAGTTAAAGCACTGGTGAATGAGCGACTGACAATCCGCGAGGTCCGGTTTCTCCACACTTCTCACCGTCATGTCAATTGATCTCTGTGCAGAAGCAGAGCTGTTAAATGTCGGATCGTAACACTGTGACTCACCGCCCTGACCTCAGTGGGATCATCTAACCTGTCATGTGACAAAAGAGGTAAAGCAAGGCACATCACCCGTGCTTGGGTCAGCAACCGATCAGTCAGGAGAATAAAAACCCCCAAAAAAGGAGTAACCTCTGACTAGCAAAGGAAAGTTTTTTATTTCCATACAAAATCAGCTGGAAATAATACGGTACTGTTCAATAAAATGTCCTCATTGTTGCTGTCCACAGCACCGTCTAAATTACTATGCTTTCAGTTAGAGAATATGGGTAAATATAAGTAAATATAAAATAGATCTTTCTATATATGGTGAAAAACAGCCAACCAAGACCTTGCTTTTCAGCCCATGGGGAAACTCCCACGTTGTTTTCTTCACTGTAGCAAACAGAGCTGATCAATATGAGCCACTGCACAGAGTGGAATATTCCTCTACGCACAGTGTCTCCATTTTGTGCTTCTCATATCATTGTTTTAAAAACCGAGCATTTAAAAAGTACAGCTTCACACGCCGACAGTGATGTGCGTTCTGTCCTGATCTACAGATCACATATTATCTACTGTTCCATTATCAGACTGTAAGAATTATCAACACAATATGAAACTGATGGATGTTATTTTAATCAAATCAACAGCTTGAGTGATGGATACTGTAAAAATCAAAGCGTGGTTCCTTAAAGCTGCAGTGTATAACTTCTGGTGATTTAGCTGTAGTTCTTGAAACATTTATTCCATCAAACTGCTGAATGGCTTCCACCTCTGACACTATTTTTGCCACTTCTTTGTCATACTGAAGTCATACTCTCTTACTTCAGGAGCACAACCTTGACGATGCCTTATAAAATATAAAATAAATCACTTCTTGCGTGCAGTGTGGGAATGTTGACACAAGATCTAAACACCACTCAACAGAGAAACAAAGTTGTACACAGAGTTGCCCATATTTGGGCATCAACAATCACTTTGCATTGATTTGTTGCTGTCACCATTCGCCTTCTTGACCTGCCTGTGACCTGGATGCACCAGCACCGTGTCTGAAGCTACTTAAACTTCTTCCGGATGCATTTGGAGCACAGATGAGCTAGTAAGGCATCAATATCTGCACTGTCATTGGGGACCAGCTGGTGCCTGATGCTGTTTTAACCCCTCCCTTCCCCAACCCGAAGGAAGCAGGCTTTCCATTTGGTTGACTGATGTGGTCCTAACATTATTAAACCCTGCCCCCAGGGTCATGCTCACTTGTTGATGTGGTGTTAGTGCAGGAACGAGGAGCTTGTGAGACACGGCGGATGCACATGAGCTTCCGTGCCTGTTCGAGATGTAAAATCATGGGGGCCACGCCCCTTCATCAGCCTGACAGTCTACCTCTGTTGAACACTGTGCGTGTGTGGCTGTGGTGACTGTTGCCGACATGTAAGGAACAGAGAGCAAGCGGGTAAGACCGAATGCAAAGAGCACACTCAGCGTATAACCACTAACCACTGTCACAATCTTAATCCATTACAGCGAAGCTTATTGCCATGACAACTGCTTCGGCACAGCAAAGAGCAGGCTTAAAAACGGATAACCGGCAAAAAAAAGCTGACTTTTCTTCTCTATTAGTGAATGTATTTAAGTTGTTAAGAAGCCCTGAACCCCTGCCTTTCTCCACCTGCTACCGAGAGAGTTCATTCTGAACATGACTTGTCAGCTTTTAAATCAAACTGGGATCTTTTGTTGTCCGACATCGACAGTGTGACCTATGCCTGAAGCATCCATTTCTTTTTTCTCTGTGGCTTTGTTAACAATTTTAAGGCTTTATAAAACATTAATTTCAAACCAGTTAAGTAGAAAAAGAAGAAGAAAGGTTTAATATAGGACCATCTGTAATTAAAGGCAATTCATAAAGACATCAACACAAAGAAGCTTTGATCAAATCATACATTCCATCTTGCAGTTCTGATACTGATGAAGAAATAGATCTTAAAAATGTAAATCAGTATAATTCTGCTGTGCAGACACCTGAAACACAACAGGAAGGAATACAAACTAGGGTATCAGCAATTAAAACAACCATCTGGTTTAAATGTAGCTTTTAGAAGCAGTGAAGGCAAATCAAGAAATGTCCTTTTCTTTGTTGATAAGCCAAGGGAATAATTGCTCCTCATTAGCAAAAATAAAATGATTCTAATTTGCTCTTAGAAAGGAAAATGACTCTAGGATCCACCGGCCCCACCCTTCCCGGCTGAACTGAAAAGCACCAGTGTTTGAGAGGGAAATTGGAGTGATTTTGCTGACCGACAAAAGGAGGAGAGCATGCCGTTTTTACAGTCTAGACATCACTAAAGGACGCCGCAGAGTCAAAATGTGAAAATAAGCCATCTTTAAAATGCTAGAAATTACCTGAGCCACCATTTCAACACAAACAAAATCTTTCAAAACTAATCATACATTCATAAAATATGACGTAATGTGTACAAGCGTGTGTTTTGTTTTTAAACCAAAGGCTTGCATTGATTGTAAACTCTCGCATCCACAACAGGATGTGGTATCTGACAGACCGGTCCACACCAGCTGGGCTCTCTTTGTGCCTGAGATGTGGTCTCCTAGCAACCGGTCCCAGCAGCTATTGCAATGGAATGGGAAGAGGAGGATCAACGCAGAGTCAGGGAGGGGCGGGCACTGCATCAATATGTCTTCTACCATATCACCTCCACCACAGAGCAGCTGCAGTGTGCTTTAGTCTGCACACAAAGACACCGCAGCATTTTCCCCACATAGTTGCCTCCCAGCATGAGTCAGAGATCAATAGACACTAATGATAAAATAATTAAACTGTAACGCACAATAATGACAACAGAATTTATATGCTCTGATTGGGAAGGTGTGTGCTCGAGAGGAAAGGTGTGTTAATCTCTACCTTTCTTTTACTGCTGCGGAGGTTTTGATTGGTCCTGCTGAATGTTTCTTTCTGGACATGTATGTCATTTCTTTTGGTCCATCCATGGTAAAAAAAAAAAAAAAAAAAAAAAGAAAAGCAAACAAAAAAAAACCTTAGCCCACCTTGAAATTATGTGAAATAATAATAGGAAGATGCAATTATTTTTGCCTCTTTTACACAATTCATGAGATATCAGAAAATATTAGCAATATAAGAAAGGACGTAACCTCCTATACGAATATAAAACATATGATCAGAGTGCTCTCTTGTAAGACAGAGCAATAAAACCAAATTCCTCCAGGACACGTGAATTTAGCCCTTTGTTAATAAGGAGTTAAAGGGATAAGTGCATCACCTACAAGAGCTCAGCAGGACACAAGAATCCCCCAATCCATCTGCAATGAATAATACAGGACAAAAGGTCCCCATGTGAGGATTAACGAACATTTAACCATATCAAAGCGAGGACTGAGGAACAGATGTTCGCTTACATATCCCACACATGCTTTCACGATTGCCTCTCATGCGCCACCTCTGTCCATCATTCACAAAAGTCTGCAAACCACAACAGATGGATCTATGCCGCAAAAAATACAGGTAGGACATGACAGTTTTTAAAATTAAGTCATTCAGCTTTGGAGGGAACAATGTACAATGCAACCATATCCTGACACTGCACGTTAAGAACATACTGCAGTAGTTCACCTTAAAAATCTCTGCCCCCTCTTCCGACGAGTGACTCAGCAGGGTGGCTGTCCCCAAGGTTGGTCCATTAAAGTGCAAACATTAATAAAACATCATGTCCTTGCTTCAGCCTGTGCGTGGAGATAACAACTGCTTTTCCTTTCAGCTTTAGTTGTTGTGTGTTCAAACAGATCAGTTGACTGACTTTTCATCCCTTTTGTGCTTTTGTTCCAAATTATTTTACACACCTGTGTCCCAAATCCAGTCTATACATCTCACCCGTATGTCAAAAGGGCAAAAAAGTGAGACCTTGAATCACACTCTTTAGTGCGTATTAAACAAGGACATCATGTTTTCACTGCTCTCACAGCAGCCAATGGAAACATTTCGCTGCAGGTTCCCCTCATGGGTATTTCCTGTTCCTCTAATTCTGTTTGACTGCAAAAGTCAAAAGGAATCCATGATCAAACTCCAGACAAATGTCAGTGTTTCTGAGGACATTTAATTCTCTGGTTACGTGGAGCAAGACATGTGCATTTTAAAAGCCAGGAACTAAAGCATCATCATCGTGCACAGTGAACTGATGAGAGTCCACATGTGATTTTGACAGACAGATGAGTGGAATATGGCCCTTCCATCAAGTGTGTTTACGCTCACTCTTTCATCTGTTTTAGGAATTGCAATTTACTAAGAGCAAATTAAGTTTGGCTGACACTGGTTTTGGTGTGCATGTTAGCATTACTCTGCATGCTGCTTAAATACCTGCATGCACCAGCCAAAGCACTGTAACCAAAGGGGACAAAGTGATCAAACACAACAATACAGGGCTCAGCTTTTTGTACATCACTATAGTGGGTAGAAGGCAGAACTTGCAGATGTGGCCTAAAAGCTGACAAAGACCAAAGGACAGGATACAAATGACCTGAACCACAAAACAGGAGAATCTCAGACTGAAAGGAAGAATAAAGACTGAACAATGAAGGTCATTGTGTCCTCAGGTTGTTCTCATGGACTTGCTGTGTCACTGTTGACTTATGGTAGGAGAGGACAATGACAACTTGTCCTCTTCATGCTGCACTCTCTGGGCCTTTCAAGTTCACAGAAGGTACATGCTACCTTTGATTTCCATGAAACCCGCCCAGTATGAATGACAAATTGTCCTCACCCTATTATTAGTTTTGCTTACACAATGTACTGTACTTCCAGTTAATCTTACAACAGAGGACTCAGTACTGGATTCAACAGAAGCACAAAAATAGTGGTACATTTGAATTTTAAATTTGAGTTTTTCCATATGCATATTATGTTCTACTTAAAGCTGTGCAGTGGCGCGTCATGATAAAATGTTTTTATCCTGAGAACTTGATGTAAACAGGGTGAAACCCTAAGAGCGAGTCTTACCTGCTTGCCGTCCAGTGTGTAGATCCTCTTGACGATGCCACTTTCAAGCTTGATTGCCTCTGTGATGTCAGTGAGGACCTGCTCGAAGGAGTGAGCGGTTTTCTTGTTGAGCAGGACTCTCACAGCTTTGCGTGGCTTCACACCACTGCGCATCACCGTCACAAGTTTGGGTCGAACAAAGTCCCTGGTCTCTTTGGGGTCGCCCACAGCTCTGGCAGCAAAGGACTGCATGTTCTTCTGGTTTGCCGAGGCCTTCACATTCACAGACCAGTTGGGATTGACGTTCTTCGTGTAATCGACCTTCTTGTAGATGTTCTCTGATGCACAAACATAGCTTTCCCCTGTGGTGGTGAAAGAAATTGGGTTAGAGTGATGTAACTCATTCAAGCTATTCAACTGACACCTGAGAATCCCAGAGGCGTCTCTGGTTTAGAATCATCTGAACCTTCAGGAGTTATGAAATGTAAATACCAGTGGGAGAAACTAAGCTTCAGCAAATTGATCTAATGAGAGCGACTGTCCTTTGTTGAAGCGTGATTCATACGGCATGTGGTTATTTTCGGACCTTGCCGACAATAAATACGATTTTATTTGTCTCTGTTTCAAAATATTGTTTTATAATCTTCAAAACCACAAACTAAACTTAATGGATCCTCTTGTATTGTGTTGACAACATGAGCAGATACATATCACTGAGATAAATGGGAATATGTCCTGTGTGCGTTATACTGTAAAGTATATTCTTCAAAGTAATCTACCATTTTTTCTAAGGACAAAGTTATTGAGTCTGATGTTTTAAAATATGTCTACAGCAAGTTCATTCCTTTGAAATAATCCATGAGAAATTGAAATCCATGGTAATATTTTGTGATCACGGATTGTGATGTACAGCAACTCGCACATCCACGTCTTTGTCTGGTGCTGAAGTAAAATAAGAGCTGAAACTTCAAAGATCTCCCGTGAGAACACAGCACAAATTATTCCAACAATCCCTATGTTGTATGGCACACACCGTCAGTAAAAACAATATACATAGGAGAGACACGTCTTCACACTTTGACAAGTCTCATTCGTATTCGAGAAAAACTGTATTTTTAAGTTTAAGTTGTGTCGTTGGCTTGTTTAGACACTCACTGAAGAACCTATTCTGCCTCCAACAGACGATTTATTGTGTTTAGGTTGTGTTTAGGATAGTGAAAGTGCATTACTACGTTACATTTTTTCCCACCTATACAGGAATCATATCAAACAGTGTGGAGTCTATGGATTAAAGCCACATTGGAACAAACCATAGACTGAGGCGGTTTCATCCTTTGCCACACCCATTATCAAAAACACAAACATATACGAAGAGAAGTTACATCTGCATTAACTGATTATATTATATTATGTCAGGAGGTTTCCCAATATATTGCTCTGTCCTAATAATAACTGTCCTAATAATAACTATAACTTTACTCGTGCAGCATCATCACACAATCTATCTAATCTTTAATTTTCATCGTCATTCATTACCTCACAGTTTTCCAGCAGATTGTGCTGAGGAGCTAAAGTAAAGACAAAAGGCAGCAGGGGGAAAGCGATAAAGAGACATTTTTGGCAAAAAAAAAAAAAAGAAAAAGGGTGGGGTGATTTAGAAGGCAGCAATTAGGGCAAGTGTGGAGAAATTACAGCAAGGACAAAAGGCACACAATAGGATTACTTTGTGCAGAAGAGATTGAGCAATTAATTACAGCCCATTAGAGGAAGCACATTGTAATGCCCCCCCCCCACCACCAACGAACCTCAAGCCCCTGCATGAATTTGCAACACACAAACCCACCAACCCACTGTGGCACACGCACGCCCACGCCTCTCTCCTCAGCAGCTCAAGTTTCAGAGATGACCGCCTCCATTTAGTCTAAGCTGCAGTTCATCTTTTTAGTTTTACTCCAAACTTGTCTGTAGGTTGTGCTTCAATGAGTCATGTTTTTCCAGCAAGTTAATCATTAAGTTGCATCATGTGATGAGGTCCAAAAATAATTTCTGTTTAAATGGATTTCAGGATTTGGCAAGGTAAAATCAGGAATCTGCAAATATGGTTGACAATTTGAATGTGTGCTTTTCTTAAATAAAAACTTTATGTTGCTGCATTTGAGCCAATGCTTTACCAGCCAATTACAGTAAGGCTTTCCTCTATGAGGCCGGGCCGGTGCATGCATCATCCTGTTAGATGCCAAGAAAATAATTAATTCAACTGGCACAAATGTTTGCAACTCATCTTTGGCATCTTTACACACAAAAATGTGTTATTCTATTCATCCCAGTGAGGCCAAATACAGACTATAATATATAATACTACTGAGCTATAATATATACACTAACAGCCATGATGGCAGCTGACTGTGTATAAAATACAGTATGTCACGATGTTAAATACCTTGACCTCTGACAGCTAATGGCTGACTTGGTAGAAAAAGTTGAAGTGATCACAAGGTGATAATGCATTTTCACCAACAACAAGGAGAACAGTCGTGTCAAAGAGCAAAGTTTGGATGGTGTAGGGATTTGATTGGCAAGTGTCTGGGGTGGAATATTTGCCTAACATTATTTGAATGGCTATTGTTCACACAGCCTGTTGGAAATTTCCTAAAATTGGAGCTTCACTTTACTGCATTAAAAAGGAACCCTTCAGATTAAAAGGGTACTACATCACAGGAAAGATTACAGGAGTCTGAAAGGCAGAGGTAAGACTTCAAATTTCAAACAACTGAAGGACAAACATACTAGATCTCCTTCAACACTGTGGCCTAGAGTGTCAGCTGGCAGACAAAAGAAGTGATACAGCATCTTATGAAGGACATGCATTACATGGGATGAACAAGGGCTTTGGAGGGAGTGCAGCTAAAACATTGCTTACCCTCCTCTAGTTCGTCCAGTGATGAGATCCTTTCTGAGCCATCAATAGTAAAGATGAAGCGAACTCCCTGTGGCAGGTTGATGTGGTCAGAGAGAGAGCGTGTGAGGTCAGCCAGGAGGGCATCAAAGGTGCGGAATCGATCGTTGGCCACAGCGTACACGATGCCCTTGAAGTAGCGGTCTCCATTTCGGTAGAAGCGCACCTTCTTGGCCTTCTTTTCATTGCTGAGGGCCTGCAGGGTGCGTGTGCGATAAAAGCTGCAGTGGGCACTGTGGGTAGGGCTGGGGAGACCATTCATGCGGCCGCCCCGTGGGGTACGGGATGCCTTGTCTCGCTCGTCAAAATGTCCAAAGTCTAGCTCCATGGTGACGGACGGTTGTGATGGGTGTGATAAATGTGGGGTGGTGGTGACCAGCTCTGAAGAGTCTGGGAAAACAAGGACATTGGGATATGGCTCGTTTCTAAAGCATGGATCACACAATCAGAAATGTTAAATGGCAGGAATACAGCATCTCTTAATTAACCAACAAAAATTATATTTTATTAGTTAACACCAAGAGAAAAAAGTGCAATTAGCAATGGGACACAGGACTATATATATTTCTCATTTCGTGAATACTTTAGGCTTTGCCTAAACTGCTTGAACATTATATGATACAAGCATACATAAATATGATGCATCTCTGTCACTTTTCCCAGTTTCCCTCTGACATAAACCGTGATCACAGCCTCAAAAACTCATTGACACATATCTAATAAAAACTTTAACACAGCCAGGAAACACACATACCAGTTCTATTTACCAAGCTCTGACACAATGTCCTTGCTTTGTTAATTTAAACAAGAATTATTTCAAATCACAAATTAATCAGTAGAATAAAGCAGTGATGTAATGCGCGTCACCCGTTTTGATTTCAGATTGCCATTGCCATACTGACGGAAATGTCACAACAACACAAGTTGCTCATTAACATATTTTATCATTATTTATATGGAGTCATCACAGTTAAATATGAAACGGTCAAAATATATAGACTGAGCAGAATAGCATCATAATGGTAATACATAAAAGGTGTATTTATATTACAAATATATAAAAGTGAGTTGTTTTTAGTTTTGTATGATGTTTTCTGATAAATATTAGCGTGAAATAATTGTATACATTACATATGACTGGGTCCCTGTTGTCAAGCTCCATAGAGTTTTTAAGGAAGTCCCATTTCACATGCCTCCATTACTTTGTATGTGGCTGAAGACCGCATTTGTGTAGAGCTAAAACCATTACAGATGTTGGGACTGGTCCCTACATATTGACATCTATTTTGATGTCAATTTGAGGATGTCCTCAGTAAACTCCGTCTCCCCCCCCCCATTTTGTTTCATGCATTTAAATTGGCCACTTAAATACTGTCTTATAATTGTTATTTATTTTATTGACTCCATCAATAGTTGACATAAAGATATGACCCACTGAAAGCACAGTATGTAGACATTTACTGCCACCACTCATTCATGTGCTGGAGCCTCCAGTCCTCTCCCACTCATGGTACTGCTGCTGCTGCTGCTGCTGCTGACTAGGGTTTTATGACAGAATCACTGATAGGGGAGGGACTTCAGCAGAGAGGCTGCTCTTCTGGTGACAAAGGCCAGGTTCCAAGCCCATCTGCTGTGCTAATGGGCAGAGCTAAAAGTGACCCTTCCCCACTGGATCATCAACTAGGACAGTCCATTGTCTTCAGCAGGGTGACCGCCCTCAGAGTGGCATCACCATCATTGCTGCTGCTGCATATTCGCTTGCACGAAGAGAGGACATCCATTAGGAATTCATCATTATGACCTTATACGAGATGACTTAAGTCAGTGCCATAAATTATATTGTCACACTAAAATTACTCAAAATAAGTCGAATGCGTTGAATTTTTTTGGGGGGGATAACCGTGCATTGGGGAAACTGTTAATATTGTACATGAGAAACTTAAAATGTTGTCCAGCTGACCAACATACAGTCCTAGTAATTTACTTTTAAGTGCCACAAGGGGGGAGTATGCTCCTTTTCTTTGTCAGACCTCATGACTTAAAAAGATCTTAAGTTTTTCCACTTTAAAATGGTGCTAAAAATATCCTTGTAAAATATCTTAGACACTTTTTAACAATTCAACACTTCGTAACTCATTTGAAAGTTTTTGTAACCTTATTAATCCTTGTTCATGCAGTTCATCTGCACCTATAAGCTTTTACAAAATGTGAGCAAATGTGAACAAAATGGAGGTAGACTATTGACAGAAGCCTCTGCCCATTAATATTTCACCATCCTACAAATGTGTGTATAAAGGCATGCTCACAATCACAATGAAGGGCAGTTGCTTGGCCAGAATAAGTGTGGCAAGAGACTTGTATCATCCAACGCTGCCTTGATATGACACATTTCACATCATCATCATCATCGTCGTCATCATCTCATGGGTCAACACACTGCAAAACGACCATTAAATCTGACCCACGCACACATTATTGCTGCAGTGACAGGATATTTTTGGTGTTCCTGACTGAGCCACCCACCCAACACTCCAGCAGCAAACCAAGCTGATGCTGATGATGGCGATGATGATGATGATGCTGCTTAAGGCCGCGATGACCATAAAAAAGGCCCCAAAAGCACTTGACATGTCTCACAAGAAAGCACTTTGTAAAATGTTACAATATGTCTAAGGCAGCCACACAAGGATACTTCTCCTTCAGTCAATACCCAGTGCCTACAATGTTTGAATGATCAAACCTTGGCAGTAGTCAAGTACTGATGGTGGTTGGTGGAGAAGCTCCTTCATCTCCACCAAATCTGATTCACCAACAATCTCCATGCACCCGAGAGCAGTTTTAAAAGTCACAAAGACTCAGTCTCCTGACAATAAACTATTTCATTTGTGGTGGATGATGAGTGCGGCCACATGGCAGTGGCTCCAAACGCAAGTTTTTCCACCAGGGAAAAAGAAAGAGCACACCACCACCTCCTCCTCCTCCTCCTCCTCCTCCTCCTCCTCATCATCATCATCATCATCCTCCTCCTCCTCCTCCACATCCACCTGCATGTAATCACCTTCAGCCCTTCTTCCTTCCTCACTGTAATGCCTCCTATAATGTCCCAACTTTAACATTATAACATCACACGATTTACGCGTTAAAAGCCACACAAGTCTGCGGATGATTGCACTCGGTGACACACTTACCTGCGTCGCTGCTTGCGGAGTGAAGGGAGTGAGGGTGTGGGTGTGTGAGTGCGGGAGTGAGTCGACACTGCAGGATGGAAGCACGCCGTCTTTCCCCTCGCCTTTGTCTGCTTCAGTCTGAGAGCCGAGCCGCTGCCTGCCTCACTGGAGGAGCCACTGGGTCCTAAAGCCAATGAGCGCGAGACCCGCCCACTGTGGAAATAACCGACGGTGCCAGTCAGTCAGAGTGGAGAGGGTGGAGCCGACATCTGTCCTACCAAAGGTGCATGGACTGAAAGATTGTTGACAGTCAACACTAATGACATATGGTCCATCTTTTCCAGTAAATCGGTTTCTCCAGCAAATTCCAACTGCACCCGCTTATCATCACATTTTATGGGCTGTTCACTTCTTCACTATGTTATTTTAAAGGTGTAACTACGGTGGCGGCCATATAAACACAATATATGAATACAAACGAATAAAAGTCACATTGCCGCGCAACAATAATGTTCTCGCTGGTCAGGTTTGCAGAAAATTCTGTCTCTCTCCATCTCCTCCTTTATTGAGCCTTTAAGCTGAGAGCGCCCTCTGCAGGTTTGGAGCACTTCCGTTGTAGTTACTGGTTATGCAGTGTTGTGGTTACTGTTTTTTTTTTTTTCGGTTTGCATCATTTGGTGTTTTGCATCGTTTCTTTATTTGCAGCACATTTAATGATTACGCATTTGACTTTGTTTTTTGCAGTGCCTTTTTTTCCATTTGCCCCACGTTTCTCTGTTTGTATCTCGTTTAGACTTGAGTTTGACTTTGTGAATTTGCACCGTTTCTGTACTTGAAGCTGTTTTCTGTAACCGAGACGCATCGGGCCGTCGCAGTGCATTTGGCCCCCCTCGGCCACCGCATGTGACACAAAATTTAAATGTAAACAAATGCCCATTACATCCAAACCATTCTCACCTGTATCAGTACCATGCAAATCTCTTGCTGCTGCACGCAGGAAGAGATTTGGCAGCATCACACTGTGCCACAAACAGGTTGAGGTTTGACTGAGAACACAAAGAAACGTCCGCAAACGTTCTCTGGAGAAAATGTTTCTGTTCAAGAAAACCAAACAGAGGCAGAACAGCGATATCATCAGCAACACAAGTTACACACTGCAGCTTCAAAGACACAGTGCATAACATTTGTTGACAGAAAGTGAATATAGTACCATCTGTATGTTTGTGTATGAGTAAAATCTCCATAAAATTTGTTTGGTTTTTGTAGCCTCAGAATAAGCCTTTTGAAAGTTCATATGTAAGACAGAGACTGTCATGTTTGTAAAGTAGCTCCAAACAGACAAACAAGCCAGACTGTGCTTTTTCAAATTTTGAGGTGGGAGATAACTATGCAAATGAAAATGATCAACATCTACTATGATATACAAAGGCCACTGTAGTTCCCTGACACCTGAGAAAGCTGAGGGTGGGAGGAATGGTTCCTTTGTTTGTGCTATTGTCTGCAGTCCCACCATTAGATGTCACTATTTCTTACACATTGGACCTTGACAGAAAAAGCTCACCCAATAATGTCTGCTTAAATGTACCGCACAGTATCTTCAGAAATAGACAGCCCTTTCACTGTCCTGCGCCAAAGTCCAGTGTCTACATTTTAAGCTCACAGGGACACATGAGTATTAGTTTCCTGCTGTCTCATTTGGTAAGTTTGCATCATGTAGGTAAATTCAAATGAAGAAATTGAAATACTTAAGTCACAAGATAACATATTTGAACTTACTGAAGGAGGCAGTGGTAGATATTCTTCAGGGATGCTCCTGCTAGCTTTTTTGAGTGGGCTCATGTGAGGATATCCTGCAGACAGTCCAAACCCATTTCTCTGGACATTATTCGGACTTTGTGAATGAAAGAAATGTCCCATTGTCCTCTAAGCAGACCAAATCCCCCCCCCCCCCAATTTAATATGTCCTCAAGACCTGCCTAGAGTAAAGGTCAGAGAGCTGCAGCTGACTCACCCTGATAATCCTGCCGGCCACTTAAACAAGCTGTCAGAGCTTATTCTTATTGGTCAGATTTCCAAAACTTGCCCCATACAGAAAAACAGTAGAGATTCAATATAACCTCTTTAGTCATCATTGTAGTGCAAACTTCAAAGCTGTTTATTTCTCTCGGAAAAGTACGGCTGCTGTTGGACTTTATTAGAACCTGCATCTACATTTGATTGAATGACCAGTTAAAACCAATTTCTGCCAGTATTGGCTTTGGTGCTGGCATACACAGTGATTATTTTCTTTAACCTAAAACATAAAGAAAGACTCCTCTTCCTCAATAGGCTCACTACTGACTGAATCATCACTTTCTCACCATGAAGTTATATTCAGTTTCAAGGGGGGTGGGGCTGAAAATGTCTTTCATTGATGTTACTCTGTAACCAGTTGAGTAAGAAAGGTTGTGTGTAGTGTCATATTAATTTCACTGAAAGCTCTGTCAGGCTACTCACTGTCAGTGTCATACACTGAGGGAAAGGTGAGACGTGCAGCTTCAGAGTCGTCATGTGATACTCCCATCAGACCAAGAGGTGTCAAAGAAAACACAAACATAACATTAGGCCAAACTTCACTCAGACAAATGAACCTCACTGTTGTGAAACTCCTTGAAATGACTTGTGGGCCTCAAAACTGGGACAAAGTGGGAATGAATAAGGTTACACAAAGTTCATCATCAATTTGATCAGGAATGACCTGAGGGCAAATGAGAGAGTGAATGTTTTGTTGGCACACTTTGTGATGCACTTGTGTGTTATTACGGTGAAGAGGCACAAAAACCCTGCACAAGAAATGTTTTATAATCTCTGATATTAAAATCTACTTTCTTGGCCTTGGTATAAAATACTGCTTTATTTCAGACACCATTCATTTGTTGGCCTTTTGAGTGTTTCAACACAATTAATGGGTTATGTTATGGGTTGATATTATTTAATTTAAGTATTTTACTCCCATTTTTAATCTTTCATCCTGTTTCAATGATCACGTGTTTAAAATTGTATCCACTGTTTGTTGACTGCCTGTTGGATGAGTGAGAGTACTGCTGACTGCCCAACAAATTGCCTCTTGAGAATAATAGAGCTGTTCTATTCTATTCTATTCTATTCTATTCTATTCTATTCTATTCTATTCTATTCTATTCATTGGGTTATAAGAATATGAATTCATTGTATCAAAGCACCTATTCACTAGGCATCTGCTAATATTGGATCATAGATGTTAAAATATTTACTTAATTTTTTTCTATTACATCCTTCATTCAGAAATGCACCTAATTATCTGGAGCATGCCGACCTATCAGTGCATCTTGTTGGTTGAAAATCAACATTTACATGAATTATCAAAGTAAAGATCCAAAATTTTTCATGCAAATGTTATTATGTGGAAATCAGTTAATGGACAGGGCCTCATTTATTTTTTCTCTTTGTCTAAATGCATGGGACTTTAACTAGAATGAGGGTGTTCACAAAACCTCGGGATCAGAACAATGAAGATATATACTGTAAATAAGTTAATAAATAAATTTTTATACCAAAGGCATCGCTTTTCAACCCACTGCCTCACAAAGGCCAGTGCATAATGAGTCCTTGTTTTTAAGAGCCAACAAAAGTAGGTGACTCGTTCCGCAGTAGGCTGCGTTCTATTTGTCGTCTATTCCGCTCGCCTCAGGCAGAAAAGCTTCACTTTAAAACTCAGCTGTTGTCACATTCTGGAGCCTCTCCTTTGCATGTCAAGCATAACTCTAATTCACTCTGATGGCTGGCTGCTCTGCACCTCCCTCACTGAGCTGCTGCCCACTGCCTGCACTCTGGGTGAGGGCAGAGGAAGAAAGTGTCAGTGCAGGAGGTAGTTTATGAGGGTGAGGGCACATTTGTACACCTCCTCACTCTCAGCTGGGTGCTGTGTCATGTAACGCCTCCTGCCGAAAGTGTAGCTTCTCAGTGACTTCCCAAATCTGTTCACACCATTGTTTGTTTTGTTTTTTCGAAATAATCAGAGAATGGACGTAATATCCTTATGCAGGTTAAGAAGGAAGTGTTTCACAGTGAATACACTTGATATGATATGTTTGTCTACTCAGGTTTTTATCTGTTGTGCCAAAAACACTGAAAAGGGAGATATCCTTCACCTATAAAAGTGGTTTAATATATTTGCAACTAATCACATACAAGTGTATTGGCATCACAGTTTTCATTGGCAGTGGACGATGATCTTCCCTGCAAGTAATATGGGTGACTGAATATAGTTGGCTTATTCTAAACACCAAAATACTATAAAATGCTACATGATTAAAATTCTATTCAAAATTATAACCACCTAAAACTAAAAACTGCAGTTTTTGAGGGTACAGGTCCTTTTCATAGGGTCTGCCATGTTACACCTTCATGTTTCCACAGTGGCCGACAATGGACAAACCATACACAAACCAACCGACAACAGTAAAGATTGTATGTTCCTCAAAGTGGAGGGTGAGATTTCAGGTGCTGGCAAAGACAGAAGTAGACGTCCCTGCAATCCTCCACCGAATCCTACTGACTAAAAGAAACCATGTCTTCTTCACATATACACCTTTTAGAGTGAGAGATGGCTTTTACAATAATTGTGCCAAAGTGTTGAAATTATTCAACTGACATCCCCTCATTGTGCCTTCATGCATCATTACTGTCAAATTAAAACAGCCTCATAATAATAGACAATTTGAAGTTATTTAAATTCTGCTCAGCAAATGTCAGGAAGTTAGGTGGAGCAGCTTAGTCACAGCTTCCTTTCCTGTCACCGATGACCTGTGGTTAATGCCTATCCCGAATTAAAACTTATTCACTGCACAGAATGCTGCATATGTTAAGATTCAAGTCAGGTTAGAAAGGGTTTCCAGGGCAACAGGGACATGATATAAATAAAGTATTGTTTTAGTTGCTTTTTATGCAGATATCCATTTGAATTTGTAAATGTATACAATATCATATTAAGTAAATAACCAAAAATATTTTTTAAATAATCATATGATTGCTTTTTTTATGTATTATGTGTCATTTAACAGCCTTTCTGACCTTCACAATTTACCTCCAGTTCCAATCATTTAATCCTCAAAAATCTGAAAATCTGGCCTTTCAGAAAGAGCTGTGTGCTCAGTGTCGACATTACAGGGTGACATGGACTGCAGGATAAGCATAAGTGGTTCACAGCTGGTGTTAGGGGGAAACACGAGAGATGTGTGGAGAAGGCCGGCCGACCAGGGACGGGAGGGAAGCGGAGGGGAGGGGTCTTGTGGCGATATTATGGGGGGTTTTGCAGCCATGACAACTGATGGTGGAGGAAGTAAACAGATGTCCACAAGCTGGCAGACAGGCCCCGAGTGGACGAGCCACAGAGAGACAGGTGGACACTCTGAAACACAGTGGGACTGTAGTGACTGTGAAGCCAAACAGGGATCTGAATATAGAGCACAGACACTGGCGTGTTTCATTAATAAATGTCATTGTAAATTTATCATTGAACTTAACATGAATGGGATTCACCATTGACATATATATGTATATATATATATAGAGAGAGAGATTTTTTTTATGTATATTCACAGTTAATGGCATTGTTGTTAACCACTGTTGAAATAAATTGATAAATTGGAGGTTTTATGTTTATTGTTGAAGTGATACATCATCAAAGTGAACATCCTTCCTCCACCAAATTAAAGTAACTTCTAAGAGTGAGGCCAACACAGTTGTTTATGTCACTTCTCTTCCAGTGTGTTGTGATTCAAAATTGTAACAATGATGACTAAGGATGACAATGGTGACTGTAATGATGATGCAGCAAGAAAGCAGTGATGTCCTCAGGGTGAAACCATCACTGACAAGCTGGTAAATCTGAGCACAGGAAGTAAGAAGAGATGCACTGTTGTCCTCGTCAACACCGACATGACCGTCAGCGTTGACACTTCCAACCCAGCTGCTTGGTTGACAACAGGCTGAGGGTTCAAGGTGACTCTGCGCTGTGATGGCTGTGGTGTTCAGGGGATGGCAGCATCACTGTGATGCCTCCAGGGCCATTAGTGCATCAGGAGAAGGAAAGCAATAAGCTAAGGCTATGTTCACTGACATCAATACTGATTATGTACAGGTCCGACAACAACACTCAGCACATTCATACAGACAAGAAGCCACATGGATTCTGGTTCTGTTTTCATGTCGCATGGCCACATATTAGATACATATCTGATTTAATTTAATAATTGGTTTGTCAACCAATTATTTTAGTGTAGAACAAACATGGAGCTCATCTTTTTATATTTCTTTTAGTGAGTGATTTATTTTGGTCACTGCAAGGCAGAAGTAACTGTATACAATAAAATTCAAGAAAATGTAATTATACTGAAGAATTCCACAACACTATAAAAGACTAGTATAAAAGAAAGTGAATGAATCAGGCTGCATAGGATGATGATCCTGATCCATGAGTGTTTTATAATGTAAAATTGTTAAAATTACAATTTCACACACACACACTGCCCACAGCATGACTCATTATGGTGGGATGGTGTTGTTCCCATAACAAAAGAGATGAGCAGAGCAGACCATGTGTAGTAATGGCAGCATCTTTAAACAATGTCTCATTGCCACGGAAGCTTATTCATGGCTGGAAAGACCTTGAGAGGCTCATTTTGAGCCTAATCAGCTGCAGAGTTTCCGAGAGGAGCAACAATGAGCAACAGAAGGTGACGTCATGCAATGTGAAGTCCACAGAGAAGCTTTTCCCTTCCTCAGAAACACTGTCAGGCTCGTCATCATCAATTGAACTGCTGCTGCCTCACAGACGTGTGTCATCATTATATGTTTTGCCATTTTCTCATAATCTCGTCCTCCCTCCATCTGCTGTCTCATCGTAATCGTACAGTGCAGTGCCCGTGTTGGCATGTGGGAATCTGAGCGCTATCACGTGAACAATGGAAGAAAACATGGAGGATGAAATGAAACAGGTTTGTATGTGGGCGGCTCAGACAATAAGTTAGAAGTAGGGAGAGAGAGAGAGAGAGGATCCAAAAAAAGTTCAATATGACCTGGATTTTCTTCATGCTCTTTCATATCACCATGTGGGGAGTCACCATTGTGCCTACTCAAGTAGCTTTGTCTGCTCGGCAGATTTTCTAATGAGGGGCTTTTGGAGGAGGATGACAGAGCACTGTGCCTGTTCTGTCATGGGAGGAGGGGCAGTTAAAGGAACTGAGAAATGCTCGGTCCATGGATACGCCTAGTTGTAGACAGACTACCACCACACACACACAGATGTCCTGCTGGCAGCTTGGTAGTACCGTTAGGGCTAAAAAAGGGTGGCATTAGTCTGAAACTCTCATTATGTTAGATACACTGAAAACCCCTAATCTAGGCTCGAAATGATAGGGGTAGAATCAAACCAAACTGGGCAAGAAGGCAATAGACCTTCAGTTCAGACGACTCAGATCGGTTTTGTTTTTATTTTATGCTGTGGAGCAAACGCTGTGCTCAAAATATGCACAGAAAAGCAACAGTATTTCATCTTGTAATAATAATATAACTGTTTCTATGCCCCCCCCCCCCCCCACCACCAAGGTGTGATGTTCAGAAAACTAATATTTACACACAGATTTATTGAACAAAACATGTGGTTCATTTTCAACCGTATGAAATGTCATTGAACTTTATCACTATCTTGCATTATCAAACACTCTGATCGGCCATAACATACGAACAAGACAGAGGTTACATTGTTGTGACTGATCAGTTTATACAAACACAAATCAACCTCTTTATTAGGTTCACATTTTCATTTTACATTTTCTTTTTAATACAAATATCTCATTGGCCAATTACATAGCCAGCAATTTACTGCATTTTAACATGCAGACACGGTCAAGACAACCTGCTGACGATGAAATTGAGCATCAGAATAGGGAAGAAAGGTGAATTAAGTTATTCTGAATATGGTAGGTTAGTAGGTTAGTCTGAATATTTCCGTAAATACTGATCCCCCAGGATTTTTAATTATTAAGTGATTAAGTGATTACAAAAAGAGAAGAATGGCCAGATTGGTTTGTGGTCATTAGAAGGCAACAAATAAACCATGGTATGCAGAAGACCATCGATGAACACACAACACATCAAACCTTGAAGAGGATGGGCTACAGCAGCAGCAGCAGCAGCAGACCACACTGGGGGCAGGGTCACTCCTGCTGCTATATTAGGTGTATAAGTAATAATTACAGAGTTTTCCTTCACATTCTCAATGTAGCTTAGTGGAAGTTTTGTGACATCTTCTATACCCAACCAAAAGGTTGTCCCTTTGTGTTTGTACTGTTGTGAGGCAGACGCAGGAAGGACAGCTGGTCAATAAATCATTCAACCACAAATGTGTGAAGATGGAGGTCCAGCAAGCTCGTCTCTCACAAGAGGTGGTGTATCACCGTTACTCAGACAAATGTGACTACATCCAAGTCAAAACTGTAGATAAGTGCAGATAAGTGCATGATGTTAGGCCAACAGCTTGTTGTTATGGGAACAGTTGAAGGTGCACCATCAAAAAGTATCATCAAACACAGTAAGCATTAAAGTTTTGGAAACCATTAAAGGTTACGGTTTGATTGTCACACTTTCATCATGTTTATCCATTTGTTCTTGCACTATTATAATTATATTAAACCCAACATATGTCTGCGTATTTTCACAAGGAGGTAAAAATGTTAGTGACCTGTGTGAAGAAGCCAGGAATGGAAAACCAGGAAACCTTTTTGTGGCCAAAATGTCCATAAAACACTGATACTGAACTAACCTACTAATGAAAATTGTATCAGTATTTTTTTTTATTATCTAATCTTATTTTAATTATTATGTTTTACATTTATTATTCTTATAAATACTATATGAATACTAGAATATGAATATATTCTTATAATATTCATTTGATGCTGTGACCAAATTCTATTCTATTCTATTCTATTCTATTCTATTCTATTCTATTCTATTCTATTCTATTCTATTCTATTAAGAAAATGTTACTTGGCTGCCATCTGCTGGATCATTATCACATTACAACATGTAATCCAACCCTGAGTTAGAAGTTGGTTTTAAAGGGATAGTTCACAGTTATTCCCAGGCCCAATGTATGTCAACACAGGGCAAATGCTAAAATTGGTATGAATTTAAATATCTTAATATAGTAATGTGATTTAAAACACATGAAAACAAAATAAAAAATACATAAGAATAAATAATTTATGCACCGGGGACCTAAATCTGTTCGCATCAGTCACATTATGGGGACTTGTCTTCCTTATGGGGACAAAAACCAAGGCCCCATAGCATAAATTACTACATTTCAAGATTAGGTTAGTTTAGGATTAGGGTACTAGTAATTATGGATTAGGTTAGAGTTAGGCTCCAGGAAATAAATGTACGTCAATGCAATGTCCTCTGAAGTCATGAAAACCAGTGTGTGTGTATATACATGTCTTAAATAGGCTCTGAGGACCAATTGTGACATTGCGAGGAGATTTTGGCTGGTTCTCACAACTTTAACAGGCTTTTGATGTTTAAGACTTTTAGGTTTTAGGGTTAGAATTGGGTTTTGCATTATTTCCGAGTGTCCTCACAAACATCGCAAAACCAGGAGGTGTGTGTATGCGTGTGTCCCAAAGCTGCAGCGCAGAAGCTCACTTTATCACAGACATATAACTATATTATAAACATATAACCTTATTACAAACATATAACTATATTATAAACATATAAATATATTATAAATGTATAACTACATTATAAACATATAACCTTATTACAAACATATAACTATATTATAAACATATGACCTTATTACAAACATATAACTATATTATAAACATATAACCTTATTACAAACATATAACTATAACCTTATTACAAACATATAACTATATTATAAACATATAAATATATTATAAACGTATAACTACATTACGTATAACATATTATATTGTACTGTATCCGAACATTTATTTTGAAAAGCTGATCTAACCGGATGTCCCCGTTAAACTTTTCCAACTGGACACACATATATTATAAACATATAACCTTATTACAAACATATAACTATATTATAAACATATAAATATATTATAAACGTATAACTACATTATAAACATATAACATTATTACAAACATATAACTATATTATAAACATATGACCTTATTACAAACATATAACTATATTATAAACATATAACCTTATTACAAACATATAACTATATTATAAACATATAACCTTATTACAAACATATAACTATATTATAAACATATAACTATATTACGTATAACATATTATATTGTACTGTATCCGAACATTTATTTTGAAAAGCTGATCTAACCGGATGTCCCCGTTAAACTTTTCCAACTGGACACACACACACACACACTCAGACAAAGCAGTGCAGGGCAGGCTATGGTGGCAGTGAACGCGCACGGACCCACAGTGAGCTCATCTCTCCGTGACAGTGTCTTTCTGTGAACATGTCTGTGAACGAGGTTTACGTGTTCAGACCCTTCAAGCTGATCGCGCTGCTCTGCGTCTTTCTGGCTCTGTGTCTGGACGTGGTGGCTCTGCTGAGCCCGGCGTGGGTCACTGCGGAGCATTTCTCTCTCTCTCTGTGGGAGTCCTGCTCCCAGTCCGCGGCACGGGACCCGACCGAGGAGGCTCCGTGGAACTGCTTCTCCACCCTCACCTCTGGTAGGAGCCGCTGCCTGATGTTTGTTTGTTTGTTTGTTTTACATCCACCAACGCATGCTTTCACGACGCGTAACTTTTGGTTCCTGTGGTTAATTTTACATGTAGAGTTATGAACAGGGGCGTAGACAAAGGGGGGCTCCCGAAGAACGGCTGAGTACTCTAAAGGGATAGTTTGGGTATTTTGAAGTGAGGCTGTATGATGCACTGACATGGTGAATGCACTGACTTTGCTTGGGTGTTGTTGTGTTTAGCCAGCCTGAGACTCAAGTTCACTCTCAGGGAAAACAAGGCAGCCTCTGGGGAAAAACACAAGGGAAAACAGGTTTTATCCACTTCACAAAAGTCTCCAATACCTTTAAATATGTTTTACGTGCAATCATGCAGCCATCTCACCTGGAAACTGACGTTTGTGTCGCTTATAATTGCAATACCCCAGCTCACTCTCCTGCACCAAAGCCCCTAGAGAAAATGAGCAATTTTAGCTCACAAGGACAATGGACACATCACAAAGTTCAAATATGTTATCTTGTGACCCCTGTGTTTGAATTTCTTCCTGAGGTAGACACAAAGTTACCATATAAAGTTACCTTCCGAGTGCCCACAAGATAAAAATACTCACTGCACTATTGACGTATAGCACTTCCTCAGAGAAAACATGTTTTCCAGTTTTACTGTGTAACATAATGTGTGCTGCACTGGTAATTATGCCTTGTGTTACAACGCCGCAATTGGTGGATTTGGTTTTAAAAAGGCATGTTATCAGTGGTTTATTTCAGTGTCTGGTACAGTATCGGGGCCGTGCAGAGGCTGCATATGCAGTGATAGATGTAAACAAAGACGTATATATTTTTTGACCGGCAGCGTTGTCCATCAACTCCCAGGCACAGTTTGTTTTTAGTTGGTCCATTTGTCTTTGTCCCAGCAGCTGAGGAATTCAGGGTTTCTTCTGCTTCTGATGAATTTCCGCTGCTCATACCAGAGCAGTGACGCTGTGTCAATGTGTGACCATCGCAGAGATGTTCAGCTCAGTTCGGCTCAGTTCAGCTCTGCATGGTTTGACTAGTTCAAAATCAAGCACCCATGTACATAAAACGCACCCAGTGCAATCATGAATGGAGAAAATCGCAAATAATTGGCAAGATATGTATTTTCAAGTGACTGATTTCAAGTGAGTGACTGATTTTTCAGCTTCTTAAATGTGAATATTTTCTGGAAGAAGTAATTAAAACTGATTTGAAATGTTTGATTTGTTGACAAAATAAGACATTTGAGAATATCATCATTTCCAGGTTTGGTTAACACTGATCAACATTTTTCAACATTTTCTGACATTTTACGTGCCAAAAATGTACTCAACTAATCGAGAAATGAATCAAGAGATGAGTTGATTATGAAAATAATTGTTTGCTGAAGCACCTCCACAAGATTATTTTGACATTTACTTTGAAAAGAATAATAGTTTTCCATATTTCACATGCCTATTTGAGACCATGTCGACATACGAATAGTTTACAATTTTCTCATTGGTTCAGTAAATCTCCAGTATCTAAAATGTTCCAAAATGTTATTTATTGGTCTTTTTTTGCTGGGTGTCTATGATTTTGGATGAGAAATAAAAAGAGTCATGAACACAGTCCCTTGGGAAGGCAAAGGGTTAACACCAGAAGGCTTTGCAGAGACACATTACTGAGCATCTCCCCCCCCCCCCCCCCCCCCCCCCCCCCCCCCCCCCCCCCCCCCCCCCCCCCCCTTTGCAGAGACACATTACTGAGCATCTCCCCCCCCCCCCCCCGTCATCCACTTCACCAGCTTTGGACCCACCATGTCGCCCTTTGTCAAACCGAGAAGCCACATGATAGGAGCGTGTACGCCTCCAACCCACTTCCTCACCCCACCAGTGGAAGAAATCTGTTCTCAAGTCACCAGATTGACCAGCATTTGGTCGGTATGTGGTGCAGTGAGTTCAACATACAGTAGCTGACTGTTACACTGGTAACAAAGAAGGCTGAAGTGGCAGAAAGCAAAAGTGTATAGACTCAAAAACTTCTTGAATATATAGTATTTTTATAGTATATATAGTAGTATGAATGTTGTTGTTTGCATTTTACCAGGTGTGAAAGACTTTTGCTGCAAATTTACCCTCCATCATAAACAGGCTCACAGTGTCACTGACTGCTCTCTAAAACTGTGGAATGTGTCGGGGTGAATAGGAGGCGGGTTGGTTGCTTTAAGTGTCTGCAGAGCTCATTAAAAGGGCAGTGAAAGGGTGTCTTGATGGGTTAAAGGTGCAGTTCACCAAAAGGCAAAGTGAAGTTACACTCAAAAGGCTGGGTGAAGTAATATGACAGGCATTAAAGGGATAGTTTAGGGTATTTTTTGAGGTGCGTTTGTATGGAATGCTCATTCATAGTGCGCTCTGTCTTCACTGACAAGTAGTAAAAACATGGCTCGCGTCTACAGTGTTTGTTACAGAGTATGCGAGTCACTTTATCTTGCTGGTCGACAACCTTTTCCAGATGTAAAAATATGTTTCCACTGAAGTTCATACAAAATAATCTGCATCTTTTTAGCATGATGGGGACACGGGACCTGCTAGTCTCCTGTTACCTTGTTTAGTATGTCTGACTTGAAATCAAAACAAAGAATTTCAAACTCCAACATTACAAAATAACATGTTTTAACCTAGTGATGAAGGCAGCGATGGATCAACAACTCCTGTGTGCCATGATGTAAAGCCTGGACTTTCTCAGTAGACTTTGGTTTGTGGAGTGAACAGTTTAGAAAGCAACACAATTTTAAGTTTCCTATTGGAAAAGGCTGTCCAACAGCGTGATAATTAAGATTGAGATATTGTAGATTTGAAGATGTGTTTCCTGTGACAGCCATGTTTTCACTGGGGGCGACTGTCTGTCCCTCAGGTTGGTTCTTGGCACCACACCAAGGGTGTGCACATTGAGGTTAGCAGTGACTGTGTGTCAATACCTAATACAACCGCACTTCAAAAAAACCTTTCACTGTAAAACAAAAAGTCTCCGTTACTGATGGAAAATATACTTGTGGTGTGAGTTGACCATTTTTCTCCTCTCTTTGAAAAAGCTCTTTTAGCCAATACCACATATCAAACCACATACATGTAATGGACCAAAGATGGATGAAAAATTTCTGGAGGCTGAAATAAATTGAATTCAGATGTGTCACTGCCATAAATGTTGCATTTTACCATTCAGAAGCTAACTAAAAGAGACACACCCCCAGCTCAAACTGTTCTCTCAGCTTGTTTGGTTTCAGCACATGCAAATTTTCCTCTTGATTTGAGTCTGTTGAGGTTGGGCTTGCGTCTCTCGGTGACAAGCGAGACTTCAAAGAGTGGATATTCAGTGCAGACAGAAATGGAAGAATTAAGCATTTTCTCTAAAATGAATTTGCATCAGACTTGCTGTCAGTGCTTTGTTGTTTAGGCGTTTCCAGGGAACAGTTCTCTGATGAAGTGGAACTGATGAGTTTTACTTTTCCAGCAGGAGCGACTATTTTATTTTAAATAAATAGAATAAATGTGCTGTTCAAAGCCACCAGCTGAACCCACATGGAAAAGGTTTGGCGCACGTTACGTCAGCTAAAAACCATAACAACTTTAATCCGAGACTAAGATATATTGTTTCTGGACTGCTTTGCCTAAAGGATACAATCATCCAAAATTTAATTAGATGTATTAAGGAAATGCAAAATTCAGTGTATTTGAAATGCAAGCTTAAACTCTAATCCAGCACAGTGACCTGTAATAAGGAATTCCACTTCAGCTGCATGTGTAATCCAGTTACTGTGACTACTGAGTTACAGATCAATGGTGTGTCATGCAGACCTTTGTTTGTTCTGCTTCACTCACTTCACTCTGTGGGGATTAGCACTTGTTTTGGATTTGTCAGCACACTGGTCCATTCAACCGCTCACATGCAACTCTGTGAATAAAGCTTTTGTCTGTGAGTGGGATGCACCACTCTAACCTGCATGTGTCCCGTCCCTGCAGACTGGCAGATTGCCACGCTGGTTCTCCTGGTGGCCGGCGCTGTTGCAACGCTGGTGGCGTTTTTTGTGGCCCTCATCTCCCTCTGCCGAGGAACACAAAGACAGCACTACCGCACCGTGGCTGTGTTCCTCTTCACTGCAGGTACGTCTACCTCTGCCTCCTCCATCAAACGTCCTCACACAACTTCTTTAATCATCTTTTTTCACATTGTATGAATATCGATCCAATGTTCAAGCAAACACATTTGGAAACAGAAAGGGCAACTGCAACAATGTCCATGGAAACAGTGTTTTTTTTCTGTTTTTTTTTTGTTCCAGTGCAGAAGAAAAGAAGAAACTCAATGAGGTTTGCTTGTTGAGCTCATTTTTTCTGTGGTGTGGAGTCTGGGGAGCTGCAGGCTCATGTGCCAAGAAAAAGCAGCCGCAGAATTTGCAGACTTACCAAAAGCCACCCAGGACTTTTTTACCCAACATTGCTTTACATTGCTGGACTTCATTTCTTCTTCATGCACTATGAGGAGGTCCTGGGGGTGAAACCAAATTTTGACAGTGTAGGGGGAGGATCTAGCTACAAAACATACAATTAAAATAAAACGGTTCAGCAGTCATTATAAAGAACACAGTCCTCTGTACGAATGACTCACAGCTTTAGTGCTTACTTTACTTTTAACAGCAGTGATGAAACACTAACAACTTACTAAGTAAGTAAGTAACTCTCCCCAGACTCTCCGGTTCTGTCAGTTTCCAGAATAAATTGGATTGCATAAAACAGACATCCTGTTGTGTATTGCAAGTAATGTTCCACTTCCTGCACTTTTACATCACTCCTGAGGATTTAACTTAAAGGAAGAGTGTGGCCCAGTTCAGTTCAGTTTGGTATGCAGCATACTTACTTGCATTGTCACCTCTTTGTACCCTTCTGTTGGGGCACCTGCGAGCTTGACAACCATGGTGGGCTAGTGAATTTCCAGGTGATTAATGTGATTCTTTTTTTGACAAATAATGTCAGAGTACATACATTTATGGACTGGTATGATATCACTCTATGTATGTAAGCCATATTAGGGTTTACCATTCCAAACTGTGGCAAGCTGAAGTGGATTATGGACGCACAGCTATAGAGCTCTGGTAGTTGATGTCACACAATCCCATCATGCAACAGTTGGAACCAAAACATGTCAGGAAGCAGTTGGGGCTCCATCTGCTTCAATTAACAGACATGTATAACTGGCAGCTTACTACAGAAGTGTAGAACTGCCAAAGAGGAGGGGAAAAAATTTGAGCTGTTTTTTGTTATAAAGAGATATTTTCTTGTTTTAACAAAGTTTTTTAACAACTGAGTCCCAAGATGGCAAAGTTGGATCACCGCCATAAAAACAGTGTCAATGCTGGACTCATAGACAAGGCAAAGCTATGGGAATCTACAGACAATGGATTCCTCTTGTATAGTTATTCAGCACTAACCAACTTAAGTATTTTGTTTATTGCATATGCTTTTTTGCTGTATGTTCTGAGGTAGGATGAGGCAGCATTCATCAGGTCAGATCTGGATTAACGTGCACTCTGACACTTTTCATACTTGTGAAAAGCAAATTATAAGGGTTCAGTGTTTAGTCTCTTACATTCTGTGATTAATTCTCAATTCCCAAGGATTAAAATTGACAAGGGTGAACTCTGATTGCATGAAACTTGTACTGGTGTCATTAACTTTTACTGAACCTTTTTCTCCCACCATAGCAGAGTAAACAAACTAAGTCAGGTGAGGTTTATATGCACGGGATCTGCACTTTCCCCCACAGAATCTCCTCTGTACGAGAGTGAACAAGCGTATTTCCTATAAAGGCCAAACCATTTTTTTCTGTAAACTAATAATATCCTCCTCAACCCAAATAGTTTCACAGCCGTGGTGTGATGTAAGACACACACGTTACGGTAATGTGTAATATTTTTAGTATTTTGCATTTGTTGCATTTTTACAGATTTCACCAACAACCAAATGAAACAACCAAACCAAATGTAAAACTGTGCAGGAAAATATTTAACCAAGCTTTGAAGGACCTTTAAGGGACTTTTGTCCTGTTCTTTCCTCTAAAAACATCATTCACAAAGAACCCATTTGTGCTGTCAGTGTAATGGGTTATGGCTTTGACTGAAAAACGTGGGAATGCAATGTTATCCTTTCCTATGTGTAAATTGCTTTAAAAGCCTTGCGAGAATAAGGTCTCCATACAGGCACACACAGCCCTCAGTGGAGCAGCAGAAGGGCTGCTTGTTAAATGCCCCTTGCCAGAATCGACCGTGGCTGTGTGGTATTTGCTTTCTGTCCAGAAATATGACCTCAGCGTGGCTGCTAGTGCAGTCTGGGCTTCATCAACACCGCCACATTCTTGAACTGCCATTGGTTCTCCTGCACGCCCACTGCTCCATCCTGACGGAAGGAAAGGTGGAGTCGTAGTTACGGAAAGTCCTTTCCTCAAGAGTCACCTTAACATGCACGGGAAGGAAGTCCTGAGGCAGTAGACAGCAGAGCTCCTTTGATCACACGGGCACGTATACTGCCACAATGATCGCGACACCTTTACCACCAGCAGCTCATTATTTTCGCAGCGATAGAAGCTAGAACGCCATGTTTCTGTGATCGACATTCAGAAAAGTAACTGCTTCTGTCAGAATATTGCTCCATGTTTCACAAGGTCAAAGGAACTCCACTGACTTTACCTTTTAGTGTGGAAATGTGTTGCTGACATCAGTTACTGTGAGGGGAAAACGGTGGGTTACTTCAAAAGATTCCTGACTTTCCACCGGAGAACAAACCCACAGGAAGAAATCTGTTAGGCAAAGAAAATTGTTTTTGTATTTTTTTAAGGCGGCGTCACAGTAGGCAAGAAATAGAAAAACATTTAATGCTGAAACATTAAAACAAATCTGTGGTCATCACATAAAGTTTACTATGAAAGTCAAATTATTATTAGTCTCGAAACAAATGCTGATTCTATTTCATTCTGGAGAGAAAGTAAATGAATAATTTATTACACAGAATCACTGATTGATGGAGTCTTTTGTACTTAGGACAAATGGAGAGATATTGTCCTGTCTGAGTCCAGACACTGGTGGTGATGGTGGTTGATGATTTACTGAGACTGATGATGGATAAGGATTAGGCAGTGACGACGGGGAGGAAGAGGACATGTATAACAGCAGTATGAAGACACTCCTGTACAAAGAGAAATAGTATTTAAAAAGAAAACAACAAGATAATTGGCTGTCGAATGAGACTGGCTTTAGGAATGGCTGATATGTAAATGGATTTATTGCTCTGACTCATCAGTGAATAATTTTAAGGCTTCATTCTGAAACATTAATATTGTGATTTTAACACTTTTTTTTTAGGGTTGGCTCCTTACGTATCTCTTTTTAACTCTCTAGTACATAACTTTTAGGTAGAAACAAATATCCAGGACTTTGACGAAAGATTAATCCTCTCGACTCCACGCTACTCTCTCTACTTCTCAGTACAGCGATGCTTAAGTCTTGTGTCACCCAACGACATTCACAAAATACTCACAGTGTTTTATGGTGGAACAGATGGAGGCAACTCTGCACTATTAAAGTGAGACAGTTGCAGTAAATACGACTGGAAACACAGGGGTGAATCCTACTGCTCAAAAAGAAATCAGGTTGTTGAGCAGTTTGACAGGATTAATGCTTCTTGCCCCGTCCGCCTCTGTGCTCCTGCTGTATACACACCAGCGCTCCTTTTAGTCAGATCAGGTAGTTTTGCTTGACAGAGCCTGTTTTCAGATGGACACAGCATACAAATGTTACATGGTTTCTGTCGACTAAGAGTAAACAGTGGATGAATAATAACATCAATAACAACCAAAAAAGAAAATGAAACTGTTAAAAACCAGAAATTAAACTATAGTTTTAATTCCTTGTGTATGTCAGTAATACACATGTATTATCCATGGAAGTAAAACCAGTTGCTATTTCTAAATGGACCCAGTGAAATGCTTCAACAGCTTCAGCTTGGTCAAGAAATAGGAATGACAAGTGTGAGGTTAGAAATGCATAGATTTGCATACACGGTTTTTAAATATGTAGCCTGTATCTCTCTCTCTGGCTCTGTTTCGGTTCTAGTGGTCCTGCAGGCCTGCGCGCTCGTCCTCTACCCGATCAAGTTCATCGATGGAACGGTTCTGCAGACGTATCACGAGTTCAACTGGGGCTACGGGCTGGGCTGGGGAGCCACCATCTTCATGCTGGGTGGAGGGATCCTCTTCTGCCTACGGACGGACATTTACGAGGATGCAATGTACTGAGTCCTTCATCAGCCTTCGCTCCTGGACACACACACACACACACACAAAGATAACAGGATGTGTGCCACTTTTCTGCACATGCCCAGTCCTACGTGAGGACAGACCCGGTTTCTCTCTCTTTCTCTTGCCGTCTTGTTGTCTCTCTGTTATTTTTAGACGGGTTCTGGCCTGATTTAGGCCAGGGCCATTTGAATTCGACCTTCACTCCCCACACCTACCCTCTCTTTCCACATATGTTCAGCCAGTGAAGTGGGTCCTTCAGCCCTGCCATTTTCAACAGTGAGGTGTGAAAGCACAGAGAGCCTTCTGGACAGATGCTGGACGTTTCCACTGTATGTTTGCCTGGATCTCCCTATTGTCAGAGAAAGAGGACAGTGGATTGTGCAGTGGCTGGACATTTAAAGGGACTGACATATCTCTACATTTCCTTTTTTTTTTTTTTTTTTTTTTAGTATTATTATTTTGGATGCATTTGTAAAGGGCACACTTGTTGTTCATGTATATATGGCATTTATTCCTACTTTAAGAAAATAGAAAAAGCCTGAATCTGTCTCTCCACGTGTTCTAGCTCAAACATATCCAGTGAAACTAAACCTGATATTAGTTTAAAATAGTCGGCTTTGATATTTACTGGAGGCGAGCAAGTGTTTGTAGTTTGCTTGGAAAACGGTAATGTGAATGTGTACAAAGTGTTTCTACATGAAGGTGAATCCAGACAAAACAGCTGTAGTTTATTTTGAGAGTTTAAGGAGTGTAAATTATTTTTAGACTATAGTTGTTCTAACTGCTATAAAAATAATGAGTACGCCAGGGACATTATTCTCCAGTGTGTGCAATTATGCTTATTAGCAACATTAAAATATATATACTGCAAATCTCAAAGCACATTTTGCAGTGAGTTTTACAACTGATTCAGAGTTGATGTATCCATGTCATTTAATTATACTGAGACATTTTTACTACAGTGTCATGCTGCGTGGGATGAATGTGCTCGAAGGCTTTATTTAAACTTTACAGCAGTGCACTAAAATATCACAGTCATTATTCGTTGTGATACAGAAAAAGTATGAAACACCCGTGAACTTGCAGTTTGCAGATCAATAGATGACTTAAAGCTGTTCATTTATACACTTTTCTCTCTGTGTGTTTGTAAATGTCAGGTTTAAAAATAAATCCATTTTATTTCCCTGGATGTTTTCGTGTAGCATCCCGGTGTGAAGTCTCTCTGTGCGCACTTTTCTTTTTGTTTTTACTCCACAGAGGTCAATCTGCAACAGCTGGCCAGAGAACCATTTGGGAAAAAAACAACTTTTGCTGCTGCAGCAGTGCGGAAACTCACCAGCTGTGGAGCTTTCAAAGAAAAACGCTGCACCGTGTTAACCTGCTGCTCTCGATGTCTGTGTGATCAATGGTGTGTGTAGAATGATTGTTTTGCCAGGTCGGTGGTTGGCTCATAATAGCACTGACCGCTCAGGAATCTTTGAAATGTGATCAGAGGTGACGTGGTTACACAACATCGTCAAAAAGGGGGTGAATAGTTTGTATGGTGTCACAGATGTGGTTACATTAGGGCTGGTCAATAATTTAATTACAATGTATATATTGTTATATAACTTTCTGCAAGGATCGTTATATAAATATGGATTTAATGTTAATGCAACATGTTTGAGACACATATTTGCTATTAAGCGTTTTTGGTAACAAGTACCTGTTGTTTTCTCTCCATGAACATGTTGAAAACTACAACTTACCAATGTCTTCACCTTTCACTCAAGAGCAAAATTTAAACGTCACTGCTACAGTTATCAATCTCAACTGATTTGAGTGCTTTTTGGCCAGATCACCCAGCCCTATATCACATTATTTTTTGTTCCAAGTTGTCTTTCTTTATCTCAACATTGGAACACAAAGTAAAATTCAACCCTCTCCAGTGCCTCAAATTTTTTCGACGTGTGCAAACGTTTTGGATCCCTAAACTGAAGACGACCACAGGGACATGAGTCACTGAGCCACACCCATGTCGCAATCTTAGCTTATTGTTTTTTTGAGAAAGTTAAATATGCTTTGACAGCGAGGGGACTTTTTTTAGGGGGTTTTAGTGAGTGAAACATTGACTCGTTACAAATTTTAAAACTTTCAGGACAGGGCTCTTGTTAGGACTCAGCCTAAACAAAGCCTTAGCCATACACTTAACAATTAACGGTCCATGCCTAACCCTAATCTTAACTCTAGAGGCTCAGGAATGAGTATCTGAGGACTTTGGTCCCCGTGAAAACTACTGGTCCTGAAAAAGTCCATGTTTATACCAGAAAAATCCTGAAAAAGGTAATAAACATACATGTGCACACACATTTGTACATCTGTATACATAGTGAGAAAACTCATAGACATAATGCATTTTCTAACCCCTTAACCTGAACTTAACTGTCACAACTAAACTGCAAACCTCCATCCTTCCATTAAAGATTATCTAACTCTAGCTCTCCAAGCCTAAAACCAGGTTTGAAGCCATAAACAGCCCTTTTAAGGTGTGAAAGTGAGGACCAGCCAAAATGTCATCACTATCCCAAAATGTACTTTTTAAGTGAAAATGGTCCTCACAACAATATACAAGCACACTCAGTTCCCCACGGGAAATTAACTTTGGTTTAAATTTGTACAGAAGAAGGTTTCAAATTATAATCTCTAATTTTGGTGTGGTGTAAATGCCAAAGGTCAAATGTCAGTGGGACTTCATTCCCAGGACTCTGCCCACACAGTTAATGTGTTTTCTCCTTTACATGTCTGCTGGAGAAGAAGGATACATTTGACAATGATTCAAAATTATAGTAAATACGGAAATTATTTATAGTAAATACTGAACCATTTTGCAGGTGCCACAATTGATTGTGCCCAAACTGTAGACTCCAAAGCAAACATTAATATGCTGTCACCCAAGTTAAATTTGGAAAATGTTCTGTGGTCCATCACAACTCTGATCAACACACACTTTCCTTTTTCTATTTAAAAAGCCACCAACCTCTTTTATAATGAATATAATGAAATAGTATGTCACCAAAATGACTAATAGCCCAGAAAGTCAATGAGGTCTATTTTTGTTTAAAAAAAAAACCTCAAAATGCAAAACCATTTTACCTATTTATTTTTAACTGTGACAGGCTCACCTGCAACACCATAATGGTCCACCAGGGGGGGATGGGGGCATTGAAAAAAAAAAGAAAGTCATGAGGACAAACCCTGAAGCTGAAATTCTTTGTGATATTCTAACAGCAGCGTGTTTAATATGCAAGTTGCTGATTGAAAGTCAGTTTTAATCCAGTTTACACTGTGTTAATACTGGTGTTGTAGTAGTCAACACCAGTTTTGATCTTAAGATCAGTCTTTAAATCACGTTTTGGGGACTTTGTTTTTCTCTCAGTCACATAAAACACAAGATTTTAAAACAAGACTTGTTAAAACCACAACTGACTTATTTGTATGAATTTATTATTGTGATGGGATGAAAAATGTATATCTTTAAACACAATCAATAACAAAAAGTGCTGATGATTAATTAAACTTAGTCATTATTGTCTTGACCACAACTCTACTTTACCCCGATTCTTTCCTAATGAAGACATGGTTTCATATGAAACATTTACTTTTTGTTTTAGAGACAGACAAGAAAAAGCTTGGTCAGACTCGATAAGACTGAGCAGAAACAACAACCAAGCTCTTTTAATAATTTACAGCTCTATTATAATGTCGTTTAAAACACTCATCTGTGGACAAATCTGTGCCTCTGCAGATGCTTTGACATTCTCTCATCTCTGAAAACTTTGGCCATGACAACAGTAGTTTTCCCGCTGCAGATCAGATCAACTTACTGTGTTGGCAAAGACGAACAACAAAACCCATGCAATAGTCAGTATTAAACTCCAGATATCAGGACAGACAGCACCGTCGGTCACATGTGACTGTGAACTGTATCCATGGTGTTTGGAGCACAGCTGACACCTGGGCGCAGTAACCAGCCAGGCCCTGCACACTTTCACTCTGCAGGGACAGATTCCAGTTACTGAGTCCAGGGGACAGAGACAAACATGGACACCGCAGCTTCTAGCCTGAGGAGGAAAACTGGCGTTTACTGATGGTAAATTATGTAAGTTATTTACACAAAAACATCCAAATCATGATGAACTTACCTTTTTTTTTTTTTTTTTTTTTGAAATTGTTAACAAACAAATTATATTTTCTCATTTAAAGGGACCAGTGACATTCAAGCAGCACTGCAGAATTTCACCATAATGTTGTACCGTCGACTGCATTGTGGATATTGTATTTGTTCTGGTTGCAGTTGCTGTAATTGTTTGATTAATCGTGCAGCCCTAGTCCAAGTGTAATTGGTCTGCTGGAATGAGTGAGTCTGTAAGAGTTAAAGGGTTAATATCTCCCCATTGGCACTTTTAGAAACGAACCATACACATTCAAACTATTTTGTAAAATATAGTGGGTGATTCTATTTAGCAAAAATACAGAATAATGAACACAAGCCTTAAAACAGGTTGTCCAGCTCTCCGCCCGGTCCTCAGCAGTAGAAGTCATCTTCAGTCAGGGTCCAGCAGTGAGAGCCCCGAGGAAGGAAAATGGACTGAAAAGTGACACCTGGGCTATACATTACACTCTTACCTATCCTGCATCGAGCTAAGCTCCACCAAAATTACATATTAACCTCACAAAGGTTAGTCGCTCCTCGGCTATCAGCTTTTGCTGCCCTGCACTTCTCTTGACCATGATAAAACAGCAGGACGACAGGAAAACCTGGTGTGATTACCACCCTCATAGTTATCTGAACATTTTTTTTATTCTCTATGTGTTTGTTTTAAATTCAAACATTAAAAATGTGCTTAATTCATATTGCATTTCTCAAAACAAAGTTGTAATGTACTACGCAAATAAGAACACGTGTTAAGGCACACAGTTAATTAATTAACAACAAATGATAAATGATATAAACTTAAGGTAGGTCAAATCTGGAAAAGCAGAATGATAAATGTGTGCTTTAAGATTTGATTTAAAGAAAGCTACTGATTTTGCTGGTTGTGCGTGGGGAGTTCAAGAATCGAAAGATCTCGTGAGACGAACAGGATTATACTGGGATAAAAGCCTGATAATATACTGTGGAGCCAGACCATGAAGTTCTTTATAAGTAGGTAAAAGAACCTTAAAATAAATTCTTTATAACATACTGAGGGGGCATGTTAAGTGGATAAAGGCTAAAATCCTCGTGTGATGAGATAAAAGCATGTAAAAAAAAAAAATCTTTTCAGAATCTTTAGGGCGACATGTTGAGGAAAAACAGTTTTAAATTACTGAATTGATCTGTGAAGGACTTACTTTTGTCAAGGCCTCAGTGTGTTTCGTTCACATCACATCAGCACACCGTCGTATGACACACAGTGACCCAATCACATCAACATATGACACACAAAATACCATTATTCGGTGAGTTTCCCTAGTGCATTACAGGGTGTATATTAACTACAAATCTTGAAATGACTCTTTGAGTCCTGAGAGTAAGTCACCTGTGGGTGAATGACCATATAGGCTGTGCAGTGTATAATAATGTATAATGGCACTCTCAATTAACAATTAAATGCATTAATTAAATGAGGCAGATACAAATGTCCATAGACACAGGAGTCGAGTATGGAGCGGGTGTGGGAAACGTTCAGCTGCTCCGCCGCCTCACTGACCTTGTGGATGTCAGTGAATCGGATCGAACACAAACATCATTCACCCTGAAGTCAGGTGGTTACTTTCCCATCACACAAAAAGGGGTGCATGTAGCTGAAATGCTTGTATTTGTGTGGCACCAACAGAATGCTGTGGCGTTAATGAAAGGCAAAGGAGCAAAGCTGCACTCACTGAATCACACTTTTCCGAGGCTTTATGAACCCAACGTCAGGCAGATTCTCACACATCACACTGTGTGCCACTAAAACTAAGAGCCAGAGATTTATTTTTGATCAGCTTTTACTGATTTACTGAATTTACTGATCAGCAAACAGAGTTTTTCACTGAATGTGGTGGCTGCTATAAATTATTTGGACACTAGAAGGGAATCATGAACAAAGTCAACATACACACTACTAACGTACTAGTATTTTTTTTTTTACTTAGGCTGTGCTTAAAGCTTTATCTTTATACTGTGTGTAAGAATTTGACTAAACCTGTCTCTCCTATAAACTGTTTTCAGACATTCCATTTCATTATATTTTAGCATTTAACAAACAATCTAGTTTTCTTTCTTAAACCATAAATAAAGTACAACATAAGATCAACATGTAAGACACACTGTATTTTCAAAAATGTTAAGACCAAAGGCAACTAGAAACAAAACCAGGAAAAACATTAAAGGCAGTAAAGACTGAATAACTTTCCACTTTGTTTGAAATTTGAGATTTGTTTGAAATCAGGTTCATTTAAACCTGGGTGATTAAACTTGCATTAAACAATCGAGATGAAGGGTTTCTGAATTTCAGCAAATATATGTCATAGTTAAAAGGCGACAAACAATGACAAATGAAACACAAAACCACAAAAAGAGACAAAAGCATAAAAATTTATATTTAAAAAATGAAAATATTTTAGTTGTTTTCACTGTTGGATGTCTCCATTATGACCTCAGTCTCATTGGAAGTCAGGCTGACCTTTTAAATGTGTGCATGCAGTTCTGCAGCAGCACAGAACCCTCATCATTTCCGATTCAGGGTTGGAGCTGTAGTAACAGATGTAGGCCACACCGTGGTGCTCTTCTGCAGGTAGGTGCTCTCATCCGGGCTCTGTCATCTTCTCTCCCACATTAACCTCACAATTAGTATTTCTTTGGTTCGATGAACCTCCGTTGGGGTTTTGTTTGGATTCTGTTGCTGTTTTTCATGTTTGGTGAAGCCAAACTGAATTTATTTATTTTTCACTGCACCTAAAAAGGAAAAAGCTGTAAAAGAGAGTGACATTTAAATCCATACGAGAGTTCGCCTTTAATTTCTCTGCCAACATTAGTACATTTTTAGGAACAGTACAAGATGAAAACATGTACCTACTTTCAGATTTAACACGAGAATCAATTTTGTTGTTTTTGTGTTTCATGAACTGGTCAATGTCTTAAATGTTATTTGGTTTACTTTACACGCAGAGAGTGGCTGACAGAAAACCCACACAGTTTCACATTAAAGCGTTTAAATGTTTCGATGTGTCTTCAGCACAAGTTGTTATTCACAAAAATGACCACACTGCAAAGCACTGATTGAATTGTCTGCGTTTATTTATTGGCTTCTCATTTTTCTTAAGGTGTTAAAAAACATGAATAGAAATCATAGAAACTGGATATTTCAGCCCTGTTACTGTGAGCTCATTAAACATTTATGATAACATTCTAATACAAAACTAACAAAAAAAAATCTACAAGAGATTTAGGAAGTGCAACTGGAGTTTACATTTTGGCATATTTGTCCAAAAACCCTGTAATATAGGGTTTCTCAATCCTGGTCCATGGGGTCCCATTGCCCTGCATGGTTTACATGCTCCATCATCCAGCGCTGCAAAAGCCTGACGACGACCCATTCATTTAAATCAGCTGTGATGGAGCAAGGAAAGTTCTGAAACATGCGGGGCGGTGGGTTCCCAGGACCAGGTTGAGAAACTCCACTTCTGTGGGTAACTTCTATTACCAAAACACAGCAGCTTTTTTCATATGACATTAAAATAAAATGCCCAATGAACTTGTTTTTTTTCCTGTATTAACCATTTAAAGATATATACTCGTCTCAGTCAAACTGTAAATACTTAAGGTAATGAAACACTTACAGGCTTCAAATGTGCAACAAGACAATTATGTCACATGTTCAATCCACATGTACTGCTTTCTACTAAATGTAAAAAAAAAAAAAATGTGTCGTCTAAAATAACTGGCAAGAATGAGGCAGTCAAAAACACACTTGATTTAATTTGGAAAATCAAACGTCTACACTGCATGAAGTTAACTCCTGAACTGGCAAGAGAATATAGCAAAGGGACATTTCCAGAGATTGAAACAACTGGGAAGGAGTCAGTCAGATGCATCAGTCTTCAACAGAAAAGACAAAGTAGTCCTTCTGGTCTGGTCGAGTCACAGTGACAGCTGAGTTTCTGACAAAGTGGTGAGCAGCGACTTCAGCCCATTCTCGTCTTTTGATCTCCTCCTACAATGAAACCAGAGTCAATTCCACTGCACATCTTATCATCGTGCATGACCAATATGCTGTATGTGTGTATGTATTCACACTCTGAGTATTGTTCCCACACACAAAGGCAGCAATACTATGGCAGCAGTTGCAAAGGCAATGCATATGTAGACTTGTATCATGTCCCACTGAGGTTCAGGGGCAGGTTCTCTCATTTCTAATGGAGAAACACAGACACACACACAAGGTTGGGTTTATTTACTTATTTATTTAGTGACAAAAATAATAAGCACAATGGGAATAAAATACATGAATAAAATTCCCAAAGAAAGGAGGGAATGAATACTATGATGGTACATTTTTGTTCCATCTAAAAAAAAAGCTAATTATATCAAAGGGCTGATTTCCAATTCAACTTTAAAGCTGCAGTGCATAACTTTTATTGGTTCCACCTCTGTGCGGTCTTTATGGACAGACAGGAGGTAACACCTATCTGCTGCATCCTTCATCGGAAAACAATCTGTCTTGACTTCAAAAAAAATAAATAAATAAAATCACTTCCTTTGTGCAGGAATGTTTCCTGTGCTTTTGCCTGAGGTAGATATTATTCAAGGCTATAAAAACCATGAGTTTCAGAAATACTGTTCTGCTGTACAGTATATAGCAAGTGTGAATGAGAGGCGATGGACTGATGACCTGTCCAGGGTGTACCCGACTTTTGACCTTATGTCAGCTGGGATTAGGCACCAGCGCCCCCTGCGACCCTCATGTGGAGGATTAAATGGTAGCAGATGAGTGAGTGAGTGAGTAAATAATACTGATTAAAGTCACATAATCCTTACTCCATCTTAATCTAATTTCACTATACCAGTGTCTGAAGCATATGTGTGGAAGAGGAAAAGTCCGTACCTGACTGTGCTCAGCCTTTTAACACCACTGAATTTTAATGTTGGCGATAATGGTGTTTAATTCCAGAATTTAATATTTTCTCAAGTGGTACTTTGGTGTAAAAAAAAAAAAAAAACACCGGCCTATCCAGGTTTGGCAAATAAGCCTTCCTAAATGTTTAATGCACAACAAACCAACTTCCAACTTACCTGGATGGCAAGTTGGACGACTCCATTCACTCCAGAAGCTTTTGTCAGCGCAATACTTGTGCAGTTTGGACCGAACCCTGAAGCAGTTTCTCTTATAGCCGTGGATGAACGACAAAGTCAAGCTTGTCTGTTCGGTCAAAATCTGCTTCTGTTGAAAAAAAAGAAAATATGCAAAGAGTGATGTTAATACAAAAGATGTCAGAGACGTAATACTTGGTGGCTTAACTGCTTAACGCTGTATCAGTCACAATGAGACTGAATAAAGAGATAATGTACATCTTAATTGAGGTTTTAGTCTCAGCATGTCACAGGGCTGGAAGGAGTCACACATTAACAGAATAATACCACTTTTGTTTCCCCTTCAGGTTCCTCTTCACTGTGCTCCACCTCCCATTCAAGGCAGTGTCCGGGAACATTTCCAGCAGGACACTCCCACTGGATTTCCAGCTGTGCGTCTGGACCTGTTTGCAGACGCAGCCTCTCTGTTGTCCCAGGCTTCACTGCAATGAAGTCATCATAACAGCAAGATTAACAAACCACAGTCAAAACACGAGGACGACAGTTGCCTTAATTATCCTGAGGGGAGTGATTCTCTGGTCTTCTCCATTACATGCATGTACCTTGGTTTTGGGTTTGCAGGGAAATGAATGTTGGCTTCAGCGGTCCATTAGGAGAAGAGCCATTTAAGCAGAGATTAATATCAGTGAAATCAGGGAGAGCTTTTCCTGAGAAGTTGCATCCGATCCTGATTCCATGTGAGATGATGTATTTCGGACATTCCTCCGCTTGTGTCAGTTGTATGTGCCTGTGAAAGAGATACGTTGCTTGTTTTGATCTGCTCATTTCACCATGTCTCCGGCCCTGTGCTCACATGCAATTCTTATAAAAGCCCGTGGGAAAAAGGTGTCACAGATATATAGTATATAATTTTGCAGGAATGTGTTACCAAACTTTGCCCAGCTGTTTTTATGTCTCATCCCTTAATGTGGGATTCTTTCTATACACCTTTTGACAATTGCTCTCTTAGTTCTTAACTAAGTGATTTAAGTTATGAATAAACACTTGTCCACAGTGAATTGATATTTGTATTCTGTACAGACAAAATAAGAAAGAGAAACGGAGGGACAGTGGATAAAAGTGAAAGTAAAAGTGAAGCGTTTTCTAGCTTTCTGAAAGGAATCGCAAGAAAAAAATCTGCAAACCATAGAAGCTTGTCAAAGAGAATGAAGCGGTTGATGTTTTCCCGAGTGCTTTTCAGATTTATTCATAGTTAAAACACTGATGTTCAGGTATCCTATCTAAAGTTTTCTTGTCAAACAGCATAAACCGAACACTGGCTGCCCTTGATTATATTAACCAGGTTAACACTGTGCTGGAAACCCTCTGATAGAGCTATATGCTGAAACACAAGCACTTCCATTTAGGATGCAAGACAGTAAAAGAATCACTGACTCACTGACTTTTTTTGGATTTAGAACTCTATTTCAGTTCAGCTGGACATAAAAGTTGTATGTTGGGTTTAACATACCAGAAATACAGAGTTTGCTGTGCTATGGCAGACAACTTTGGGTTTCTTTTCCATTTGCACTCCATGTTCTCCATGTTGTAGAACACACAGATAAAGTCCTTGACCTCGGTGGCCACAACACCTGCAGGACACAAGATCAACGTCTCTTCACAAGTTTACCAAATCAAGATCTGAACCTCTCCATGAATTTGTTGTATTTTAATGCATTTATCTGTAAATCACTCACTGACTGACCTGCGCTGGGAGGTTTTTGGACCAGTTCGGCGTAGGTTTTACTCTTGACTATGGTGCCATTGGTGCAGGGTCCACTCAGCAAAGTGTACACTCTCACTTGAATGTCTTTCATCAGATCAAACTGGGCGCTGTATGACCTCTGTGGCGTCCTGATAGCCTGTTATTCCAAAAACAACAAATCTGTTGTTCACATCACAGCTCACAATTCATATTTAGGTGTGTTAAGGTCATACTCTCTTTCCTTGTGAGCGTGTGTGTGTGTGTGATGGGTTGCAGGTGCGTCTAGTTGACTGATTGTGTGTGTGTACAAAAACTTGTCTTTGTTACCTCTTTAGGACCTTTCCTGGCATAAACCCTGAGCTTGTCAGGTCCAGTAGTCCTTATGCAGAACCTCATTTCTGGTTAGGTTTGCGGACAAGATTTAAATGGTGGCTATGTTAAGGTTAAGGTTAGAGTTTAACTGGTCATGGTTAAGGATAGGGTTATTGCTTTGTTAAGGCTGTCCAGATGAATAGAAATGTCATTCTTATTTTAAATAATACTGTTAAATGTCTTTTTTTCTGATGTTGCTGGTCTATTTGACATGGCAAGGAAAAGGGAGTGTCTTTATTCCAGTTACATTCAGGTTTTCTTAAGGCCTGGAAATAACAGTTTACCTAAGGAAACAGGAATTTCCTTGTAACACGTTGTTCTAGGAAAACTTCTGAATGTGCTCATGTGTTATCCATCAGTCAGAATAAGGTTTGAGGCCAAAATGTTTCAGCTATTTTGTTGCAGTAATTATTCACCTCACTCCAGTGTTACTTAATACTGCATACTGTACACTGTATACATAGTGATAATATTCCAATGTGTTTATAATCTGCTATTAAACAGTTCAGCCAAAACCATCTACCTCACTGACTTAAATACTCATGTACTATTCATATTTAACACTTTACATTTGTTCAGTTTTTGTTGTCCTGTTTCTGTCTTTTTGTGTGTTAAGAGTAATGAAAAACCAAAAGTCCAAATCCTTGTATGTGCATTCATAGTTGGAAAATCAAGATATTTCTCAATATTAAAATACATTTATCTGTTTTGTGTTTTTTGAGTTTTCTCTGACTTAACTATCAGTGGGTCCTTTTGGAAAGACACTGATTCCTCTGGTGTAAACTTGAGAAGATCATGTCTTGAAGCTTTTCATTATAGCGAGAAATCAAATCCAACAATAAATCCTCCCCCGTTTTTTAACACAAAGCACTAAAACTGGGGAAATAGATTTTTTTTGTCACAGTCACTTGGACTGAGTGAGCCATGTTCTGAGTCATCACCTCGCCCAGAAGGTTATTACAAGAATACATTAATAACCTGTGATTAATAAGATTCATTAATTCATATATTCAAGGAACCAGGTAATTTTGGTCGTCATACGTCATTGGGCAAAAAGTGACCAACCCTTGTTTAACAAATATGTGGTAAAACATTACAACTACTTGTAAAGGTTATATCTTAAAGTGTGTTAGTGCAATGCATTGCAATGTATTGACATATTTATTGAGTTTTTTGTTATACAGCTATGGAAGAAAGAAGTAACTGACATATTGGACTGTGCCTCATTGTCTCCACCCATCGGTTCCCATTACTTTATTGTTAAACTGCTTCTTGCAAGTGCAATATAAATAAAGCTGGATAGGATTGGATTACAGCAAAGACGTTTGACTCTGTTTTCTTGAGTTTCTCAGAGTGTGACAGTAACTGGACTCCTTCCTTTCTCAAGTACCAACATCTTTTACAGATCTCTATCCAAAGTGAATTGTTTCAATCATGTGCATCAAGGAAAATAAAAAAAAATACAAACAAAATTTAAAACAAAGGTAGAACCTTCACACTTGGATGATAGAGGGATCTTTACAGAGCTACAATTTTAAGAGCCTAATCTGAGCCCAATCTTACATAATCTGTATACTTCTGACAAGGTAAGATACAGGCTGAAGTGACAACATCTAAAGGTTATTACTGTTCTTTTATGTTATCAGGTAATCTATACAGTCATGATTGTTTACTGTCCTAGCCACATAAATATTACTTTTTCATTACAGCTGGTACATCTGTGGCTTAATGCCTGGACCACATACTGTACCAAGTACAAAGTGGACCAAAGAAAGGATAACTGATGAAGCCAAGTGCCATAAACTCCAATACCAATCAGCCAACCAAATCATTGTGCATGCATGATCTAGTAAAATGGTGAGCACTTACAGTCCATCTGCCCTTGTATGTGTTGAAATACTCCAGCTGATAGAGTTTTGGGCACTGTGTCATTTTGATCAGGCTAGCCGGGGGGTTCCATGTGATCTTAAGATGTCCAAGGTGACCAGGGTCTAAGATCACAAGCTCCTCAGGAGGATCCACTGCAAGTGAAAAGGATGGATGTTTACGAAGGGTGCACCTAAAGCCAAAATAATCTTTACAGTCAGCAAAGGCTCAGAACATGAGGACGAGAGACAGCAAGAGGGGCAGGTAACAGAGAGCTAAAAGGGCAAGAGTAGATTAAAACAAACAAACAAAATATTACCATAAAAAGGGAGGAAAAAAGACATTACAGATATAACCATAACAATTAGGGAAAAAGAAACAACAGCAGTAAGGAAAATGGCAAAAGCAGATAACAGACATAAGAACCAAACTACATTCAACCACTGGAATGATGAGTCATTAATTAAGCAAATGATGTAGACTGTTCATCTGCCCACCAGAGCTGGTGAGACACATGGCCGCTACGTGGCCCACAGGAGGTCAGGCAGGGGGCCATGAGGCACACAAGCCCTGTCCAGGGCTAGAACCCAGGGGACAGGAGAAGACGGAACCAGTGACACAGGCCGACCAACAAGGACGGGCAAGTCCCAGAGATCCAAGGCCCCAGGTACCCGTGCCCCTCCCTGGCCCTGACACAAAGCCAACCATGCAGTGGTAAAGCTGGACTCCAAGAGTTTTCCAAAGAGAGGCCCAAGGGACTACCAGCTCACTGCACTCCAGCCCCTTGGGGTCATGCTGTCTGCAGTGTGGCTGAAGCTGAATAAACCACCTCAAATTCAGTGAAGGTGGTGATCAACAATTTTAGTTGTTCAGGTTTTTAGTGTGGCACTATTACAAGTTCTCGAGGCAACAAAATGAAGAGCCGTCTTGTAATCTTCTGGGTTCCCCCAGCAGCCAACCAGGAAACAAGAATATTTTGAATAGCCACCAGGGGGTGAATTTAGTGGTTGCAAAAGGAACCCTATATTGAAGGAAGTCAATGAACAAATGAACCTACCTCCCACTTGATTTATAGTGTCATTAAAGATGTTTATATTCTAAATTGTTAGTTTCAGCTCTTCTCCAGTAGCTAAAAACAAAATAAGGAAATAAAAGTAAATAAGGGTGTCTGGTCACACCTTTGAACTTCAGTTTGCGAAACCTCAACACAGCGCCGGCCAAACCACAAATATTTTAAGCTTTTAAATAGGAGTTAATGAACGACTCTTATGGATGACGTTATGACAAGTTGCAACTTGGGAAGAAAAGTAATTACGCATTAAGAAAGTTCTAAAATCAATGAAGCAAGAAGAAGAGCCAATGAATAATTCCCCATGCACTTTGTTTTAACTGTTATAGGCATGGATGGCTCTAATCATGTCAACGATGCCACACCTTAAATATTTTCTGAATCCAGCAGGACAAAATAATGGCTATTCACTTTAATTCTACTTTACTTTGTATACACATTTAAAGAACATGAGTTCAATGTCATCAAATGACTGGCAAATAAACAAAGAATGGCAGGCATTAATGAATGAAGTAAACAAAGACAAACCCTTAAATCCGACGCAAGATGCGTTTTCCCTCCAGGTGATGAAGAGAAGCATCAGCACAGCTTGATGAGTCCACAAGGATTTATTTGCCATGAGTAGATATTTATGTATACAACAAAGACTGAAATAAAATTAAAGTAAAAGTAATATAATACGCTGCTGCCTACTAAGTTATTTTTAGATCCTAATATATAAAAAAAAACATTTTAATCTAACTGGTCCTAGATCCACCACCTTATTGTGGTGGAGAGGTTTGTGTGTCCTAGGAGCTCAGTAGAAGAAAAATGCAAAGTACAAAAAATAAAAAATAAAAGCCTCAGGAAAAAAATGACTGATTTCTATCTGCATTATTATGTTACATTATAGTAACTGATGGCGTGAAACCTCAGACATATGTTTTTAAAAGGAGGGGGGAGTGTTTTCCTTCTGCAGCAAGTTCGGACAAAGTGAGGAGACCGAACAACTGGGTGGACCAAACGTCTATCAGTGAAAAATCACTGGCATGGAAACAATGGGGGGAGTATGTTTCAAAGGAAATTCTCCTTAACTCCTAACTGTCTCTTAACTACAAGATGGCCATACAAATGAATAAACTAAAGCTTTTACAGGTCACTTAGTTTTTGTTTTTTTTTGTTTTTTTTTTAAATCTATTAAGTAAATCTTTCTAGCAACACTCCACATCTTCCTGTCTAATGAGTTAGTATTGGTCATGGGAAGTGATAATCTGAAAGTCCGGGGAAACGCACATAAGATACTGTACCCACCCTGCATGTAATTATGGCATCATTACTAACTAGATACATGTTGTGGATGCAGGCCTATACAAAATATATATATATATATATATATATATATATGCATCCTGGTCACTCCCAACAAAAAATCTCAGCATCTTCAGCTCTGTCACTTCCAGCTATGCCTACTGTCTTTTAGACCATGTGTTTCTCAATCCTGCTGCTCTATATGTTTTTTGAAGTTTTCCCTTCTCTAACACACCTGATTCAAATAAATGAGCCGTTATCGGGCTTCTGCGGCGCTTTATGATGAGCTGACTCTTACTACTGTCTTGTAAACCTTCCCTTTCACTTTCGCTGCTACTCAGCAGTTCCCCCACACCCCTGATGCTATTCTGCGCTATGTACCTGTGAGCACATGTGTAAAAAAACATACGATCACTGGATCACTGGATCGGTATGACTTTTCATGGCCAACGGTTTTAAGGAGTCATTTTAGGGGTAGTCACAAGGTAGGTTGGTGTTATGTAAATGAGACAAAAGTCCTGACTCATGTCTGTTCTACATGATCTAATGTGATCACTATGTGGACTGAATAATTGAATTTCCGTGGAATAGAATGATATATTACCAGGAAGTATGAGAATTCCTAAAGATCCAGTGGGTAAGATTTAGGGACATCAAATGGTCAGGCTGCAGATTGCAACAGACAGAGGTCTCCTCTACTCACCTCTCCATGGTGGCCTTCAAATACCAGAAAGGATGATAACAACGTAAACACACTCTTACCACCCTTTCTGCTCTTCTACTCAACTACATCTGTCATTTCCTTCTCGTTGACTTGCATGTTAATTTTCCTCTTCAAATGTGAAATGTCCATTCTTTCAGGTTTGTCTGTTGGGCTGCCGTAGAAACGCGGCGGCACAAGATGGAAGAACTTGGGTAGAGCACGACCCCTCCGTGCTTTATGCCGATATAAAAGGCTTTCTCTAAGGCCATGAGACTGGAAGAGACAAACCCATCCTGGCATGACAAGGACCATGAGAAACAGAGAGGAACGTGGACCAGACCATCTGAGATGAAAGAACAGCATTTAAAGCATTTAAAAACACACAAATGGATACGCTGCTGTTGAACTAGATGGCCTGCCAACTACCAGCTACAACTGTAGAACAACTGAAAACATTCCCACAATCTTCATCTTGTTACCAAATCAGTTCAAGAGACTCAATTTACACTAATTACATTAAGCAAACGAATTTCCCCATTCCCACAAAGTATCTCTCTCTAATTAGCAAACAGTGGAGGTGAAAAAGCTTGTAATAAAGACAACATGCTTTGACCTGCAAAGAACTTGACTTTATTTAATATTGACATGTTTGTTTTATAAGAAAACCCTGGCGTTTATACAGATGATATGTACAGGTTCAGCCACTTTTTGCATGCACTTTGACTTCTAAAATACAAAAAAAGCTTGTATACGTGAGTCTTCTCGGCAGTGTAGTATTCAGACATGACTCACTGTTACACTGTTTTCTTTGGATGACATGTTAAATTAAAAAAAATAATATGCCAGCTACTTCTTTTGGCATACAATAAAAATAAATTAACAGTAACAGATGCAGCTTGAGCACATAAATAATCACAGAGTACAGATCAGCACCACAACAGAAAAATAAGTGTCAATTTGACTCCATTTTGTTATGTGTAAATGATTATTACATTTTACTGGGTGGCAGAAAGGTCACTCACTCACTCACTCATTTTCTACCGCTTTATCTGTAGAAAGGTCACATAAAAGCAAAAGTTTGTTTTGTAAAATTCCTCAGATTAAAAAAAATAATAGTTTCGCTCAGTGCAACAGAACAAGATTGGGATGTAAAACACCATGTTCACGATTTAAACGCACATTAAAGTTGAATTAAATGTCTGTTGCCATCTGTCTAACAGTGATAAGATCACTGATAAAATCACTGTTAGACAGATGCCAACAATAGTTTTCCCCCCGCCTCCAGATAAAGCAAACTTCATGAGAATATAATGCTCATATTTTCAGACATCAGTCTTCAAACAACACCCACATTCTGATATTTGTGTTGCGAGGAATATTTTTATCTGTCCACACGGGCCCTTTTATCGCAAAAGCTCCTCAGTGAATGATGGGGAACAAAACCCATAGTCCTTGTTTTATATACCTCCAAGTTCAGCAGAATATTTAGCAGATCCAGCAATAGATATCTGTCTAACAGAGATGACTGATGGCGGTAATAATAATAGTTTTGCTGAAGAAGTTCATTAGTCACAATGTGATGCACTGCAGGTAAAACAAAAAAGGAAGCATCAGTGTGGTGACACACTCTGTGGCAACATTAAGATACAACAAATAGAAAATACCTGTCTCTCAGCTGCTCCCATCTGCTTACAGGTATATTAGTCATTCACTTTAGCAACATAACAAAAACACTGTCTGAATACACCAGCATGACAATGACTAAGCAAACTGAAGCAAAAGAAAAATCCAGGAGAACACACAATGATTCACACATTAGATGTAATTCCTGTCAAGAATTCTGCTGTTTTTCTGGCAATGGTATTTTATTACCGTTCTGTTCACAGTCAAACAAAAACATACTGTGATACTGTGCTCAGCGTGTTCAGCCTCATGAGAGATAACAATGTACTGTATAATATCAATCACCGTTGATTTAAACATTTCCATTTCATGCCTCAAATTATTCGGTGTCATGAATTACCATGTTATGCCAAAACACTGATTTGGGCAGATTTGTTGCATATTTTTTCACTGGAAGCCCTGTATGATTTTACTTCTCTGTGGTATCTGACCTTTGGAAAAGGGTTGAACAAAGCTGGGGTTCACATGAGCAACGTTCAGGTTGGGTTTTCTGACTGAAGAACACACTGGTGATATTTGTGATATGAGAATGAAAGCACTGATTTGAAATGATCACATACTAGTCAGTAAACCTGTATAGCACTGACCTTGTCTCCAGCAGCAGCTCTGAGTACAGAGAATGTCCGCACCTAAACTTTAATGACATAAACTGCACATAAAATTGGACATAGTCTTCCAGTTTCAAAAGTGAAGCCCAGGAAATAAGATGGAAAAAGCAGTGAGCCACCAGGGGGCGATGCTGCTGGTTGCAAAAAGGACTCTATTTGAATGGAGGTCTGTGGTAAAATTGATTAAAAACATTGGTCAACATTTTCCTAAAGGGTTAATGGTCTCAATCACAAGTTTCAGGTCTTCTTCAATAGCACATGATGTCACTTTTGTACATTATGTTACCATTTAGAGGAAAATAAAAATGTGACAGCTGGTGTGGTCCAATCGAGAATCTCGATCGAGGCTAAGTAAGAGTTTGTTTTGCAACTGGAAGGCTTAGTCCACTATGTATAAACAGTCTATTTTGCTTTGTTAAAGGAGAATGCAGGTTAATTTAACCCTAACCCAGATAAATTGAATAAAATAACCACTTCTTTAAGGCACAGTAGTTCATATTTCGTGTTTCTGTGCTGTGCTAACACAAATACACAAAAACTCTACCTTCTCAACCAAATTAGAAAAGCATGTAGCATAGTCAGTTATCACTTTTAAATGTCATATAAGTACAGGTCGTGACACTCCCAGCTGTCACCAGTCAAATACAGTATTCTGTGTGAAAAATTAGGTTTCATTCACAGACATCAAAAATACCAAATGTTTCATTGAGTGTAAAGAAATTAATGAAAAATGGATGCATTGCAATACAAAAAAAAAAAGTCTCACATGATATATACCAAAAGTAAGATGCATGATTAAAAAATTGCTTAAATGCTGCATTTTCAGTTTACAAACCTGTAAAGTTGTTCAAGCGTACGTGATCAGATCTCGCCACCTCTCCAGTGGAGGGACGTTTATTCTGTCAACATTGTTCTCTTCTCAACTGGCAAGATTTACTTTTCCCTAAAGAGTCATTTGTTACACCATGTTACACCAGTGTCAATCAATTTAAAAACCTACACAGCAAAAAAAAAGAATCAGGGTGAAGAAACACAAAGCAAGAACAGATGAATATATACAAAAAAAAAAAAAAAGTTGAATAAATAAATAAATATTTCCCTGAAATAATAAATTGTATCAGAATCACAATACAGCGGAGTGGTTGGGCATTAAGATAACACCATGCCATGTGTGGAAGTTTTGCATGAGTGCAGCACTGAGCCCAAAACACATACAGTACAAACTCATCTAAGGTGATGCAAGGTTTAAGGTTGTAACTGCTTTGTACATAACACATGCTCAGAAATGAAGCGGTAATTGGCAATGACCGGGGCGAAATTAGTTTTCCTTACATGTTACACTGAAATAAATGCTACAAAACAGGACCTGCGTGCATTTGGCAACATGTTCTCACAGTGGTCTAACTGTCGCTCCTCCCAGTGCATGCAGGTTTGTTCAGCATGCGTGCGACGGGGACAGTGTTTTAAATCACACCCATGTTGGAAAACGGGCAGACTGTCTGCTCAAGTGTGACTTCCCACGAGAAAGCGAAGGAGATGCAGTTGCTAAAACTTGGAAAATCCAGCTTGGCTACTGACAATGAGATTCAGTGCAAAAACTGTGTAAAAAATATAAAGCTCTAATGCAGAACGTCTGAGTAATTACCCTAACCTGTGGTCTCTGGAGCTTTTCCACTATACACCTCTAGCACAGCTCGGCTTTTTTTTTTTTTTTTTTGCTTTTCCATTAGGGTTAGTACATGGTACTTTTTAGTACCTGCTCTGCTGGGGTTACAAGCCGATACTAAAATGTGACGTCGTCAGACTGTGAGTGTCGTCACTGGAAGAGTCCCAAGCACAACATCCAACACAAGAATCAAACCGTACAATGCTGAACAGTTTATCAGGTAAAAAAGACTTAAAAATCCTGAAAACATGCGAGCAAATTTCTAAAATCTCAATATATAACAGAGGAGTCTTGGAGTATTTGGCGAAAGCATTGCTGAAAGCCGGCGATCGTGAGCCGAATCACAACCTGCTCAGCTGTATTTTAGTTCAGTGACTGTGTCAGATGTCAGAGTCGGATTTTTTAAATGAACCGATTGTAATGATTCCGTACACTGAAAAGAACTGCTTTGCTCGTCACTTGTTTGTGTGTGTGTCCATACTACATACTATGATGACCTTGCCCATGTTGAAGAGGTACTATGGAGTAACGGAAAACAACTTGCCTGACAAAAAAACGAGTAGAGCTGAGCCAAGCCGTGCTAGAACTGTATAAAGTAAAATCGCCATAAGACCCCGGGGTCTATGACCTACAGTACTTTACTCTCTCCCACCCCTACACACTATCTCTCTCGCTCACACACACGCATAGATAGTGAGAGAGAGAGAGAGAAAAGAGAAAGAAACAGTGTTGCCTGATGTCTGATGTGTGTTTCTACAGTATTTTACTAAGTTTACTGTGGTAAATCTGTCTTTTAACGCAGCCTTACTTGTCCAGACTAATTGGAGCTGCATGGTGAAGGAAACAGAAGCAGCTTTGACCTAGAGCACGTATTTTCAATAGTGTACAATCACTTTTGCGAGTAACCAAAATCATGATCGTGATTAAAACACGATTCATCCTTTTTTTTAATTTGTATTTAGTAGAAGCTACTTTTTGAGGGTGCTTGGTGTTTTGCGCCACAGTGCACCTAGCCTGCTCCTTTGTGACATTAACCCATGTGCAGCACAGCAATATTGCCACAGATTCAAAAATAGAACACTGTTATACTAAGAAGCACGGAGAGAGTCGTGGAGCTGACAGGCTAAATCAGCATTGTTTGACAATGGTTTTAAAGTAACAGACTTGTGTTTATAGTTAAACAGTACGCACTACAGCTTTAAATTAAAAAATAAAAAATTACACACACATACAGACATAAAAAAAAAGAAAACAGGAGAACTCATCGACCACTGGAAGTCTGGCAGTGGTTCAGGTTTACAGTATGAGGCCAATGTGCAGCGTAGGTCTGAACAAGTGAGTTACAGGTCTGTCATCTCCTCACTGTCGATGTGTCAACAGCTGTGTGGAACTGTTTTTAGCACTGGCACTTAGGGGCTCAAACATCATTGAGTGTGTTGAAACAGATGTACGGGTCTTGCTTAAGACCCTTCTGTCTTCTTTGTCCCTTCTCAGCAAGCACAAAAGTCCTCACACACACAGGATGACCCCAGTAACTAGAAAAGGACACAAATGAAAAATGGATGGGAAGTGGGTGGCGGCTGACATCATATGAGAAGACAAAGCTTCTTCCGCTTCATGTCTCCTGTTTCAGTCAGGAAGAAAATCCACCAGGTCCTCACCGGGAGGGGTTCTCTGGTCCCTGGAGTTAGGGTGTCAGGTTTTAGGCTGTGGGAGGTGGGGCAGGAGTTGGCTGGATGTCTGCAGGTTGGATGCAGCATTTGGGTCTGTGTCAAACAACCGGCATTTGTGTGGACAGATCCAGCAGAGCCTGGACGGTCACACCCACCTTCACCAGGCCACGCTCTTCTAGGATGTGATGGGGAAGACACAGCTTGTCCTGAGTGGAGAGAGGGACGTCACAGAGACAGATGTTTGTCACAGCAAAAGTAAGAGGAAGGAGTCACACAGCAACAGCTTAGACAGCAAAACGACAAACTTGGTTTTATGTGCTGACTTTTAAATATATAATATGTAATGTTTCTGGAGTACAACATCTAAAAACAGCAAGACTGTTAAAGAGATGTGAATATATGTGTGTATGGATGTACATGCACGTACATCTATATATAGTATAGCTGCAATTATTTACGTATTTGTTTGTACATTCATTTAGATCTGTAACACTCACTCACTCACTCACTCACTCACTCACTCACTCACTCACTCACTCACTCACTCACTCACTCACTCACTCACTCACTCACATCATTAATATTACCTGTGGAACACCCAGCTTCTTACAGGCATCCAAGAAGTTCTCCACATTCCTACGACATTTAGCCATGCTGAGCTTTGGCTGGAAGCCACAATATGTCATGTTAGCACACAATATGTTAGGTTATGGTCTGCTGACATTAACTACAAACAGTTAGATAGTAAAGTATATTTTTTCAAATCACAAACTCAGACTCTTTGAGTGTGCTCACCACTGCAGGCGATGGTACATGGATGCTGGCAACAGAGCGAGGACAGATGTGATTGGCTAAATGGCAAAGGACAACCCCATCCATGAGAGCAGCTCCGACATCATCTGGAAGCAACACCTTCAGTCTGGACTCAATATTCTGCAAACACGTAAACAATGACGTATATTTTAACTGTTATTTGTGCAAATGATCTTGAGATGAGGGTTGGCCTGATACCGCCATTTTGTGTACCAATATCACAGCCTGTATGAACCAATGCTGATATCAGACCGACAGTCATTTTACATCTGTGTTGATGTATAACCAGCTATTAAACAACTATAATGTTCCAACTGTGTAAAAACTGTCTTCTTCCACAAAAGTGGGGCTATCCAAATATTTCTGAAGAATTAGTGTATTATAAGACATATAATATTCATTTGAGTTGAGCTATTTATTAATGAAAACCAGCAAATTTAGTGGGCATAACAAAGAAGGTCTCAGTTTCCCTTAAAAGAATTGCATTAAAGTTAAAGTACATAAAACATTGTGGAAGTACTACTCACTTATATGCCCATATATTATGGGTGTGGTTGATATAGGTTATATAATTATAACCTATATCAAACATAAGTTCAAAAATCCTGGAATTTCACTTTAACATATGGCACTCCATTACAGTAGACTGTATGACTGTATGACTACCACAAACTTAGGTGACTCAGTGATCTGAAGGTACCAAGTGACTCACCTTCACTTACACTGAATTGCTATAATGATTTCCTGAAACAATGGAACAAAAGCAGGATCTGACAGGCTTTGGTATCTGAACAACTCAGTGCCTTATTCATGAAATGCAAAGGCATAAACATGCAGTGAGGTTCCTGACCTGTCGTAAGAGGCCTATCTGCTCCATTTCCTCTCTCAAGTGCTCCATCTTCCTCCTCATGGTGAAGCTGGGGTCTGTCGAGCTGTAATCCTGACGACTTCCTCTGGTGAAGGCTGCAAGAAGACGTGGGGGGAGAGAGGTCTACATTTCTGATATAGCACAATGAAATACAAAGAAAACAAACATCCTTTGTTTGATGGGTATCCCAGCCGGTCAAGAAAATGGTATCGCTGGTTTAAAAACACCTCTAATGTTTCTAATGTTTCTAATGTTTCTAATGTTTCTATATTACTCATGCATCTTCATTTCTTTGAAAGCCATGTAATGGTCCTATTTACCCACAACTTAACTAAAAACATGACATGCAAACAAACATTATGCATGAAGATGTGTATGTGCATGACCAGGGTATAAGTGTTTATGTAATTTGTCAAGTCTGGCAACCTACTTTATTCAAACGTATGCAAAGTTCTGAATTGGGATTGAAGTAAGTGTTTTGATTGCTAAAGTTGTATATATTTTACATATATGATCTTTAAATTCTGATATCTTCTGCTAAAGCAGCAATAAAGAATAAAGACTGCATAAGAATAACATTCAATGACTGTTACTATGAAATACTATTTTTATAATCCTGTACATGTTAAGTAAGACGTATGATTCAAAGACACATGCCACACTGTTCAGGCTTGTTCTTGTACAAACAAATACTCTGATTCCTAAGAAAACTTTTCCACTTCTGAGTAAAGGTTACGGAACTCCACCTAAAATAGCTGGTTCCATTTGAAGAGGATGTAGTTGAAAGCAGAGCTGTGAGTCCTGGGCTAAATGTAAAAACTACCCTTGACTTCATGCCAGCTTACATTATATCAGCGACTTGAAAGACATTTTTCTCATGTACTTCATGTGCAAAGGTGAGACTGTGCCTCCACCACACATCTAAGAGATGTGAGCCAAAGTCTGTGATTGTGACTGCAGAGAAAAGTAAAGGCCTCCGAACCCTTAAGTTCAATAGCATTCAAAGAGCTTTAGTATGATACATCACCTGATCTTGGTTTTAGTCCAAACACTGTCAAAGTGGTGCTGAAATCAGTGTTTCTTAAACCCTCCTGAAAAACAAAACAATCAAACACAAAAACCACATTTCATTATTAATATGGAAATAAGACCAGGTGGTTGAGCTAAGAATGCATGTCCAAAAGTTAACAAAAGAAAATTATTTCTTAAAGAGGAAAGTCGACCAGCTGGGAAAGCTGGGAGGGCAACGGTCCTGTAAAGCTCTTAAGCAAACGGATTCCAGCCACTCTGGTTCAAGAGCATTTCACGGAGCCCCCAGTCATACAACAGGCACACCCGGTTTTAGGCCCCATTTCACTCTGAGACTGAGAGCAGTCCTGATAAGCCTGATGGAATCTCAAGACTGACAGAACATTGCTACACAATGGTCCAAACAAAAGCAGTCATGCATGAGAATAATATTTCAGCTCCACCATAGTGAAGCGTAGAAAGGAACATGACCATGTCAAGATGGAACTCCAAGCCAGATATTCAATAGGTGCCAAGACACAACCCAGTTTTTTTGGGGTAGGTGGTGTCCAGTGTTCCAGGTGGTCACCAGGGGAGGGAAGGAAGTTGTCGTTACTATTATTTTGCTTATTATGAGACACAATTTCATTTAATTTTATTTTTGCTTTTACAAAAGGGGTCTTAACATCCATGTTGATGTACACACCTACAATAGGGCAGTTAAATGCGCAACTTTTAAATCATATCACTCATACAAAGGAAAAGAGTCTTGGCCTGTTTAATATTTAAGGATATTCCCTTTATACAAAAAAACTAAGAAATCCTAGAATTTCCAAATTACATTGCATTATAGTAGACTGTATCACTACCACAAACTTAAAGCAAAAAGTTCACTTCACTTATTCTGCCCAGTAGCAGCCCATATGTCCTCTTCACTGTGATTATTTAAACAAGTTTGAATTCTCTTGAAGGTTAGTTGACTCAGAAATGATTCAAATGATTCAAAGGGTGAGAATGATGGGCAAACTGATTTTAACAAGAGTGTGGAAAAAGCTAGATGCTCCACTTTATCAAAACTGGTTTACTGGACTTCAAACCTTTATTCGTGATAATATTATGTACATGTTATATTAAGTGCATTCAGTGCGCATTTTCATGCATCTCAGTGGCTTTCACCGATTTTCTTTTTACTGCAATAATACTCAATAGTGATAGAGATTTATTGTATTTCATCCATTATTATTGATATCATTGCCTGTAGTGTTACTATTATCATTTAAAGTTGTTAATCAGAGGTGTATAATGTACAGGTTGTCATTTATTGAAAGCATGCTATAATATGTCAATAATAAAAAAAAAAAACGTGTACATGTTGAGTGATTTTTTTCCTCACACTCACCTCACAGTCGTCATTCCCACTGGAGTTTTTCCGAGAGTTCTGACACTTGTACTGTCGAGAAAAGATAAACAAATAATCCATAATTTGATGGCAACTTCATTCCTTTTTAATTCATCGTTTAAAGATCAACAGGCATTTCAACTTTGAATGTCTATTGATAATTTTACACATATACTCACAGACACAACATGGGTGCAATGACAGTGATTAAAGAATGACCAATAACCACCGTACACTCTTTCCCACTGCTGTGTTTCATCAGATCGACCGTTTAAATCAGACTTTTTTTAAATCAGACTATCAGACTGAGACTTTCTGAAGGATCTTTGTAGTTACCCGATGCTCACTGAGGAGACCTTGAGGCACTAACATTTTAAAAGGTCAATATACCCACATTTTCTCCCACCTGGCTGTAGTTTTGTGCCTCTGATTCTTAACATCCCAGGGTCAGAAATGACATTGGAGCTTCAGTGTGTAATTTGTAATATTTTTTTTTGTAATCCTATTCAGGTACCGATAGCCATCATAATAAAAAAAGAAGAAGAAAAAAAAGTTTGGTGTGGTTGAAATCTGGAAAAGTTAACAATGGCAGGCTACGCTGCAACAATACATTTAAACCCCGTCTGTCTGCTCATTTGTCAAACCACTCCCCTCAAAACCCACAAACACACCACTGCCTGGCGACGGTGACAGAGCGCTGTGAGGACAGCTTCACTGATACTGACTGGAGCTGTGGAAGCTCAGAGAGAGAGACAGAAAGAGACTGAACAAGCTGGTCAGGAGGGCCAGCTCTGTAACAGACTGTTCCCTGGACTGTTGGAATGTTGGCCTGGCTGACATTTATCATGGACAGCCCATGATAACCCCTCTGAAGGAGCCCTAAGCAGCTATTCTATATAGTTCTATGATGTAAGTAACATTTTTTTATTTCTATTTTTTATTTCCATCCTTATTTATTATTTTTATTACTTCTTTTTTTGTATTGTACTTTATTTTTCTAGTCACTATCTGTTGTCTGTACTCTGCTGCTGCTGTAACAAGAGAATTTCCCCAATGCGGGATAAATAAACTTCTATTCTATTCTATCATGTCTGAATGACCTTGAAATCTCCTCATGAAATTGCAGGTAGACGGTTCAGTGAGTATATCAACAAAACAATCTGTCCTTTTCAAGCAAATGATATGGTGGTGGTTTTATAATATTCAAAGGAAAACAGTTTTCTTTTTACAGGATGCGATGAGTTCAACAGATAAAAGCATTTGAGCAACAAATCACAGACAATGGCATGAATTGAAATAAAGGCGATCTTCCTGTTTGAGAAGTGAACCCAAGAATCTGCTATGGGAAAATCGGTCAGCTTTTCACTTGATTCATGACGTCAAACTGGTCATATCACAAATCTCAAGGCTTCAAGATAAGGGTTTGTTATGTTATGGCAGCACGCACGCTTGTACCTTTAGATAATCTTTTCTCAGGTACTTGTTCCTCCTGCGTTCTTCATTCTGATTGAGGATGGGTGGAACCTCAGGCCACTTTGGCTCTGAATCGGACTGATCCGTCCTTAGGCTGCCATCGAATGAGCAGGAAGAAGAGGGCTGTAAGAGCAGACAGTGAAAACCAAAATCATTCTCATCATCCACCAAAGGAAATAGAAGGACATCATATGATGAATGGAGAGACGACAAAAATAGATGGTTTTACCTGTCCACTTAGTATGGACGCTCCACTACTTCCTTCATCAAGAGAAGCACTAGAAGAAAGACGCAACTACTTTATTACATGGGGATTTCAGAAGAATGCACTGTTTTCATGTGCAAAATCTCATGAAAAACACTAGACTGCTTTACAAAAATACTCTCATCAATAATTATCTCTTAACATAATTCAGGACACGGGACACAGGAAAAACACTGCATTAAAGATCCAGTGTATGAAAACTGTGACACCTCATGGTACGACTGGAGTCTGTGACAAACCCTAAGTGCGCCAGGGAACTATGGTGGCCTTTACATTACAGAAAGCATGTTAATCTACTACATTTGGGAAAAACCAACATCAAGAGCATGCTTTTGTTGATTCAGCCTGCAGGTAGAAACACAGCAGCACAAGATGATGGTCTCCATAAAGCAAGACTCTTGCCAGAAGTACATACTGTATAAATGGCCTATTCTAAGGTTACAATTATACCCTTAAATAAACATACCTATTGTTAGTATATTCGATTTCTGAAAATAAATCTTACACACTGGACCTACTGTATTAATGATCATAACTGGCGCAGCCACACTTTGCCTTGAGAACAACAACAATGTATGTGCTTAAACTTGCAGAGTTTCTCAGTGTACTTGGCAAATTGTTTGCAATATCTTGAGAGAGCTTGTCTCAGTTTGTCTGTCATGTGACTCGTGTGATTTAATGCCTTCTGTCTCAGTAACAATAATGAGATCAGGGCTCTGTGGAGGGCAGAGCATCTGCTGCTAACTAACCCTGAAAATAAGACAAAAGGATAACAGTGCTCTAGTTCACGTTACTTGCATTTTTCAACCCAGCTTATACAGTATAACCTATTGCTCATTGTATGCAGATGTTTGAATCACTTGATTTATGAACAAGATGGACGAGAGGACGAGTTGACTTCCGTGACACAGCCTGACACACAGCAAGCTCAAATGCTCTGGATACTGTATATATGGCATGCAAACTATTTACGCTTGCAAGTCCAACAGTAACAGGACCAGGTCGGACTCGGTCAAGTATCTCTACTTACGGAACAAAAATCAAACGTCAACGAATGGAATATTCTCCCTTATCTTCTCTTAATCTGTCACTGTCCTCCACTGTTTAAATTGAACTCACTTTGCAGCGTGAAATCTGATAGTAACCGTAGTCATGCTTCAACAATTGTTTGCAGACACCAAAGCTTGTATCACTCTTTTTTCCATTTCTGTAATGAAGAGCTAGACAACCATGACCAGCAAGAAAAGGCATGACAACTTACTGGCAAAGCCTGTCACAGTCATTTATCTTTGGGCAGACATGCTTATTCAGCTGTGACTGGTGATGATCAAGATTCCAAATTGGCTCTTTGACATTATGTTGTTGTAAATTAACACCTTGTAGCAGTATACTGTATGTGTTAATCCCATGCATCACACCCTCCTTCATCCCTCAGGCCTTTTCGGAGCCTCTACTCCTGGACTGAGGATGAAATCCACATCACAGCACTAAACATTGTTCTTAGTTGGTTCCTTCTAATTAGTTTTATACTAGTACTCCATTGTTGTATGTTATCATGGTCAAACTGACTCAACACTGGCTCAACTTTAAATCAGTGGGAGAGAACATATTGGAGCTGAGAGCGGCGGATTCTTTATGTACCTTCGAGCGGTTTGTGGCGGAGGCCGTGGTTTGTTGCTGGAGCTTCCAGAGTGACTAAGGAACCTGCAGACAGGAAGAGACACAGTGAATTCCCATTTTCAGATGGAGCTAGCCCTTCTGAAATGGATTGATTTTATGTTAGGCTTAACAAAATTTATACCAGCTAATGGGAAAAGTGAGCAAGGGATGAGGATGAAACATTTCAAGATGGAAGTATTTACAAAAGTCATAGAAGTAACAACACAAATGAGAATTATAGTTGTAAAGGCAGAAATAGAAGCTCAGTAGAAACAGCACTGGTTTTTAAGAACTGGATGACAATTACAGGGAAGAAAAACTTCTGCCTGACCTGTGTGCCCGCCCGGTCACTCTCCGTCGGTGAATAAGACTCTCTGCTCTGCAAATTAAGGATCGCCGTCTAGAAGCCATACATCAAATGTGCAGTAGCCAAGTTGAGGGAGAAAGCAGGGAACAAGAGATGATCAGGGAAGGACAGGAGTGGACAGAGAGAAAGTGAAATAAGGCTGACTTTTGATTTGCAGAAGGGAAAGAGGCCACATGGTGCTGATGGCACACGGGAAAAACATCTATCTGGATATTGAGAAACGGAGAATGAATCCACAAATATGGGCAGTGATGAGAGCAGCGTGTTACATGATGAGGAGGAAGGAGAAAGCATCAAAGATCTGGATTTAAGCAGCACAGTGATACTAAACTATTGTATGGTGGTGGCTTTTGTTGAACCTGTAGAAGAGAAGTGAGACCCACACACCTATTCTGCTGCTCCTGCTGCAAAAGCTGAACAGCAATCTTCCTCAGATCCAGCACTTCCTTCAGCTCATCTTCCTCTTCCTCAACAAGCTGCTCTTTGTCAGAACTGCAACACATTCAAAGGCAAATTGTTGCCATCAGACAGCGCATAACCGTAGGCTACAAAGCACACTAACATAACAAAATATCAAAAATACAATTTTTGAAAACAATTCATGTGGTATGCTGTGTTTACATTTTCAGATGATAGACGAAATAAAGATTTGAGTATATATTAACTAACCCTGACTCCTCTTTCCAGCCATCTTTATCTTTGTTTAGCTGAGACATGTGAAGAACTTTTTCCAGTTCCTGAAACGCACACAGACACACAAACCACGTTAGTGACCACTGAACAGACACTCATTTTGTCTCTTACAGACCTCACATAGGATTTGCAACAGGGTATATATTACAACATACCTTAATACAAGACACATGACTGCTCTGCTGCCCGTCACACTCTGACAGAGCAGGATCCTCATCGGGGTTGGGCTCTATAAAGTCATAGAGATCCTGATCTGATAGAGGGAGGAAGCATCCGCGTTGATCATAAACGGTCATATTTCAGGCACTTCATTCAACAACCCCGAGTCTCTGTTATCGCTTTTATAGGAAATATGTGATACTTATTTTGGGTGACCTTTGCAAGAGTCCATTTTAGAGAGAAGTGATAGGGCATCAGCACGTGCTGTTTCTGAAACCTGTGAATGCAGGCTGATGGTGTCGTCGTCTGAAGGCTGCCGAGTGGGAAAAAGAATGAGAAGCAATTTCAATTTAAAAAAATTAGGAGATGTGGTGAAGAAAAGGTGGAGAAAGGCGGAGGCAGGGATGTAACTTTGAGACAAAATTTATGTATACATTTGTCACATTCTGGTAAGCAGTTAAGAAAAAAAAAAAAAAAAGGATAGAAAGGCCAAGAACTCTTCATCCTCAATTACAACATAGTGATTTAAGTATTCTATTAAATATTGATCACAACCTCAGGAAACAATGGCACAGTTTAATTCAAGCATATAGTTAATATAGTTTACCTAGTGTATATTTTACTATGTGGTTTTCATATAAGCCCCTATAGAACTCGTGCCTTTTAAGTCAACTCAATCTTATTTATAAAGCCCAATATCACAAACACAATTTGCCTAGAAGGGCCAGATTATCAACTGATGAAAAGGCCTTAATTTATTATTTTACTACATTTTTCATGTAAAACATGAAACATGATTGGGCACTGCATTTCATGAATAAGTATGTGCCCGGATGCTGACCTCTGTCGTAGACAGCCTCTTGTCACCATTGTCGCTACCAATTCCAGAATCTGGCCCATGATTCTTACTGGGATAAACATCTTCCATGCTGGAGAAACGCAAAACAGAGAGAATCTAATTTGCACATACACTTGATAAAACATAATTTGATGTTTGTAGATGTGATAAATGCATGCAGAAATATTATGAATCCATACAATATAAGGAAGTGGGAAAATTGGCGATGCTGCATGTCACATAATAACAATACTTGGTGAATATTTTAGTACCTGTCTGTAAGTGGCTGTGGAAGGCAGCGTTTGCCGAGGGATGGAAGATCCAGTGTGTCCGGTTTCTTGTCCGTCCTGCACGCCTGGATGTTCAGATACTTAAATATGTGCACTTTGCCCTTGAGACAAATCTGAAACACACACATTTGCACCAGGTTAGTCTGAGAAAACTTATTCTTTCATCCACTAGGTGGTGCAACACTACAAGGCTCACTGGGATCTCAGGGAAACAACAATCTCACAGATCAATCATGCACAAGAAAACCAAGAAAATATTAGTGTTTACTACTGTATTGTACACGTACCTGTGCGGGTGGAGACTGCATAGGATTGTTGTCTAGGATGATGTGCTGCAGTTGCCTGAGTTTCCTGTAGGCTGGAGGAATCTCTGTGATCTTATTGCACGAGAAATCAAGTCGGATGAGAGGCAGGTCAGACAACTCTGCAAGTGTGGACAAGAGAATGTTTCTAAAAAAAAGAGCTTTTGTTGAAAGCAACGCACAGCTCCAACACGCATGAGTAACACAATGAATACTTTGTTAAACTGGTGAGTAACATTAGATCCCACAGCTGTGGAAACACAAGCAAAAAACATCTTTACTTAAAATTTTAACATTAGACTGTCCCTACCTCATCTATCTATCCAAACAATAAAGACATAAGATTAATCGTCCTACATTTGTTTTTTAATTTTAACAAAATCAAATTTAAATACATCCAATCCGTTCATTGTCCACTGCTTTATCCCCTACATGTCACTTTAGAATGTCCTAGTTGCTTAAACACCAACATCTTTGCTTTACAGGCAGGAATGTTAACCACCACACCAACTGTGTGGCTATATCCAAACAATCCAATTTTACTATTACTATTATAGTTATTATTCTTAACAACATAACTGGTGACAGACTGACCCTCAGGCAGTATGTGAATGCAGTTCTTCCTGATGTTGAGTTCTCGTAAGGCTTGGAGCCTCCCAACCTGAGCTGGCAGCGCCTGGATCTCATTACAGCTCACGTCCTGCAAGTGGAGGCAAAGGATTAAGAATAGGTATGACTTTTCTGTGCAATGGACAAAAACCTGTACGCACATGCACATACACACACACACTCTGCTCACCAGCTCCATCAAGTCTTTGGCTTTGCCGATCTCTTCGGGGATGGACACAAGCTTGTTGTTGCTCACAAGCAGGACTTTGAGGGGGAGGTTGAACAGGTATATTGGCAAAACTGACAGGAGGTTTCGACTACAGAGGAAGACAAAACATCCACCCACCGTTAAAATAGCATACGGAAGCATGTAACAGTGACCATCTGTTGACTGGGAACCGAGTTGCAGCAAAAGGGGAAATGCTTCCTTTTTCATGAAAGCTTGTGCATGAAAATTTTTCCAGAATGAGGAACAAGCACGTTTTGAGAGATGCAAAACAGAACACATGTAAACATTTCACATGCATAATGCTAGCAAGAACTCACCTCATGTCAAGATAAGTCAGCATCTGCAGATTGATGATAGCCTCTGGGATGCACTTGATGCAATTATGGTAAAGGTTGAGTGACTCGAGGGGAGCAAACAGACACACTTCTGGAGGGATTTCTGTGAGGCGATTCTTGGATAAATCTGCAAGATGGAAAAACAGAGGCTGATTAACATTGATTGATTGATTGATTGATTGATTGATTGATTCATTAATTCATTCATTCATTCGTTGTCTACTGCTTTATCCTCCACAGGAGCGTTGCAGGGATGCTGGTGCCAATCCCAGCTGACGTAGGGCAAAAGGTGGGGTTGCACCCTGGACGGGTTGCCACTCCATCACAGGGACTGATTAACATGTGATCTCTTTAAAAATACAGCACACATACGCATTAACCTTTAAAGATTTAGGCTTGAGAGAGTGATCGATGTGTTTCCACGACAGAACAGCAGAAGCGTTCCTCTTCATGGAACACTGGTGTAATACTACACCAGTTCATGTTCAACTGGCAATGTAATATCTTAGTATTTCCATGACTGATCTCCCTGAAGTAGCACAGTGATAGATTTACATTTGTAACAAGCAATAATTGATAATTACAAAATGGTTGGAAAGGCTTTTGAAACATTAAAAATAATTGAAGCAAAAACGTGAAAACCCACCGTACACTGAAATGACTATACATGCACTGCAAATAGCACGGATGCCTCACCGCAAGAAGGGTGAGGTGACCCTCTCACGGAGGATTTAGTGGTATACAGTGAGTGAAACCAAAACAGAAAGGCAAATAAAAACAGAAACACAAAATGAAAAAGTCTGCTTGTGCTTTTTATCACACATTAAAGGTATCAGATCGAGCTGGACTGCGGCACACTGAACAATGGTTGTACTTTTCGTACAGCCAAACAAGTGGTGAGACAATAAAGCTAAACATTATGTTCACATACTGAAGGAACAAGATCAGGTGCGTAAGAAACAAAAATTAAATATCTGGATTTAAAGGTTGCTGAATCACTCACACAGTACACATTCACACTACACTACACGATGCCACACCCTGTGTTTGTCCTCTGTCAAATACAAACAGCATCTTTTTAAATGGGTAACATGAAAATTGCACATGTGTGTCCTATGAGAACAAGCAAAGACTACGTTCCATGTTACAGGATTCACCTTTAGACACACATTGATTCCGTGGGCTCTAATGGTGTGTGTGTGTGTGTGTGTGTGTGTGTGTGTGTGTCTGTGTGTGTGTGTGTGTCTTGTGAATTCTCTCTGGGTGACACAGTAATTAGAGAACTGTGAGGAGCAGCTCCACATCGACAAACACATCCAATAAACTGGGGAGCTACTATATCCACACCGCTGGAAAAGGGGACACATTACTACAACCCGTATCCCCTTAATGAATGTAATTACATACAGCTACCCCCCCTTTATTAGGTACCTATGTAAGTACATATGGGCTTTACTAAAACTAAACATTCTCTGACCTTAAGGCATTTTTGTTTGCTGGGTATGGATTCGTACACATAATGTCATATCAATATTTTTAAGGCAGACATAGCAGCCTAGATAGGTAAGACAAGACGGATAAACACACCATAAGCAATAAACAAATATGAATATCACATAAAATGAACATAGATTTAATATTCAGACTAATTTTTAATAATCAGAATAATCTGACTTTTATGTAAGGTTACACATTTTTGTTCTCAAACACTTATCAAATGCTGCCAAGTTATGAAACCTTCTTTTTCTTAATTACATGTTACATGTTTCACCTTTTTCAATTTAGAATTCATGGGCACAGACCCAAAATCCAGATTGAACCATGAGTGCTGTTCAATAAGTATTACAATATTTAAATAATATTTAAGTTAAGCAATTTTGTGTTTGTGTAATTTTGAATGGAGCTGAGGAGAACAAACATGGCTAAACATACTGGCCATCTGGTGCACTGATTTCTGAAAATCGGCATCACAAGACAGAAAAACCTGCAACACTCGCCCTCGAAAATAAGGAACTGTACATAAAAGCAGTCAGACCAAAACATTTACAGTCTTTTGTACACAGTAGTGCAAACAGTGCAGTTTGTAAACCGGTGTTCGCAGCACAAGGTAAAAGCTATGATGAAGAGCAAAAGGACATGCACCTATGTATTAAAGTGGACTCTGATTTGTGACTGACAGCTTCAAATGAGCTGATAAGCAGAAGTGAGATGCAGACTGTAACACAGTCAGCAGAACAAAGGAAAAGCAGTCGAGGGGTTAAGGGAAACAGATATTGCCACATGGGTAAAGACCAAAAGATGAGGTCATAATGTGTGGTTGCTCTCCATTAACAGTGACTTCTGCCTCTCCCTGAGGCCCAGACCTTGATGCTGTAACCCAGCTGTACATGGACGACCCCCCCCCCCCCCCCCCCCCCCCCCCCCCCCCCCCCCCCCCCCCCCACCACCACCACCACCACCACCACCACCACCATCCAGCCCAGCAACTGGGGATCCTTCTGTAGCAGTGGAATCATCTGGGTCAATTGGAGATGGGGGTGGGTGGAGGCAGTCATTGTGAGCCTGTCCATCTCCCTCCTCCAGCCCAGGCCATCTGTGGCCCACAGTGGGTTTTCTATCCACCTGCTGGTCGCACGGAGCTCCCGCAGGACGGGGCCCACCAGGCAGACGAGCACACCAGGCTCCACTCTTCTGCACTGCACCCTCAGCACACTATTCATTTTTATGGCATAGTGCAGAAAATGTCTGGCTGTGTCGTGTCTTTCCATGACACAGCAAACTCTACACTTACAGACGAGATCAGGCTAGAGTAACAGGCTAGACTGGGGTTAGAAAAGAAAATATGTCTGTTGACGACTACAATTAAAAGGTCCAAACCACCTCAGACTCGTACAACAGAACATCATTTTCTCTCTTCTTTCTTTCTTTCTTTCTTTCTTTCTTTCTTTCTAGAGCACGTCCAAGTATCAAGTGCAAGAACAGCAGGGACTAAAACACTTCAATCCTACCATTCCTTTCTGTAGCAAATTGGCAATGTAGGTGCAACACTCAATTAAATGAAAACAAAGACAGAACACCACGAAAACATGATTCATTGGGGTTAATTATTGTGTCCTGCAGCAGATGAGCCCAGTATCATGGGTGGCAGATTTGGGGTGTGGTCATGGGGCTTTGCTGGGTGTTTAGGGCACAGCAGGTTCCCTCAGTGGGGGATTAAAAACTATACAATAGATGCTCCAGCTAGTAATCTCCTCTTGATACACAACTGGGATTCAAATCAAGAAATGTTCTCTTTGTCTTTGTCACAGACTCCAAAAATCCCACACTGAAAAGAATTCAGTCAGAAACATGACTCACATTCTGCAGTGCCACTGAAGACGGATTAAACTCTATAACAACTGGCTCATTCACAAAGTCACATGTGGGAGTGGGAGATAATCTCGTTAACCTCTGATTTAACCAAACCATGTTCTGAAACAAGATTACAATGATTTTAATATCAGGCAAATTAAATACAGTCTAACTTAGTGAATTATAAGTTAAAAAAAAAATAGCTTTGTGGTTCATTCTTCTCTAATGTGGAATTTATCTTGCTTGCATATCACTATAACTTTTTAACAATATTTATAAGTGATGCATAGAATACATGATACAGTGATATGATATACTTTATACAGACATAACATTGCTGAATCATTAAAAAAGTGCTTGATTAACTGTTATTACTTGTTGTAAATCCATGATGAAATACTCAAAGCTATTTTAAGTTCTTTTTGTTCTCCTTCCAGCTCTAAAAGTACCATAAGTCTTTGACTTGAGCTTCTCAGATCTTCTTTTATGTGGTATACAGTTGGCATGTCAAGCATTTTCTACCAAAAAAATTAATATCATATTTCCAAAAAATACAAGTTATAGCTGTAGGGAATAATCTCCACTTCCCGAAAATCCTTCCTTATAGCTCAAATATCCTGGAAACATACAGTGGACCACTGAACGTAAACTATGTGCTATTAAAATCTCTAAAATTACACTAAAACCAAAGACTTTTTTAATAGTAAATGTGTGCACCATGATAAAATAAAGCTTTTGAGACTATAAATGTCGCTCACAATCATAATTCCATCCTCAATACTTGAGTCTTGCTATCAATGAGCTGTATAGAACCACACCATCATTAAGTTGCTATAATAAGGCATTGTGTTGTTGCTGACAGGTGAGCATATGTCTTGTCTAGACACGCAGCAGCACAGGAGAAGAAGCCCTGAGGCAAGAAACACCAGTCAGCACTGTGAATTTATTTCAGGCTCCACTCATATTGCTGTGAGTAAAGAAAACCAGCTACAAAATTATGCACTTTTGATTTATATTTTCTCAATCCTCATTAAAAATCTACTGTTTCAGTGGCCATTTCTCTTTTCTAAAAAAAAAGCATTTCATTAGATTTAAAGATTGATGATGAACTACACATCAGCACCGTAGCTAAGTGCATTTTTGTGTTTCTAACCAGTGACCCTTTCCAGGTCTTTTAAAAGAGGCTGCCTGCTTGTACTTGGGGAGTGACTCTTAACACTATTTGCACTGGTTGATCATTAAAACCAAGAATGCTACCTCAGTTCTTGTGTCCTTGTGAGAAATAAACTGTCCTTGAAGAAACCAAAATCCCAAGAATGGGACAATGGGGACACATTAGAACAGATTGGCCATGAGTGCCACACAACAAACTTGTCGGCTAAACATTACATTCCCACACAACTAAATGGCATCATCAATTATATGTTTCATAAGGAAAGTTTCTTTCTGGATGCTGTAAAGGTTTGTGGCACATTTGAAACTCTGAGGAAATGAGGTATGAAGATGATTGATGATGTATGATGATTACCATTTCCTTCTTGTAAATGTGGTTAAGGTGAACACAGTGAGTAACCTCTCACTCACTTTGTTCTTTGCCACCACTGCTCCCTCTTCCACTGGGTAAATGTTGCTGTTTAGTTGTGTGGGATTAAGTGTGAACCACGTGTTTTAACTACATCGTGTTTGGGTCACGATGCAGCTTTTAAAAGGTCCAGTTTGTAAGAAATAGTGAGCTCTAATGCAGAGGCTGCAGACTGCAAGAAAACTTACAAAAAAGGATGTTGTTCTTTGTTTGTGTAGTAAGTCTCTGCTTCAAAATGCTTTAGGCTACTGAAGAATTATGGTGGCACAAGACGGCAGGCACTGAACAGCACAGCTTTTGCTTTAAAAAACATATTAAAGGCTACAAAAACAAAATCTTTTTTTTTTTACTTTAAAGCCATTCCACACCTATACAAACATCTCTGCCAATAAAGCGCCTAAATGTTTCACTGGACCTTTAATAGAATCACCCTATTACTGACAAATATCACACTTTCGTCTTCCTTTACTATGACCTCACATTCTTTCCACTTGAAAAAATATTTGGCCTTTTTAACAGGGTGCAGGATCTGTGATGGCAGATCCTGTGCTGTCTTGAAAAAGAAAAATAATGTACACCATAATCTCCTTCACAACCCATAAATGAAACATGTTCTCTCAGAAAAAGTTATTGGATATAACCAAGTCTATGTAGTTTTTTTTTTTTAGCTTAGCACAAATTCAACACAACGGCTGAGCCTCCAGCTGTCTCAGAATAATACATGTGACCCCGGTGCATGTTTGCTGCAGCAGAAGCACATCACATTTTTTCGCGTGTTGGATGTTTGTCCCCTCTGGGACAGAATAAGGACACGCAGGGGCATGCTGGGATATGAACCTGAACATCTGCCCAGGTTGAGGTGATGGTCCCCACCTTCTGTCCAAGGTCAGGGCAGCCTTTCAAATCTCCTGCAATTTCCCATTGGAAAACAAACCAACTGGAGACAAACTGTCAGAAGCTCACTGCAAACAGACACCCTTGTGTGAGGACTTGGCCTCTCTCTCTTTGTTTCTCTCGTTCTGTCTGTCCACCGACTACTACCCACTGGTCATAAGAAGACCACTCAGTTTCACTCTACTCTGAACATTAACACGATCTAATTTCTAAAACCATCAATCCGATGGACTGAAATTGCAGCAACAACTGATTTACGACAGGAGAGCATGCTCAAGTGAGCAGTGCAGATCAAGATATTTCCCATATAAGGTATGTTTAGAGGAATCAGTCAGTTCTTCATTTTTATCAGCTTCCTAATGTCTGGAGCCAAAGAAAAAATTTACTTAAATCAAAGACCTCTGATGAAGAAGTCAAAAAGGAGATACTTACAGAAGAGTATCTCTTTTTGTATATTATTATCCAGACATCAGAGGAGAATGACCAGGTTTAAAATCATAGAAACTCAAATAACCACTCTTTAGTTTGCATAACTTCAACCAAGGTATGCAGAAGACTATTTCTGAACGTACAACAACTCAACTCTTAAACGCAGATGGGCTACAACAGCAGAGGACCACACTGTTTGCCACTCCTGCCACATATCTGGTGTCTTGTGTATCTTATAAAGTGACCAGTGAGTATATCATAACCAACTTTATAGTGGAAAACACTATCGAGCTAAGTCTGAACTGATTTTATGTCAACTGCTGTTGCAGTGACATGCAAATCCTAAAGTGTCATGCCTAGACAGAACCAGGAAGCTTGGAACTTTTAAAAAGTTTCTAACAGTGACATTTGAGGCCATGACAAATCAAAACACACCTATATTGGCACCACAACGGTCAGAGCCTTCCAAAGGCGGGACAACGTTTCAACACCACAGCAACTTCAGCAACAAAATGACTGCTGCGAATTTCGCCAAGGAACATGAGAGACATGAAGAAAAGTAAAAGCAGGCTGCACCAACCAAACAATCAGACATGTCGGTGAGGACACGCATATGTAAAGGCTGCACTGTAGAGACTGTAGTTGTGAAAATGGTGGGGTGTGGTGTTGATCACTCTTTGCACGTCTGAATGTGAGACCTTCCTGTAGCACACACCTTGCATCCAAGGCATCACAATGAAGACGTGATGAAAAAAAGGTGATCACATAACAGCCTTCAAAGAGAAATGGAGTGTAACATGGCTCTTGTCTCTTTCGATTATGATTAGTTCTGTTATATAAATGCAGTCATGACAAAAGTAATTATTAAAAAATAATCCTATATACAAAAATACCAATACATTCATCAGTCCATAAACTTCTTGTTGCCTCTGTCATCACGACTTCAGCTCTTCAGTCTATAAGCTTATTTAAAATGTATTATATTAAATCAAATCAAGTCATACTTACTTTAATAATGGATCGTGTATAGGATTCCACTGCAAGCACTAAATGGATCGTCGCCATCACTACACACACTGACCACTGATAAATGACTCTAAAAAGCAACAATCTGTGTTGAAAATGTGCTTTATCTTGAACAAACCTATTTCAACGAGCAGAATCCAAAATACGTTTTTACTTTATTTTGACTGCAAGCACAAATCTGTCAGTTTTCCAGAAAGGTAGGCTTTTTTGTGGGTTAAAAAAAAAAAAGCTGCCGAGGTATGACGAGGTGCTAAAATGTTTCAGCAGAGAATTGAAATCCCCTGTGGATCAGATACGCTGACAAACCAGCAGCTTGACAGAGTAAACCATATGTTAATGAGACACAATGAGATTCTGAAATTCAGCATCTTCCTAATGTCTGTGATAATGACTGAGGAGGTCCTCATTATGACTACTATTCATTCACTTTACCTACACTGTAAAAACATATTTTTCTGAACTTGCATATGAAAATTACTTACAGCAAATTCTAACTATTAGCATTATTTTTGTATAAAAGACAAGCCCTACTACATCAACACAAATACATTCTAGTATGTGTGGCCTGACCCTGAGAACACAGCCTTCAGGAAACATAAACCTAATACTAACCCAGGTGGTCTGCATTTAACTGGCAGAAAATACAGAATAAAACACCAGACATGATACAATGACACAATATGAGATCGGAGATGAAGAATCATAAAACACATCATACATCAGTGAGGCTTTAAAATCTCCAGTGGAGCTGTGACACCCATGTTTGGTGACAGTTTGGAGTTAGAAACTGGTTCTGCAACATTAGTGGGTACATGCGGGATATCCAAGGTTAACTATTAACTGGACTGTGTGCTATAAACACTAAGTGTTGTGAGTTAGTTTGGAAGCTTCAGCATTTGTTGCTGTATAAACGAAAAGGGTGGTATGCCATGATATGTCTGCAGAAGTAGTACCACAGATTCTGCAGAGATTCTCCTGCCAGCTCCCAGCTATAATCCTGCAGTTACTGTCCAACCGAGTTCACGTGAGAACAAAGTAAGAGAAACTCCAGATCCACAGGGACCGAACTGCTGGTGTGAACATGTCTCACCTACACACTGTCCACAGAGTCCACATATGATGAATGCAGCAAATTCATCATATGTGGACTCTGGGAAACTCTTAAAAGTTCATGTCTTCCTAGTCCATTACAGATATGAAGGCTGACTGCACAAGGGGTTTACAGTTGGAGGGACATACAGTACAGTAGACATTGTTTAATTCTACACAAGGAGCCCAGTTTAGTAATTTTGAACAAGATGTTGAATATGTGTTTCGTATAATAGCATATAATAACCCACAATCCTGAAGTTCACTACAGATGTGTCCCGGTTGTGTGGCCTCAATAAAAGATTTAGAATAAAAGAAGTATAAATAAAATGTAGCCTTCACATTACAGTTTCTGTGCTTTTCTATTGGCGAGCAGTCTAACTTAACATCTAAATATCTGTATGATCCAGCAAGTACAATATGGGTAAAGTTGGAGACATTATTTCTCATCACTTCCTGCAGAAACTCAATAAGGTGCATCACCAGAAATCAGATAAATGAACGTGAGCCCGACATAACAGAACCAAACCACTATCTTCTTCCTCCTCTCGGACAGATTATATTATGGGCAAATGCACCCAGACAGTGCCCTGCATCTTTTGTCTGCTTTTGCCCAAAGACGAATTGATCCATGCCTTACGTGCTCAGCACATACGATATCCTGAGAGTTTACACCTGGCATCACTTGGTTCATTCATATTCCGCTGCTGTTGCCCGCGGGGCCAAGGGAAACTGCAGCTCAGTGCAAACCGCTGCACAGCGCGTGATTTGGGTGCGTCTGCCTGCCGTCTCATTCATGTGTCTCACGGGGGGGAGGGGGGCGGCTGCTGCTGAAAGCTACGGCCAAAACAACCACACAACAGCGGCCGAGGCTGCAGTAAACTGTGTGTGATATATAAGTGGACAGTAATTACAACCTGTGTGTGGGTGTGGGTGTGTGTGTACAATAATGGTCGGAATATCCCTTTAAATATGGTCACCTATACACGCCTCTCAATCCTTAAAAAAAAAAAAATAGACAGAAATCCACGCACAATGCGGGCGTGCTGCATTCACGTACTCATAAACCTGCTCTCGGTAACTAAACACACTGGGACCGACCCACCTGCTTGTGTTGTATCCGTCAGATCGTAGCTCATACCCGGGTACTCTCTCAGCTTCCTCCCGCTCAGGTTCAGTATCCCCGAGCACACGGCATCATCCAGAGCCCGGTCCAGGCTGCGGGCCGTGTGGTGCTGCTGCTGCTGCTGCTGCAGATGATGATGGTGCTGCTGCTGGAACTGGCTGATGCCCGGGCTCCAGTGAGGTCCAACCGTGTACTGAGAGCTCTGTGGTGCCGCGGCAGCTCCCACACTTCCCTGACTAGTCGCCATTTTCGCAAAAAAGAAATTACTCTACTATAATAACAGCGCACAGCGGCAGTTTCTCCGCCCATGCGCAAACAGGGCACATTCCCCGGACGAACGCTAGGGGATGGGCTTCTGAGGTGGTGGTGCTGCTGCTGCTGCTGCTTCTGGTGATGATGATGATGATGGTGATAGTGACTGGGAACAGGGTTTGGTGGCCATTTTAGGCTTTTACTCCTCAACCACCTGCTAACCCCATACATCAAAGCAGGGACCACAGTGCAGCATTCAAGGCCCCGCAGTCTCTAACAGTTACTATTATAAAAACAAGGTCTGACACTATATATGTAATGCTGAAGGGCCTGTGGTGCCACATGCCTCAGAAAAATGCATCAAATAAACTATATGTAAGGTAAAATAGACACAGCACCAATGTAAAGGGAGCCAGTCCCATTTTTCATACTCTTAAACCTAATAATAATAATAATAATCTTAGAGCACCTCTAAATAAAAAGCTTAAAAGGTGCTTTGACAGACAAAACAGGACATTCAGGGACTGAACCAAGAGAAACACAAAGACAAAATTTAGAGCACACATGTCAATATACTGTATGTAACAACACAAATAACAATGACAAAAAAAGCACAACAACACTCAGGTATAAGTAAGATCAAATTAGAACAAAAAAGAGTGATTACATTTAGAAGTAGGCAGTATTGTAACTCTGCAGCAGTTAATTACAGTAACCCCCCCCCCCCCAAAAGAAAGATGCTAAATCACCAAAGAAAGAAAATGATTTAATATAATCTATTTAACCTGCATCTCCTCGGGTAGGTTGTGAGTGGGCCCCCAAAGTCAAGGGGCCCACTCACAGTACGACGCAGGACCAACATTTAGGAGCTAAAACCAAACAAGTCTCACTGGTCATGTTTCATGCGAGATGACTCAAAATTGCACAATCTATGCCATTCTTTAAACTATATGATTATAAATCATGAGGTCCTGCAGTGACTCCCCCTTGTGGAGCTTAAAAATACATCACTAGGACTGAATGTTGTGGAGTTAGATAGCATTTTCAAATCATTTATGTAACGGCCCAGCGAGTAAAAATTAGTGAGAGCCAATGGTGAGACTACAGATTGTAACAAATGGACTCCTCCACTCACTATAAATGTAAAACTAAGGCCACTCCTTAGCATTACACAAAGAAAGTCTCTTATTTTTATTTGCATATTGTAAGCTTCCACTTCAACAGGCAAAATGCATGTACCGACTGATTTGTAGGACTTATACACACTAGTGGTTGGTATATTCAAATATGGCCAACAAATCCTCTTGATGGTTATAAACTGGACTTTTAACAATGTTCACCGTTCAGTAATTTCTTGATAATGGAGATTCCTCACCGGTGGCGCGCACAGACATGTGGATGGGCAAGGGCAGAAATTCAAAGAGCACTTACTGGTACTGGTGGCAGCACTGTCCAAACTGCCATGTGGGGCCAAAGGCAGCGAGGCCCTGGGGACTGAATTTTGCCCCCGTTGTCCCCCCCGTGTGCACGCCACTGTTCATCACTGTTGTCCCATTTTCTGTGTAAGAAAGACTCCTTCTCTTTAGGTGGCTACACCAAACAGGGGTATGAGGAAACTGTGTGCACATGCACAATAAGTCCGATTACGCTTGCCCCTTCTATGAATATGTATGAGTCCTCTCAAAGTGTCTCGTTTAATGTGGAGCACACGAAGTGGGCGTTCTCCGTCTCACTCTGCAGCTCCACTCGGACACATCACCTCTCCATAATAGCATGTTGTGATGAAAACCAATAGTCGTCGCAACCAAATCATGATGAAGCAGTAGCATGACCCGCACTGTAAGTCAAAGATTTATAGCGAACACGTGCATGTGCTGTGGTTTGAAATGAACTGATACAGGCACTGTTGTGTTAGCGTGTTGCTAAGGATGATTGTGTGTTTGCTGGGAGCAGAGTTAGCAGATGTTAGCGACTGAGGTGATGAAGAGAACGTTTATAGTGTATGTACATGCATTTTGGAGACAATAATAATAAAATAAAGGCTTATTATGGATGGTGGGGGAAAGAAACAGCAACTGTTATTCAGCTCAACTCATGTGAAAGGCTAACGCTAGCTCACAATAGGGTGCAGTGATCGGCTAACGTTAGCAAAGTGAAGTAATAGCAGTTTGTGTTTAGTCCAGGCCTTAATGTAAACAGCCATGCTATATGGTGGACCTGTTAGTCTGTAGATGATGTAGATTATGTGGTTTACTGACTGTTATGTGTTTCAGCAGGTTGCAGACAGTCATTGAGGGTCAAGATTAAGAAAAACGCACCATAGGCTTGTGTTAAAAAATGCTAAATTTTACTTCTGGCAACTGCTACTTGTATGTTTATCTCACTGTATCCGTGAATTGTGACCGGACGAATGAAAGGAAAGGTCTTTTAAAGTCTGAATTCGGACTTTTTTCTCGGAATTCGGACTTAAATCTCAGAATTCAGTTTTTTTTTTTTGGTTTTAAAAATGTTCCCATGTAACCTAAACCTGTTCTGTACACCTGTGCGGCCCATAGACTGTAAATAAAAGTCCACCTCAGACCCCAGACCAGAAGTTTTTCTCAACCCAGGACCCACTGCAAGATATGAACACACTTCACCTCTTCGTCATGTGTTCCCTTGAATTATTTGACCCAAAAAAGTACTTTTTGTATGGCAACCATTTTCACAGGTCACAGTAACAAACTCACAGGTGTTAATAATCAAATGAATGATGAGTTAGTTCTGTGTACCTTCCTCAGTTTCAGGCTACATGGTGGATCATTGTCATGCTGTTCTGAACGATTGACATAAACTGAAAAGAGCCATCATTAATGCACTCGGCAACACCTGTGCTTTTCCTGCCAAAACATGTCAAAATGGCTTCTTTGCAAAGGGCCCATTGTTCCGTTAGAATAAAATTAATGAACTGTTTCTCATTTCAAAATGAAACTGATTTTACCATGCATATTTGCATATGAATACCATAATAATTTTAAAAAATAAATAATTTGCTGGCCCCTTGAACCACTCACAGTGGCTCAATACATTTAAATGGGAAGCAAATATTCTGCTATTAAAAGTTCAATGGGAAACAGTTATTGGCATCACTTTCTTTCCCAAGCACCCCAGGGAACTTCAGTGGCCTTTGCATGCCAGAATGATATTGTTCTCCATCTTCTTAGTCAGCTCCTACTTCAAAATATAGAACATATGCTCTGACTGCTTTCTCTATTTGGGCTACAAGATGACAGCTTCTGTAAAGTTAAGCCCTTGCCTGTTTATTCTAAAGACATGAAAACCAAAGGATTTTTATTTAAAAATATTTATACAAACGTACTTATGGGTAGTATGATTTGTACCTATTGATCTGTCCAATTCTGCTAAATTTTATAAACTGGCCCTTTAACCCAATAAAGACAATATTCTGAATAATGAAGTTGCAACTAGAGAAGCACTCACAGAGTGCAAACCTCTGCTCAGTTTCTGTATCTGTATCACCACTATATTATCTTTTTTTTTTTTTTTTAAACAAAATTTTGGATATTTTTTGTTTTGCAGTTTGAGGATGGCAGATAAAAAGGGAAAACCTGTCACTCCCATCAAAACACTCACAAAGAAAGAAAAAGAAGAGCTAAAGAAAAAGGTGAGAAGGTTGGAGATAGGATAATATTGAAAATTAATATTTTTTTTAAATATCTTTAATTTCATATAATTAGGGTGCATGTTTTCACAATAAATATATGCATGAAATGAATGAATACTAGTTATTACAACCTTAACATTTTGAATTTTTCAGCTAAGTGAAGGGATCATAAGACATGCTTTACAAACGTATATACTGTGCATGTTTCTGATTGACTTTCTAGGAGGAAGAAAAAGCAGCCGAGGTTTTTGAGGAATTTGTGGCGTCGTTTGAGACCAGTGAGAAACGCAGGGTGAAAACTTTTGTCCGTGGTGGTATCGTGAACGCAACTAAAGGTCAGTAGTAGTAAGATTTCACATCTTTCAACTTAGCATCAAACAAGGAAGCACCTACACTGTCATTCTAGTCTCCTGTGAATGAGTCATGAGTTATCTTTTTCAAAAATGCCTTAAAAGGGGAACTGAAAAGAATCATCAAATTCTTAGCAGCAGCTCCCACTCTGGGAAGTCATATCTGACAGTTCATTGTGACAGTGATGTGAATAAGATGTTTTTAATACTGAACAGTAGCAGGATTGAAACTTCTTCCTTATCAGTCTGTGAGCCCAATTCTACAGAAGGCTGCACTGAGATAGGATGGACAGAATGGAAGAGTAAAAGTAACAGAGACTCGTCCTGTGTACAGATTTAAAATACCATTGCTGTTTATATAATTACAGTTGACAAACTTAGTTACTCAGTGTTCATATATTTCTACACTTTTTTTCAGAGGAGCAAGCAGCAGAAATCAAGAAAAGTAAGCTGTATCGACCCACTGCACAGCTTATCCCTGTGTCCCAACATGTCTCACCAATATCATCTACTGAAGGCAAAAAGTCTGTAAGTTCTTTTGTTCCGTATGTGTAATGGCATAAATACTGTAATCAACCCTAATATTTTCACTGATCTTAAAACATTGTTTAGAGCTTGTAATAATTACCACAATTGCTTTCTTGTTTGATTGACAGACATTTAAAAGAAAGACGGAAGAAAAGAAGAAGAGCAATCTGGAACTCTTCAAAGAAGAACTCAAGCTGTAAGAGTTTTTTTTGCAAATCTTCCTGATGTCTTGTTACACTTAAAAGTCTTTTTTTATAAGTGTAAACCTGTTTAATATGTGGAAAAAAATGCAGAATACAAGAAGAGCGTGAGGAAAGATATAAAAGGAAGAAAAGTGACCCAGGAGGAGGAATAGGAGGTGGTGGAGTTATAGGATATGGAGATCCGGATATACCATTATCAGGACGATCAAGTAAGGGTCACTCTTCAGTATCAGTATTCTATATATTGTCTTTTTTGCCATCCTCCAAATCAGACTAAACAATTGTTTTTCCTACAGCATTATATGATGACTTAACAGTTCCAACTACCACTAACCTCTACATCAGCTGCATCAGCCCAAAGGTAAAGTTGCATACTGACATAAATTGTCTCAAGGAAGCACACTACCATAGCTTTCTCACTGTTCATCTTAAATCATTTTCAGATGAATGAAGAGATCCTCTGCAAAGAGTTTGGTAAGTATGGTCCACTAGCAAGTGTGAAGATTATGTGGCCCCGCACTGACGAGGAGCGCTGCAGGACGTCCAACAGAGCCTTTGTGGCTTTCATGACACGGAGAGACGCAGAGAGAGCCTTGGCTGCACTTGATGGTAATGTTAATACACTGACCCCAGTCAAACCTGGTATTAACATCCATTCCACATGACAGCTCTAAATAGATGACTAATTTGCTCCTGACCTGTCCTGAACGCTTCCTCAGATCTGATTACAAAAGCCAACTTCGGTACTGTATTTAGTACTGTACTGTATTTTGGGGACACATGTAGCCAAATTCCTGAGCAGGCATGAACTCAATCTGTCCCCATTATGAAATAGAGAGCACCTCCTCAGCTCACATCCTTTGACTCTCTGCAGTTTCAAAGAATGACTCAGTACATTGATTTATTTGTAGCCACCACCATAATACAACATTGATCATTACATAATTTGCTTTTTCTAATAGTTAAAATCTTGTTTCATGTTACAGCACCATGAGATCTCCTACTCTTTATTCGTTACTCTCTCTTCCCGTCAGATAGACTTGTTAAAACAGAATTTTCTCTTCACAAACTAACAGTACATGAGAATGCAGTGTGCTAGATCTGATCACATGCGGTCACAGGAGATGCACTCAGGACATGTTAATGCCACGTCATACTTAAGGCTGTCCATATAAGATTGGATCTCTTTGGGGTGATATTAATGCCAGATCTGAACGGGGCCTTTATAATAGGATTACTTTACCTAATAACCCCCTCCCATTGCTTTTATCATACACAGTAATTGCATTCAAACCAATTGTGAGTGTGGGTTTATGTTTCATATTGTAGGTAAAGTTGTTATGGGGTTTGAAATGAAGCTGGGATGGGGAAAACCAGCTCGCATCCCGCCGCAGCCTCTCTACACACCAGTGGGGGTGAGAGCCACACCGCCACCCCCTTCAGGTCTGCCTTTCAATGCGCAGCCAAGAGGTCGCTTCCGCAATGACTTCACTAAGCCACTGGGCGTTTCCAAAGTGGAGCTTGACAAAGTAAGCTTGCCTCATGCTCTCTGTGCTAACTGCATTGACATTGTTTTATCTGGAGTTTCATCTTCAGTGCTACAGGGTTTCTACATTTCTGTGATTAATGATAGGTGTTGAAATTTAAATTTAAAGGAAGGATGAGGCCTGTTATATGTTTGTTCATCCATTTAAAGCTGCAGTGCATTACTTTTGCTGATTTTCATATTGTCATTATTCTGCCTCTTTTTGGTCTTTGTTAACATTAACATGTAGCATTTAATCCTTCATCTAAAACGAGCTCTGTCAAGTAGTACTATCAGACCTGTGTAAGGGTGCATTTGTGTGAATACATCAGAAGCGCTGGGCCAAGTGGGAGTAAGACGCCTTTCAACCTACTGAACAGCAATAGAATTCACTTCTGAAACTATTTGAAGGTGCTTTTTTGTGTTTTCATTCATACTCAAAACTGTTTGCAGCTGCCTCACTTTAGTAGTGCAATATTAATGTTGCCTCCATCTGTCCTGACAAAAAAATGAAGTGCAAGAATGTCGTCGTGCAACACGTAGGCTGAACACCACTTTACCATTTGAAAATAGTTTATTTATATTTAAAAGTAATGCGCTACAGTTTTAAATTATCACATTGCTCATGTAGTACTGTATGGTTAAAGGTTGATTGCATATTAATGTGTATGCTTTGTAAAATACTGAAACTCAAATAAATACTTCTAGATGGTTGAGCATTTTAGAAAAATTAGCTGGACCCCCCCCCCCCATGTCACTGACTGTGAATGCTATCATTGTTTTCTATGCTGTATGTATCCTGCAGTGTTTCATCTGTACAAGTGCTCACTTGTTAATATTTTCACTGTTTGATTTGACAAACAGACTCTGTCCGAAGCCGTAGTCAAAGTGGTTATCCCATCTGAAAGGTACACACACTCTTCTTACTACGACCGACTGTTTGTAACACAAATTTGAGCTGTTTCTGTATTTAACATGGTTGACAAGCATGTACCTCAAATTCAAGTGGACAACATGGCATCTATCGCGTGAGGAGTTCTTTATTACAGATGTCATTTTTTCCCTCTGGCCTCAGATTTACATCCACTAAATATTTTTATTGTATTTATTTTTTCCTCTAGTTTGTTCCACTGCTGCTGATGAGTCATATTGTTTCTGACATGCTATCAAGGGAGTGTAGCGTGATTGTGAAGTGAATTGCAGCAGACTTTGTAAACAACTGTCAGAGCCATTGATTTGTACTGATCTTTGAGCCCCAGGTTTCCTGCGGGTTGGCTGAGACACTGCAGACCAATACAGCTAGAAGGCAAATCGATTTTTATATTAAAGCAAGCCAGATTATGTCAGAAGTAGCTATAAACAAAGTTATATGTCAGGTTAGACTTTGTATGACTATGTTTCACCAGCGCATAGATTAAAATAGACTAGTGATGCTATATTTCTGAAGCCTTAGTACATACAAAGTAGATATTCAACAGCATGTAGCTGCTTGTTGAAATGTCAGTGATATGGTGACGTATTACATCTTGCTTCAGTTTATATCTAAAGAACACATTTCAAGTTTGGTGGATATACAACGAATGAAAAATGTCACTCGTGACTTTTCTGACACATTGCTATTGCAAAAATATTTGTGATGTATAGTATATATACATATTTTAAGTTTAGTAGAAATTGATTTGAAATGTGATGGACAATTATCACATTACATCATCTGTATTTTAATGAATCGTTTCCAACTTGTATGTACTATAATTTTTTTATTTGTATAGCTCACATGCGATGAGGTAATGTTTCAAATTTAGAGTTTAGAAAATGTTTTTCCAACCCTTACATGCAGCTGAAGTACAGGCATTTGACTTTTGTAGTTTAAACACAAAGCTTTTTAAATAAATGAAGAAAATGGCCAAGCTTAAGCTGTAGTCTGGGCTCTAAGTCAGTGTTAATGGATGGAGATTGTGGTTCATGTATGGTATTTTACCCCTTTTATGGACACAGTGACTCAGGAATATAAAAATATGCTGACACAGTAGAGACAGCAGTGACTATACAGTTTTGTTTTGTTTTGTTTTTTTGTTTTTTTTCACATGGGCTGTTACCTCATTATGTTCAACAGGTTTAAAAAAGTGAATGATATGACTTTGAATAACATTGTCAGGGTCAGTTGCCCTCAGTTTGCAAGTCAGCCAGTATTTTGCCGGCGCCAACACGTAACTGTAAAGATAGTGTTCTGTCTAACGGAGAGACATATACCCTGCTCTGAAACAATCCTTTGTCCCCACAGGAATCTATTATTCCTCATTCACAGGATGATAGAGTTTGTGGTGCGTGAAGGGCCAGTGTTTGAAGCAATAATAATGAACAAGGAGAAAAACAATCCAGAGTACAGGTAACAATTGCTTTGCCTAGTGACCTTGTTGAGCTTATCAAGATATTTAATGTTGTTATTTTCTTCTTATTCTGTGTTGTCTCAGGTTCCTTTTTGACAACAAAAGCCAAGACCATGTGTACTACCGCTGGAAACTGTTCTCAATCCTCCAGGTGTGTCTTTAAAGCAAACCTTGGTTTATTAAAAAAGTTTCCAGCTCCAGAAGGTAATCTGTAAGAACTAAAAATGTTTTAGTATCAAACTTAATCTTGTTTTTATTCGGAAGAGCAATTTTTAATATTATTCACAACATAATTATTTTCACTTCATTTTTTACTCGATGAAACTCTGCACTGCATTGTGTCTGTCTGTGTATAAGCAATCAGCTATATATTTTTCATCCCTTCCACAGGGAGAGACCCCAAACGAGTGGAGAACTACAGATTTCCGTCTGTTTCGAGGAGGCTCTTTATGGAGACCTCCTGTCTTATACAACTACTCGCAGAGAGGCGAAGAGAAGGCAGACGTGGAGGAGGATGCCTCCCCCGAGGAGGAGGTGAAGAAAGGGCAGCTCAGAAATGAGTAAGTGTGTCTTGCAATGATAGTATTATAATTGTTTAGCCAATTTTAATGGGCTCATGTATGGTAATTTACAAACTATTGGCATCAGTGGACACCAATAGTGGCTGTGCTGTCTCTGCCTGCTATGCGGAGAAACAGCCATGTTTACTACTGACAACACAAATTAAGTGTTAATGGCTCTATTGGCTCATTTAAAGAATAATTTATCTGTGTACTGTGTATATATATATATATATATATATATATATGCTTCTCTCCCAGTGATAAATAATAAAAACAACTGCTTTAAGACTTGTTGAGATCATACTGTGCACACCATTGCTAGGTCCACGAAAGATCCAGCGCATGAAAGCCAGTGTGAGTAATGCAGAGTCACACAGTGCTGAGCCCAGAGGTGCATTCAGTGAACCATGTAAATGTTATTACTTTTAAAAGCACACACACAGTGAATTAATCAACATCTTCTGCATGTGCAGTCCATTACATTGACACTTGCTGCTGCTGCCACCTTGTGGTAATAAATTTAATACATTTATTGATGCTACCATTTATAGTATATACGTGACTCTTTTTCTTTCCAGTATGATGATGAATATTGTTATTGCAGATTTTTCTTGGAATGTCATGATATTGACTGATATTTTGTTTTAATTTCTGATCATCTTCTCCTTTTGGAGTGGCTCTTGGGCTTTTAATGCTTCAGACTATTGTTATTCTAGCAGCCTTTTCAAATTCCACTACCTGTCGACCTCCAGTTTGTAAATTTACCCTTTTTTGCTTCTGTGCACATCATTTAGGCAAAGGCAGAGACTGGAGACAATGCTTCAAGAGCTCACTCCAAGCAGAGAAGACATTGCCAATGCCATGTTGTTCTGTCTGGAGCGAGCAGATGCGGCAGAGGAAGTAGTGGGACACATCACTGAATCATTTTCCCTGCTCCAGACACCACTTCAAAAGAAGGCATGTGGCCTCCTCCTACACTTTCATATCAATAAACAGGCAGAATGTATTTGTAAAGTATTGTTGTCCACATTCACGCAGATTGCCAGATTGTATCTGGTGTCGGACATCTTGCACAACTCGTGTGCCAAAGTACCTGGGGCATCATATTATCGTAAATAGTGAGAGACTTCACACAATCCATCTTCACCACATTTGTTAGGTTCTGTGTCTTTTCCATCAGACAGAGTCTTACAATACTTTTGTGTCTGCTTTTTCCCAGTTTTGAAACAAATCTAGCCCAGATATTTGGAGACCTTAATGCGGCGCATAAAAACATACTAGGCAGGCTGCAAGCTGAGCAGTTCAAGGTATTTATGTCTGTCATTTCTCTCGCACATGACCATCAGAAAAAGAAGGGAGGAAAAAAACAAGTAATAAATATTTTTATGTCTGCTTGTCAACTCCACAGCAAAAGGTCATGGGTTGTTTCAGAGCATGGGAAGACTGGGCCATTTACCCTGAGCCTTATCTAATCCACCTTCAAAACATCTTTCTGGGCTTTGCCAAAGTAGGGGAAGAGCTGACAGAGACTGCAGAGGTGAGCTCACTGTTTATTCACTCATTATGTACTCATTAAGGACAAGATTAACTTCTACTCTGAATTAAAGTTTGAAGAAACCAGTTAAATAGCAATGGCGTGTTTTATCTCAACCTCATGTATGTGCAAATGTATACACTCACCTGCATCTGTAGGAAGAATCCTGTGATCTTGATGGTGCACCAATGGACAGCACACTTTTTGATGGTTTACCCCTGGACAGAGCTGCAGTGGAAGACCTGGACGGCTGCCCCATGGGCTGGGACCCTCTGGATGGAGTCCCTGTCGATGACTTAGATGGTGTTCCTTTAAATGTGGCCAGTGATGACATTGACGGAATGCCCTGTGAGTACAACGGTTTAGTTTTCTGTTACCTGTCTAAGCCAGGTGTCTTAATATACTGATCTAAAGTGTATAGCCGACTCTGCGCACTCTGCGATGTCCATGATCTCCAGCTAACTACAGGGATTGAAAAAGAAGTCATCATCATTTAATAAGAAACCACTCTAATGTTGACATACATTCTTTGGATCATTGCTTTTGTGGCAGAAATTGAAAATTTGTATAAGTTTTAAATAACTTATACAAACAAGTTGCTTTACGGAGGTCATTGTCTTGCCCTGAATATGTTTGTAGAATTAATTGATGGAAATAAAAGCAATTTGATTTAGCTCAGTTGGATGAGCTGACGAATCTGCCCATTGGCATTAGGAAATTTAGCAGAAATGTTAGGGGCCACAAACCTCAGAAGCTTTGGAAGCTCCAATTCAGATCTTCATCTGTCTCCTTTTTGTCCTCAGTGGACGACAGCAGTGTTCCTCTCTCCAGAGTGCCTTTGTCTAAATGGGAGAAGACGAGTAGTACTGGGACATTTTCTGGAGGTAAATTGGGACAAGATTTGCTCAGTACCATGTCGCTCCACCTGTGTCTTCCTGCTCATCTTTGTTCTTTGTCTCTCAGCTAAGGCCGAGTCTAAGTGGGACACTGTGGTGGAGCAAGACAGTGAAGATGAAGTCAGTGTGAGGTGAGGTATTAATGCATCATCTATGAAAGACATCCACAGTCTCTGCGCACACCACGCATTTTTTGTATTTTTCCTCTCTCTTGCGGCGATAGTGTCAACCCGCAGCACGTCAATGAGGATTCAGGGAGTGACAGCACTGATGACTCATGTGAATCATCCAAATATGACAGTACAGATTTCCAGAGCTCACTTCGAAGTTTTCAGATGTCTGAGAGCAAGAGGAAGAGGATGAGAGAGCTGGAGGCAAGTGCACAGTTGTCATCTTTATGTGGGTCAGATAAAAAAGTGTTTGGGAAAACTGTGGTTGCCATTCTACAAAGTGGCCTGTCAGCTTTTTTTTTTTTTTTTTTAAAGTCCAGCTTAATGTCATGCTCACCTTTATTTTATCCTATTTAAACAAGAATACAGTGTTTCATTAGAGAAGGAAGATTCATTTTGTTTTTGATTTTTTGCTTTCACAGGTTTTTAAGGGTTAAGCATTAGGTGCATGACCACATTCTAATTCCCTCACTATCATTTCCATTACTGACTATAGTTTCTTCCTATGTTAGCATTTTCAGCCATTAAAAAGTTTCGATATAATAAATGGGCACAACTATTAAACCTGCTCTGACACAGGTGAAGGTCATGAAGGTCCAAGATGAACTGGAATCTGGGAAAAGGCCAATTAAGTCTGGAATGAGCATTCAGCAACAAGTGGAGCACTACAGGAACAAACTGCTAAAGAAGGTGAGCCCCATCACTGCTTCGGATGGAATAGCTATAGAATCATAGTCCTCATTTTTAAATAAATATTCATAAATTGGGGTTACTTGTTCTCCAGTGAGGGCACAACATCGACCACCATTAATGTGACAGAGAAATACTAACAGAATGGGGTGAAATGTAGGAAAGTGCTTGTTATTAGTCTACAGACTATATGAGTATATATATGACTATATATGAGTCAAGAGACTATATTTTTTTTTGGAAACATTGACAATTGCGCCACAGACAGAGGGAAAAATAGTTGATTCTGACCTGGAGGTTTCAGCATTTCTGTGTATGGATCTGTTGGTTTTAATTGTTTTTGTTTATTTTAACATTACTTTAATTGAAACAGCTAGGGCTGTACAATTAATCACAATATGGCCAAGTGAAATATCCAAATTAATAGACTATGCAACTGAAGGTAAGATTTCAGCCAACAAACAGTATATTTGCGAAATGTTGCAGTGCTGCAGAAATAGCACTAGCCCCTCTTTTCTTTAGTTGAAAACATAGCATTTGTTTTGTTTTTTAATTTTGTTTTACCATATTGTGTAGCTCTGTCTTGATCTGGTCTGATATTTACACTGGCTTTGATTATTGGTGCATTTTACCTCATCTACTGTAGGAGCTTGAAGAAGATGAAGAGAAGATTGAGAAATCAACATCCAAGTCCAAGGATGGGTCAAAGGAGGACAAAAGGGACAAAGAGAGGAGCAAAAGAAGTGAAGATGGGGACAGAAAACGAGGAAGGAGTAGAGATTCTGATAAGACTCGAAAATCGAAGAGCATCTCTCCTTTAAGGTCAGTGCCATCAATAGTCTTCATACAAATTTATTTCCTCCAACTTATGTATAAAGCCTCTCTGATGTTTCTACTAATTTGACAGGACAAGGTCACCCAAATGGTCCAAACGTTCCCGATCACCGTCTCCAGTCCGGAAGGCAGCAAAGTCCCGGTCACGGTCCCCACACCGTTCCCACAAGAAGACAAAGAAAAGTAAACATTGACTCTCAACTCTTGATCTCCTCATCCATTATACTGTGGCTCGCATGTGTTCAAAGGTCGGACGCTGCACAGCTCTGTGAACAGACCAACATGTCTGTTCTCCTGGTCCCTTCTTTTATTTCCCACAAACGATTCAGCACTCTTTTGTATGACGAACATTGAGCACTGTAACTAATTAAATATATTTTTTGTTTTAACATTGTTTTTAAAGTGACAACTTAAATATTGCTGTGAAGATCTGACACTAAAATAAATTATAGTTGATGATCAGTGTGTGTGTGTGTGTCTGGGGGACATGACCGATAGGGCAAGTTATCGAAATTCCTACCTTTTTCTACAATGAAATGTTTAATGTGAAGGTTAAACAAAAGGTTAATAAACATTTTAAAGTGGATTTTTATTGAGGAAATTAATTGAGCATCATTTGGTTGTTTACAAAAGCAGTAAGTGTGCAATGTTACATAGTAAATTTACAATACTATTTAATGAAATGTGCTTTCATTATTAAAAGAAATGTATCAAAGGTACTTGAGAGCCAGTACTCTGAAAATTGAAGATACCAAGCTCTAATCATTTGTGACCATGTACAGTTTTCCTGTACCATAAACTCTACTTGCTGTCATCAAATGTAATGTGTTGTATATTTAAAAGGAAAGCCTGAATTTAGAAAAGCAATATAGATTTTGTAGGCACAAATAGCTTGGAAATAACATTTTAAACCACTTTGCTCTCAAGACAAATGGTAACGTGTTAACATGGGACACACTGAAATTTGTGACTGACAGGACAGTGTCTTGCACCTCAGCAGTAAACTTCTGAAACTAGTAAGGTGCTCAAAATAATTACAAACCGCTATACTCAGTCTTGACTATTGAGCTGTGAATTTACATCAGAACATCTGATCAAACCACACAAAAGTCTGGCAATTTACCGGCTTCTTTTTCTAATGCCAAACCATTCACAGTTGCTTGGTATTAAAAATAAAAAATTCAAATGTGACAGCAAACCACACTATGATCTGCTTTGTAGAGTCAGTTTGTCCATCCATTACACTGATCTTCTGATTTAAAGTTCCTGTTGTCCTGAAAAAGGTCCAGACTGCTCTTTGTCTCAGAGCAATAATCATTAGGTAGCTGGGAGACGATTAATGACTCCTGAAGAGAAGAGAGGACAAACTCATAAGTGCTCAGTACTTTTTAACGTTGATGAAAACCTTGATGGCTCCAGTGAAATCTGCAGACAGGAGAACTTCTGTGTGATCCGTCTTGAGGGCTCCTATAAACAACAGTAGAGTTTTACACCCGTGAGTGAAAAGTCTTGATATCATGTCATCTGTGAATGAATGAATCCAGGTGACTGTACCTGAGGGTATCGTTTCAGAGTCTGTAGAGTCCAGGCTCTTACACTCTGCTTCTGGTTTCTCTCCCATACTTTCTTCTGGGACAATGAGGCCGGGGTGGGGGGCAAAAATGGCTGAGGTGACCACAGCATTGTGCGCTGTAAGGTAAGTGTAAAGCTTTAGTTGACAGTTCAATGCAAAGATAACATATTACTTAGATCAGTATCATATTTAAGTTGCAGTCAGTAAGATATCCAGGAAAACTGTTTATTGTTGAGTTTTATTCACAGGTTAAAATAGACATGTTTCGGGGTCGAGGCTCTGTGTCATGAGCTTCGCAGACAGAGACAGATCCAAGGCAAACTCTTTTTTGAAACTCTGCCAAATACCAGCACGTTTCACTGCATTTTTTGTCTGACTTTAGCTTTCTTTGCAGCATAGAAAGTGGTTGCTGCTAGGAGAGAGTGATATAAAGAGCAGATGTAATACAACAGTCACTCTCTCAGAGGCTATCTTGCATACTCTCTTTAAAATCTCTTTCACCTCCCAGCACAGTTACCTTTAATCCCCTCCCAGAAGTCATTGCGGTCTCGTCGTACAGATGTGAACTTGCTCAGGTCATGGTATGTGCTCCAGATGTACACATACTTATCTTCCGAGCCACTGACTATGAAGGAGTAGTCATGGCTGGAGGACGACAGACCCACAACAAAATCAATTTAGTAAAACATTTTTAGAAAATATGAATATTAACAATATCCGAGTCCAAACTACACGAAAGGGAAACATTCTCACCTGAAGCTTGCTTTAATCTGGCTGCTGCTGTTGACGTAGCCCTTGTACTTCATGGACAAAGACAAGTCCCTCAGGTCATAGAGGCGGATGCGGGAATCATTCGACGTCACCAAAATCTGTTTAAACAAACCTAATTTTAGTTGCATTCATTATGCTGCCGATATCTGTGTAGCAGAAATCATGTTACCTTATTTTCCCCAGGTAGAGGTTCAATACCAGTGATTTTGCGTCCAACTTTATTCCTGCCTCGGGTGGACCTCACGTGAATTTGGGTGTGGTATTTCAGACGCTAAGTAACAAAAAAATACATTGATACAATGCTGCAGTGACACAATCTAATAAAAAGGAAACCTAATAAAAGAAAAAAGAGTAACTTGACCCAGTTACCTCTGTGTCATAGAAGATGCATCGGCCATCGTATGTGCCGATTACAGCATATTTCCCATTTTGGCAGAAGTTGGCAGCAGTAATGAGACGTGTTTGGCCATCTACCTCATTCCAAAGCGCCACCTTCTTGTCTGGAATGTTCCAGAGTCGTAACTTTCCATCAAGAGAGCCACTTAAAAAGTACCTGTCATCCTGGGGAACAAGAATGAACTGTTACTATAAATACAGACTGGGAACTTAAATTAATAGACCTCTGACTTTTTTTGCTGAGATAAGTAACACAAGGTGAGTCAACTTACTCTGGGATGAAAAGCAATGGCTGTGACAAAATCAATGTGCTGAAAGCAGCAGAGACACTCTCTCCTGGATATGTGCCATAATCTGACAGTTTTATCCATGGAAGAGGAGAGCAGGAAAAAGTTCTAGATTGGGGAAGAAAATTAAAAAAAAATTGTGATAAGAGAGAAAACCTGCACTGCAAGTGTCTAAATGTGTGAAAGGCAGGAACACAATTTGTAAAAACTGTAATAAAATAAGCACCTTTGACCAGGACAAGTCCAATAGATCAGCTGTATGACCCTTGTACTTGCAGAAAGGGACTTGACGGAACGGTGCATTCCTGTCTTCTGTGTCTGGGTCCTCTGGAACACAACTTGCCTAAGATAAAATTTAAAAACTATAAGGAAGAATATGAACCTCAAAGCTGTAAAATATGAAGCACTTGAAATATATCAAAAACGGTATAATATTTTCTGAAGAGACCTGACAATCCACAATTTAAAGTTGTCATCAATTTCACTCACCCCAGGATCAGTGTCAGATTTAGAGGAGCATAAACTTTCCTGAGAGGGAGAAGGTGAAACTCGACCTGGAGAAGCCCAAACAAGAAATTTACTGCAGCCAAAGCCGAGCGTCGAAATTACAACAATCAACTGTCACCCAAGACTCTGAAATGCTGATGAGGTTACCTTCAGTGTTGTACTTTAATCTCATGTTATTGAAGTAGTCAAAGGCGGTCTTCAAGACCCAGATGCGGACCACATTATCTTGGCCTGCAGTTGCCAGCAGCCTCCCACAGTGAGAGAACTTCATTGTCCAAACAGCTCCCTGAGGACGAGACACTGGTGTTCTAAAACAAACGCTGACTGATGCACATCCTACCTACAGACCGGGTATTAACATCTGTCCTGAGAGATCTGATCACAAGTGGACAACATTGCCATTAACATGTGTTCCAATCTCACATCTGTGAGCAACAAACAATATAAATATTGTTTGAATAAAAAGATATACAAGTAAACCTTGTTTTTACAGCACTTTTAACAATGTTACGAAGTGCTTCACTGTTAAAAGAGAGTCAAGTAAGGTAAACTCAAAGTGGCTTAACATGTAGGAGTAGAGGTAGGAAAACCAAACAAAACTGCAATACATCTCGATATTGTCTTGTCCTGTTTTCTGTCCGTGTTATTGTCCCTCACCTCCGTTTCACAATTTCACTGTGCTTGCCCTCCCTCATCTTATAATAAATAAATATAATTTAAAAAAAAATATAAAACCAAACAAGCAGTTGATTAGAAGTACATAGCCACACTTAGAATTGTTGGAGGCAAAACTGATATAAAACAGAAAAACTAATGAGAATAAGGTATGAAGTGAATTTTGGCAAAGTGGGATCAAAAAAGTCAAGTCTCATTTGACTATGTGCAAATTAAATATGCCCAAACTATGTGACTGAAGACAAAAACAGAGTTTCAAGACAATATTTAAAAAATGGTATGGGTGCAATTTGAGAAAAGTTCAGAAATATAAATAGGGGCTGTATAAAAGTAATTAAAATAATTTTAAAAATCAGTATGGAAGCTAATGGGGAGCCAGTGAAGGGGGACAGGCAAGGAGTGGAATGATGTGCTCATATTTTGTGGTTTTGGTGATTAGTCTAGCAGCAGCATTTTTGGACCAGACTGTGATGACTCCAACTGACTGATGCAGTCTTGCCCACATTCATTCAGCAGTGGTGCACTAATGCTGACAGATTATTGCTAAAACTAATGATTATCATTAACAACTTGCACAAGTGACTCCAACGCCATTTTTATATGAATTAATTTAATTTTTTTTTTACTGAGGAGTGGCAAGTAAATGAAAGCTCTACACACACTGCTGTGACAAGAAATAAGATTTGAAACATTGGGAAAAATATTGCATGTATATCAGTGTTAATACTGTAGCACAAATAAACCCTGATAAGCATAAAAACTTTAAAAACTGCAGTGGGTCAGATGACTTCAGCTGAGTAGGTGGTCTCTAATCTGACTTGAGGACAGATTACATTCATGCAGCTCAGGAATGTGGCCACATGTGTCACCTAACTACCTCTGAATGTGGTTTTTAAGATCAGATCTGGGGACGCATAACAACCACTGGGCACTTACGGATTTGTACTTAGTGCAGTCAAGTTGTGATCTGATCACTATAGACATATTAATCCTCGGTCTGTACAGAGCCTGAGATCCACTTACCATATGCTCTCCACTCAGGTCCTGCACAACTTTAATCTGATCAAAGTCGAAAGGACCCTTGAAGCTGTGTGCAGCCTTGAATTTGGCAGGCCTGGTGTAAGGCATTCCCTCATCATCACTTGAAGACGGATCATCCTGATCTGTGTGAAACACTGAGCCCAACAACAACAAAAAAATGCTAAATTATGAAAAGCTTCACATCCACAGAAGCATAAATATTTCAAAAGCTTGTGCTGCCAAGTTGGCAAATACTTCAAAATATATGTAGCAGCTCAGTCTGATTCATTCAACAGCTGCTCAGTTACAATTATGTAGAGCTTCATCTAGAAGTAGTTGCCATATTCTGAAAAGTAAAACATCTAATGCGAGGTGGAAAGTTCAAAAGATAGAATGAGTTTTACAAGAGGTGGATAGTAAGAAGTTACAATTGAGATTTTTAATATTGTCACTGCCCACATCCAAATCTCTTTCCCTGGCTGAATCTCACTGTACTTTTTTGTATTAAAAAAAAAATTAAAACAACACACAAATTCACCTCTCAATTGTGAAATGTATGTTTGATGCACAATTATAGCTTATTATCTTTAAATGACTGTGTTCTTTTACCTTCATCACGCACACTTTTTACTTTGTTGACTGCCTTCTCTCCATATTCTTCAGCAAGATGCTTGGCTTTCTTCACAGACTTGCCCAGGAATTTCTTTAATTGAGTCCTAGGATATGTAATATTAGTTACTGTGGTAAGAAGGGGGCATTCATTTCCAGCAACAGGCTACAAAGAGTCACTAATCCTTACGTTTTCTGTTTCAGTTTTCCTCCATCTGTGTCGGCCAGTGGAGCCTGAGGCTTGTCATCATCATCTGACTGTGCTGCATCATTCCTATGTGGACAAAATTAAACTCATCAACTTCTTCCATTTTTTTCCACATATTGATGCTTATTACTTACAATTGATATAATAATTACTTGCCTAGATCCATAATACTATGACCACCTTTTATTTTTTTTGTCGCTTCTGTTTTAATACTGGACTGTTTCTTATTTTTGGATATGAATGAATCATCCATGAATTGTTGGTTGCTTCATTTGTCCAATAATTTCATTGGTTAAATCACAAATGGTGTTGCAGGTTCAGAATATGCCCTGGACAACACTGGGTTTTCCACAAAGTAGTTTATGTAAGGAACAAAAAACAGTGTGTCCCAAAATTATTTTCTGCTTACGTAATGTACTCCTTGGTCCTTCTCATGATATGCAAAGTAAGCGGGTTAATCCCAGCAGGAAGTTTCTCTTCTGCCTGGATTAGAGGGATCTCTTCACCAGTGTCCAGATTCTTGATCATCACACTCGCCAGGATTTCCTATTTTACAATCACAAACAATCAATATCAATTTGGTTCACTGAAAGGTTGGAGGAAGAAACATCCAAGAGGTTGGGGGGCATAGAAAGACTCTTACTTCATCTGTCAGTTCTCTACCGGAATTGGAACGAGGGCGCTGAGGGCCTGGAGTTTGTCCTCCACTCTGAGATGATGCCTGTTCATCTTCATTTTCCTTGAAAAAACAGTGATCAAACAGATCAACAGATAAGGCAACTGCCTCTTCATATAGTGTTCCACTTCTGAGAAACTTTCAGAGGTCATGACAGCAGCCTCACTAACCTGTGCTGTGACCACCTTGTCACCACTGGTGGCACTGGCTAGATCCAAGGAATGCTGCAGCTCTTTGGTTAAACTCCTCACTGTGCTGCTGGGTGACACCAGGCCGGAAGGCTCCAGAGCATCCCCACTGACTGTACTGACTGCAGACACTGAGCATTCACCCAACAGACACACCATGTGATAAACTGATTATTTATTCTGTATAGTTAGAAAAACACGACAGCTACAAAAACATGTAAACATATAAAACCTACTTCTTTTTTTCTCTGTAAAACTCTAAATGTGGCAGAAGCCACAGTTATCAATTCTTCAAAAGGTATAATGTGTAACATTTGCAAAGGTTTATTGGCAGGACTTGAATATAGAATCCCAGTATGTTTGTATATGTGGACTTAGAAAAAGCCTTTTATATGTATTTCCAGTGAGGACACATCTGTTTACATATGTTTCTACACCAGCCCAGCCAGACAAACCTTCTAGAGCGTGATTTTCACATTATGAAGTGAAAGCTTATTGCACAAACAAAAACAATAATGTCCTGTCTGGTATGTGAAGGCCACCGTAGTTGGTGACATTGAGAATTGTTCCCTTTTGTTAACAAAAATGATACTGCATATTCAAGTTCATAGCAAGAACTACAAAATAAATGTAGCTATGGCCAATAATAATTCTGCAGCTACTATACATAGAAGAAAATATTTCCTGTTTTGCAGTTCACAACACTAGGATAATGAAAAAGCTACAGCACTACAGTTATGCCATATATCTGAAACAGATATTAATCCAGTGATGTCTTTCATTTCAAGCTGCACAGTTAAAAACACATATAAGACCAATGCAATACTCAACTCTAAATAGTATAAATTAGTTTTCTTTTGATACCTTCCAGTCCACTGGGCCTCAGACACTCCTGAGACTTCTTTGAAGGTAGACTCTGCCATGATGGAGGAGGTGGTCTTGGTGGAGGACCTCCACTTGGAGGGGGTGGGCGGGAGGGAGGAGGCTTTTTGGTGCTGGCTACAATGTCTGGCTCTACTGTAAATTGACGTGGTGGTTTGGTAGGTCCGGAGCAGTCTGAGGAGTCAGCTGGCCCGTCTGAGAATGAAACCTGATCTAAGATGTCTGCGGGTCTCTGCTCTTGCTCCTCTTCTGCAACCACGACAGCCACATACAACTGACTAGGTCCTATGGTACTGGTGATGTCTGGGGGCTGAACATGTTCTTGTGACAAAGATGATGGCCCTGGGAGATCTGTGGGTTCAGGGGCAGGTATAGAGCACGCTCCATTTGTTGATGTACTTTCCTGTTGTTCCTCTTGTCTCTCAACACGCTGGGGTTCGGCAGCCTGTGCTGCGACTTCCACAGACACATCCTGAGCATTTATATCTTCCTTTGGCTCTGGTTCTGCACTTACATCAACTTGTAGCTGATCTAACAGTTGAGCCACTTCACCAACCTCCTCAGCACTTCCTTTTTGACTCTCTTCAATGATGCTGTCAATGATCTGTGAGGAAGAGAAGTGAATTTGTCAATACAGAAGCTATGATGCAGGATCACACGTCTAACTAAACCAAAAAGGAAATGTGTTATTGTCTACACATGAACATTAGATGTCTCACTTTAACAGCAGTAACCAATAAAAACTAAAAGAACAAGTATGTTGCCCACATAAGTCATGGATCGTAGTGCAGTATTTCTAAAAGCAGGCCATCATAGGTTGTTCGTTTAGACTTTAATTAATAAAGATAAACTTTTCTCATACAAAATAAAATGTAATTTTGATATGGGCCAGTTCCTTTCAATTTTAAGAGTCATCTACTCATGAGGAACAATTGGAAAAACCATTACCTGTAGAGAATCATCTTGCTGATTCTCCGATGTAGCAACTCCACAACTAACATCTTGTGCAATATTATCTGATCTCTGTGACAGCTGTTCAAGAAAACAATGAAAAATTGTTACCAAAAACATACACAGCTCACTCATAGCTCAAGTTACATAAACATTAAGGCGCACAAACAACATTTAGGGTGAAACATTTTTCCACTTTTTGACACTTTCTTTCTTCTGAAGCTTTCTCTCTATTACAGCTTACTTTTTAATTACTCTAAAATCAATTCACATTTACAGTGCCCCCAAAGCCATTTACTTTTGTTGAAAAAAAAAATCAATGTTTTAACTGATTTGGGGGCAGGGCTGGTGCTACTCTGTGTAAAGTTTACTCCTGGTTGCATTCCAATATCAGCAGTTAGAGTACATCTAAAATTGCACTCTATCACTAGCAAATGTAATTTAAATTCCAATTGTAACCGTCTGTTGGAAGGTCAGACAGCGAGAAGACCAGATGTCTCATTTCCATTTCATTTCCATTTACCAAGCTGTCAGGAAGGTTACACCAACTATACTAGTCAGTAACTCATGACTGAACAGACTGTGTAACTGTTTTCATGCATTTTACCTATGTCTTAAGGTCAAGCCACTACAGGTTACTGCAGTCACCTGTAGACAGATAAACTTAACATTCGAGCAGTGTATTTTATCAGTAGGGTTCAGTTTTAATAGCCATAACTGATGCCTAAACAAACATGGTTTGCTAAATAACCAACAAAAACAGATACCATATGGCAAAAAAATGAACAACCTCCTTATAAACATTCAAAAAGTTTCAAAATCAGCACTTTAACTGCCTTGTTTCAACAATGCCTGGGTTTAAATAAACATACCTTGGGTGAAGGAATGACAAACTTTGCAGGAGACCTAGAAACCACAAAGGACAAAGTTCAAAAATGCAAACAGAGGCAATATCAAATTAATATGAGACTTTTTACTGCACTCTTTTTGGGCTGCAACTAACGAATAAATTCATGAGAGATTAATCGCTGTATTTTCTGCGTAATCGTTTAATCCATAAACTGTCAGAAAATTATCAAAAAATATTGATCAGGAGATGATGTTCTCAAATGTCTTATTTTGTCCACAAACCAAAATTATTCAGTTTTATTGATCGATTACATGATTATTATCAATATAGTTGACAGTTAGTAACTGACAAATAAAGATAAAGTAATTGTTTCAGTCAAGTACTCATTTAAATAAAGTTATTTAAGCCTGTAATCTCTCTAAATGAGGTTGATGATATATACTTACGTCTAGAAGAAAGACATGAATGAATAACATTTACTTTCATTCAAAGGGTATGGTTCATGTGTGGTGGTTTTACCTTTTTTTCTTTTTTAAACATCAAATATATCATAAACTCGTTGTAATCCACAGATTATTTTGTAATATTTGTGAGAAGCATAATTCTAAAAGCAGCTGGTTGCTTTTAATGAAATCTTCTGGTGATGTAGGTTATGTCCCATGGAAGGAATGATTAGATTTTATCTTGGCAGTGCAAGAGAGTGAGTGGCCTTGATGGAGGTTTAGATCTCTCTTTCTCTTGTTTACAATATTGAATTACCTCTTCAGCTAAAGAGGTTACATTTTTGTCCGCCTTTGGTTTTGACTGTGAGTAGCATAACTCATAGACAGTTGCTGAGTCACACACGGGTTTGGGCTTTCTTTAAACAATTGTTAACCTGGCTTGTAAAATAGGGGAGTGTCTTGATCCCGTGGGAAACTGGGCGGCCTTTGCTGATGTTGCGCTCCCTGAGTGCTTCCTCTAACAGGTTAAACTATTCTGTCATCGTTAAAGCTCCGAGCACAAAAACAAGCTCCCACACTGACATACAGTAAAATGACGAATTGGAGACTGTTCAAAAGAACCTGTTCCAGAAAACAAACATCACCCTGCACTCCCAACATGTCGGAAATAATATCATGTGATTCTGACTCTGTGAGCTTTCATACCCGAAGAAGTAGTGACACAGTAATAGTGAACATAATTCAGTTAATAAATCTAATTACTAGCCTTAATTTACTTTGAAACAGCCGAGTTAACGTTACCCATACTGGTGAGTAAGATGGACTATTGTAACGTTATCCCCTTAACTGCCAGTGCTAAATTGGCTGAGTACCTGTAACTAATTGCACATGTAGTAAAAACAAATAAAAGTTACTTGTATCAAAATGTGTTTCCTTACACTTTTGGAGATGGGGTGAAATTAACGTCCTCGGCAGCATCATAGAATTCCTCGGTGTCACTTGTATCTGACGCCATGCTAACGTGAAATTAGCTCGCTAGCTTGTCTGAGTTTAAGTCGCCAGCCAGCTATTTGGAAGCCTAACCTGCGAGCGGCTCACGTATTGAATACATGTGCCTGTCTTTACGATAAAATCGTACTGATTTAAAGTAAAAACGGACAAAAAAACGTAGCCCCGGCGTCGTCAAACAACTACTCTCCTGTCCAACGTCACGTCATAACATAAGAAAATGCTAGGCTAACAAGTGCAACCTGCTCGTAGGGACTCAACAAAACCTTACAAGCTTTCAACGCACTCTTGGAACGCGGAATACTATCGCCCGTTAAAACGGACACCAAAGGCGCGTTTCCTATACTATACACCCGATGTGCTGTCAAGCCAATGTAACCAATGGACAGCGACATAAACAAACCGTTAATACAAAAATACATCTCAGCCTCAGCGAAAGAGTGCGAGTCAAAGGGAGGGGCACGGACGCCCTTCTTCTTCTGCTGCGTTGTCATGGCAGCTGCGGGTGATGACGCGGCAACAGTGCCCCCAAAAGGTTCCATTATAACTGCCAAAAGATGTGTAGAGCGGTGTTCCTGGGGTCCTGGTCCTAGGGACCCACTGCCCTGCGTATTTTAGATGTTTCCTTGCTCCATCACACCTGATTTGAATAAATGGGTCATTATCAGGCCTGATGACGAGCTGACCATTTAAATCAGGTGTGTTTGAGCCGGGCAACATCTAAAACATGAGGTGATGTAGTAAAAAGTGCATACCATGGATGTATTATATGAATATCTCTTTATTCAGTTCTTATAATACATCTATTATGCAGGCAGGGTGGAGTGGGTGAAGACGAGTGTCAGGGCTGATGTGTGAGAGAAAGACAGCAACAAAAGTGAGAGGGAACGTCTACAAGACGGTAGTGAGGCGTATGATGTATGGCTGTCTACAAAACAGGAGGGAGAGGCAGTGGAAATAGTAAATCACAAATGGTTCACAAATTGTATGAAAAACAATTAATATCTTTAAGTTCTTGAATGGTGCCATATGCTCCATCATAGCAACATCTATTACACAGTGAATGTTAAACAGTGGATTGAAGTAAATAAAGCTTATATTGCCATCACAATATCTTTCAGGGAAATTACAACTGGATATTTTTTCATAATAATTCAGCCCTAGATTTCAGTGAATTCAAACAACACTGGCCACAATATTTTTAAAGGCTAAAAAAAAACACCAAACAGTGAAATGCTAAACACTGAAATCCCTCTATTTTAAGACAGATATTAAAATATAAATTACCACATAACATAAACAGACTATGCAGTCATTAGAAATCTGGACCAATGCTATGGATGCCGTGCAGAGCAGCTGAGAAAAAATGTGCCAAAAATTAATAGTGGGCTCTAAATTACATCAAAAACCCATCTTTGATTTGTCTTACATCTTACATACACTTCATTTAAAACTTTATTTATACTAGAAAATGTAATTGCATATTACTGTTTTCAATGGGATGATTTTTTTTATTTTAAAGTGCAAATCAGAGTATGGTGGTAAAACATGCGCATAAATTAGCAGCTGTATGTTTCATTCCCACATATTCCAGACAGGAAATCTGAAGAACTGTAGAGCATTTTAGCAACAGTGTTTTGGGCTGTTTATTATTCAGTCAACGCAGGCTTTGTTCCAGATCAATGCATCAGTTGATTAATAATGAGCTTACACTTTAAATGATTTGAGAGGACAAGAAGGTGGAGTTGGTGTAGGAGTGATTATTGAAGGTGTCGGTGTGCATTTTAATGAATGCATACATTATTTTTGTTTTGGTCATAATGTAATTAAAGTCCATAGTTGCATTAATGTCATTAAACATGGCTTGAATCTCAATTGCAAAGGGTATTTATTTATCATTGTTCAAGGTGTCAAAATTCAATCACATTTAAATGTTGGTGAGTAAATCTTAAACTCACAGTCTACTCTGCATACCTTCTTGAGAGGTTGGTTTCTTATTCTCTTTTTTATTTTTTGATGATATATTAAATAACTAATCAAAACTATGTTGAGGATTAAGTAGGCATCAGGGCTTTCTGGATCTTAAAACATCGGCATCATTAAACAACGAGTAGAGGAGATTTAAGCCATTTAAGCCAGCAGTTATTTATAATCTGATGCTGGTTGTGCAATCTATCTAATACAACGCCAAATTCCTATTCTTATTTATTCCTGTAACATCACATCATGTTATCTGAAAAGAGAGTTTTTAATCTGGACTTTTAGTTGGAAACAAAAGTATACTTAATGTATACCCTTTCTTCATAAAATGTGTAATTTAAGTTTAAGTTGCTCAACATGCATATAGTCAGAATTTTGACTTTAATTAAAAGTCTCATGTGGCCCTAATCCTCTTCTGTAATTACACCTGAAAACTGTCAAACTCAGTGACATTACTGTGCCAGTTGTTGACTACATTCAGACACTGATGCACAGATATATTATCATAATCCCATGATGACATTATGTTATTTTGGCAGCCCATGGCCAAGAGGAAAGCAATTGGTTTGGCAATTTAAATCCCTTGAACTGCCACGGGCAGGGATGCCCCTGAGCAAGACACTCACCCCCCATTGCTCCCATGGCACAGATAAGTGCTGCCCCCTGCTCCTGAGCCTGGCTTGGGTATATTGACTACTGGTGTGTAATAAGGATGGGTCAAATGCAGAGGTCAAATTCACTATCACTAATTAGTGTCCTTGCAAAAACTACTAATTCTAATTCTTGTGATAACTATAGTTATCATAATATTATAACAATAGCCTCAGCTATTATGAAGTAACATTTACATGTGGAGATGTTTCTTCTATCTGGGCGTTGTACATTAACGCTCCAGGCTTAAACACTCGGAAAGAGGACTTAGAGCAGAAGGACTCTTCTTTAGAGTCACTTTATATAGTAACGGAAGTTTTGAGCCAATGAGAAGAGATTGCCATACTCTTCCACCAATTGATGGTTGGGGTGCTGCTGCTCTGCCAGTAAGCGACATTCTGATTGGTTGAAACAAGGAAGGAGGCTCCAGTGGTGGTGTAAGTGGATTTGAGGGCTTGGGAAAGAAAACAAGGACGCTAGTTAACGTTGTGTGGTGTTGAAGGTATGACATCTGTCTTTCTTACTTTCTTAGTGTGATTAACATACACACAATTATTTAAATTCCACATATAGAGTATGGCGCTCATGAAATATCCGGGTGACACTCAGTTAGTGTCATTTTCTGATGGTGGCAGACCGACCAACCAGACTAACTAACAACTAACCCAACTAACTCCTGTCGAGAGCCCGGTCTTTCGCGCAGCTGTTAGTCATGATAGCACAGCCAGCATTGGATAGTTAACCATAACCAACTTAGCGAGCGTATTATCACCGAATCTTCTTGCCTTTACATTATTTCAACCTCGCTAATGTGAACGGAAAATTGGTTAGCTTAGCTAGTTAGCTTTAGCACCTTCCTACTGTGGATGTAAACGACAGTGTTGAGGCAAAGCATGGTCAGGAAATAGAGCAATGTAATGTCTGACAGCGCTGCCTCCTGTGACAAAACAAAGTTTTCTCGTGGCTCACAAATACCAACATTAAATGATGTTAGCACAAATCCTTCGCTAATAAGTCAGCTCGCACTTGGCTTTATATAAACTAACCCCTGAGGGTCAAGAGCACATCAAAAATTATGATTTGTCCAACTAAAAGTATTAGAGTTACAACAATCTTTAAAGAAACATTGCCAGGTACTAGTAAACTTCTAATACTAATGTAATGCAATGTACTTTATTATATATCCCTTGACAACAACCCACTGGTGACCAAAATGCTTTACAAAATATCAGCATTACAGACAACACATGGTAAAAAATAAATCATAAACAATACTGGACAAAAATACAAGAGAATAAAAAAGTGAAATAAAAGAATAAAATGGGTATTAAAAGCCATTAGGAATAAATGTTTATTTTTTTAACATATCAAAGAGGCTTTTTCTGTCAAGTGATGGGTCAACAGGTATTTTTAGCTTACATATGATGCAACGGTCACATTTAAGTGGGAGACAATGGCTCCACAAAGATCCACACTCGTTTCCATAAACCTCTGTGCATCTAAAATTAGAGAAAGCAGTCAGTGAGCAAAGGTTGTTCATTCTCATTAACATGGGTGATTATAGAAAAGTACAAAGTAGAGCTTTCCAAAGCTATAGCCAGACTGGTTGTAAATCAAGTTTGAGAGCAATAGGCCTAAAAATTCAGCTGTGGACATAAATTAAGGAAGAGGTACTAGTATATCTTTATTTACTTTTCCAGAACCATATTCACTCATTCATCTTCTACCACTCTATCTTCTTCACGAGGGTCGTGGGGGTGCTGGTGCTAATTCCCAGCTGATAGAGTGCAAAAGCAGGGTACACCTTGACAGGTCACCAGTCATCACCGGCCCACATAGAAACACACATTTGTCCAATTCCTCCCTCATTTAGAGTGTCCTATTTGTCAATCGCCAAATCTGCATGTGTTTTGGCTGTCAGAGGAAACTATTTATAACAAAAGTGTTTAAAATTCCCCTCTCATAATGTAGGTGTTGATAATGGGATCCATCTCACCTGTTAACTTTCTGAGTTATGCTGCTCACAAACAGTCAGACAGAAGCAATAAAAACAGTTATATTCACATCACCCAATTCTCATGGGTAAATTACAGTGCACACATATACATATAACAGACACACACTGTCTTGTATCTTGTCTGCTTTCATTTTGTCATCCCAATGCATGTAAACAAATGTGCATTTACATACATTTTTTAAACTTTGTACAACTGAAATGTATTATTACTTGTGATCAATAATTTTTGTTTCCTATGTATCATCTACTTATAGAACACCAGATATAGACAACATGCATACATGACTAGTTGGCTTTTTGTTATAAATGTGGAACATATTGTTACCCCAAGGCAATAAATTGTATCCAAAATAATGTGCAGCGTAGACTGGGAAAACATTTATTCTGCATTTTGTTAAAAGTGCAGATGTTGTATTATCTGTACTACTAAAAAATATATGTAAGCTATGTCATTTTTCCAACAGAAATGTGGGTTTTGCAGCAAAAGCTTAAATCAAGTTTCTAAAGTGTCACGTTTCTGTTCTTAGGTGAGGGTATGGAGCACCCTGTACACAGAGGGGAGACAATGCCCATCGGACTGCATGACAGGTGACGTGCAGTATTATGTTGTTAGCCACGGTGATAATATGTATTCTTTTGCTTTATTGAGACATATTTGACTTAATTGCTCACGAGTCATGCCAAAAGCCAAAACAGAAGCTGTTTTTGCTTTTGCTGACAGCTGTCTTGAGAGTTTGATTTTCATTTCATTGCTTAAAGAACAAGTTTAGGCAAAAAGACTGACGGTACACCTTTCATCATTTATACTGCATACATTGTAGCACTCTTGGTATCAGCCCATAAGAGGAAATGATTTTCACATGGAATCGGAGTTATTAATCAGATAATCCCTGATTAGATTGCAAGTATGAAAAGCAGGATTGAGAACTACTACTAAGAGTCACAAAATGACTTGAAAAATATAATGTTTGTATCACATGAATTAATTTGTAAGATTCTTCCCCACTATAATATGTTAAATAAATGGCTTATATATCATTACCCCAGCAGTAGTTCTGAAACTCAGACAGCTATGTTGTGACCCCTGTTTTGCAAGGATTTTTAGCAGTTCTAGTTTTGATGTTGATTCTCAACAGTTAACACACATGATGTGATTACAGCATCCAACACATAAAAAAGTAGCCACTTAGTTAAGCTCTTACATCATCTTAGTCCCGAGCCTGAGCACTGAATTGATATTGTAGAATCTCAGAGCGTTCTGCTTCACACTCATATCTTTATCCATTGTGCTGCTGCCTAGTTCCTGTGACAGATGGGCTGACACATTTGCCAGTTTTTCTCTAGTGTAAACAGTTTTTAGTTTGACTGTGAACATGCAACTGAAGATCTGAGGAAAAAGTCAGATGCAGTAAACCTCTTGACTGATGTGTAAATTGAGTTGTATAATAAGCATGCATGTTTCTCATATGATGAGCATTTCACATGTGACTTTACACAGAATAGCCATTTGCTCTATGTCGGCCATGATTCAGCTTACCTAAACGCAAAGGCTCCCATCACATATTTCTGTAACCTTCTCTGTGCTCCGTAGCTCACAGAAATTTCCTGAATCTGAAACTGATTTGTCTGTTGAGTTGATGTGTTTATCTTTCGTTCCTTTGCAAAACCATCTGACATGATGTTATTTCTAACTTTACAGATCATTGCTCAGTTTATGTTGCCTTTAGTCATAAATTGATCCAAATCTAAGAACATTGTAGAAGACTATCTTGCATTATGTCAGTATTATAAATCAGAGCCACTGTAAATGCAGTATGTTCACTGCTGTTTTTTTGCCGCAGATGTTACACAGGATGGTAATATTGTATCAGAAAAGTATGGGTTCATAGAAAGTAGTGTGACAAAATGGTTTTGCACATTGGCTTTTGCTGAAATGGGGATTTATATTTTTGTAATTAGTTGACTGAAATTGAAATGAACATCAACAATCAGTGTTTAGTTCATAATCATATGTGGTGCACAGTGAATGACTTTTCAAATTATTGTTATATTTGAACTAGGGCTACAACTATTATTGGATTATTAATCAATTACTAAATTAATCCTCATCTATTTTGACAACCAATTAATCAGTTTGAATGTTTTGTTCAATAATTAAAACAAGCTTTCTGACTTTTCAACTTTTTAAATGTGAATATTTTCTGATTTGTTTGCTCCATATAACAAAGAAATCATTAAAACGGAATAGTTTTGGTTTGTTTACAAACAAGACATTCAAGAACATCATAATTTCCACTTTATGGACATTTTTTTGGACCAAAAAAGCACTTGATTAGAGCGACACCATGTTGTATTTCAACCTTAGAATATCGTAGTGAGGGTGACCTGACTCTACTGTTGGACTAGTAAATAGACATTGCTAAACATAGTGCATTGGAGCTTGCTGTGTGTCAGATGGTGTTATTAAAGTAATTTTGTTCCCTGTTCATATTCGGAATTCAAAGTTATTCATATAGTGGAGCGTTATTTTCCCCCTGAGTGTTATAGTTAAATGCTTGCTGAAGACTTTGCTTGAGTTCTCTAATTCTCCAACTAGAAACACTCAGAGAGAGTGCAGACCTCTGCCAAGCAATGAGAAAGCATCCTTCAAAAAATTCCTAGATCCAGACGGCAATTTTGGTCCATCACCATCTGTTCCTTCCCCCATTACACTCTTTTCCAGAAGATTTCATAAAAATCAGTCTATAACATTTTGAGTTATTTTGCTAAAAGACAGACAAAAAAAAATGCTTGCAAAAACATAACCTCCGCACCAGAGTACCATTAAATTGCCACAAGGTGGCAGGGCATGGACATAAATGACTGACGTGCTGCATGTGTGTCACATGATCAGGCTTTGCAGCGAGTGCTAACTATCACATCTTTTTTGGTCTCCTAGGAAGGCTTATACTACTCTCAGAGTAAAGCTCCATACTTGGATAAACCTATTTATCGGTCATATTCAGGAACCTAAATGCTTGAATCTGAAGTGAAGGAATGCTCTTTTTTAAAATGAGTTAATTATTAATTGAATACAATGGATTTTGATACAGATGAGATTCCTCTTTATACATTTTTGTTTTTGGCAAAATAAATTGACTGTCTTATTAATTGTCATCAAAATTACTTTTTTACGCAAGTTAAAATGTTCTTATATCTCTGGTTGGCTGGCTGTTTACATTATTATTTTGGCTGTACTTGGGCTGAAAATGGTAATTAGTTCATTACTTCATTTGTTCTAAGTTAATTAGTTCTTAATATCATACATCTTTCCTTCAATTCTACAACCACTGTAAAATTGTGCCATTTGGGTTTCTGTTGTTATCAGAAAATAATAGATACTTTAACTTCCATTTTATTAATAAAATTATAAATTTTTTTGTATTTTTGTACAGTTGTTTTTGTAAGTCAAAATAGTTTATGTGCTTCTGCTTCCTATAGTGTATCATCCTTTTTATGTCCTTCTTCATCCTTATATCCATCATATTTCGATGGCAGGCAAAGGGCTGTAATCACAACTCCATTAACAAGGTGGCACTGTTGCTTAGCTACTGGGCTATTCACAGAACCTGACAGAGTGATAGAAAGGCAGGGCTTCTTCCCCCTCCTGCCACGAGACAACAGTGAATGCAGCAGGGCAAGCAGTCGTGGTGGATGCAGTCTATTGGCTTCTCCGTCCTGCTGCTAAAATCACAACCCTGACTGTAGCCTGCGCTGCCTCTATCAGTTTATTTCTATACCTGCTGCTGCTGCTCTCCCTCCCCCTTAAATGGTGTGGGCAGAGTAGGATGGAAGACTGCATCGGAAACCTTTTCATGGAAATGGTCTTTGCTGTTGGTATTGCTGTAGCACCATTCTGGTGACAACAACATGCCGTTGAAATGGAAAAGCGGTTCTCCTGTCAGCTGGAAATTCCCAGTGCCAGTTCTTAAGACATCCAGGTCCTCACCCCTTTCACCTGCATACATGTGAGTAAGATCTACATAGCATTTACACTATGCTGCTGTAGAGATTGATTATTTTGGCTTTCTGATTTGCATGCATATATATATTTTTTAATGATTGTGACATAATTTTTGTTGCAACCTTATTTTGGAAGAATGCATTTGAGCCGTACAGTGTGTCAGGAGATTTTCTGTGTCCAGCATGCATTTATTGGTTTGCTGGTAGAGCACTTTGCTTATGGGCAGATGGACTCATTTTGCAGCTTGTTTGGACATGGCAAGCACCACATCTCGACTCTTGCCCTCTCCCTGTGGCTATGTTGATTTGGGAACAGAGACCCAGCAGCTTGGGAGGAGCCTGCCTTTGTCAGGATGTCTGGCGTGCCCTGGTTTAGAAGCTATTGTCATCTGCTACTGTTCAGAGGGGGGGAAGGGTAGAATGGGAGTGCTTCATACAGCCTCTCGCCATCCTCTCTCTTCACCCCTTTTCCCCCCGGTGTCTTGTTTGACTTTTAATCAGTAAAATGACTTTGGCACAGAAGAGTGACACAAAAAACCAGTGTTGTAGACAAGTGACTATCGCTGAAAACTCAGATGTACTTTCATAGGCTAATGGGATGGATTTTTAATGGTGTATTTATATAATTTACAATTATAAAGCAGTTTTACTTATTAGTTTACTTTTTTACCTTTTACTTAGTTGGAGTATTTATTTCAGACTGCACCACAACAAGAAAAACCTTTTCTGTAAGTTTTTTTTCACATTTTCATTGAAATTTCATTGACCACCAATGAAACGTCTTATCTGTAACATGGCTAATTGTAAAATACAATAATTGCGTCTTCTGTTGACCCACCTTCAAGTCCCCAAACCCCACAGATATATCAAATGAATGATATCACTTTGTATGATCTGTACAGAATGACGCAGTGCTACACTGTTGACATAATTGAATTGGTAATTATGAATTTAATCTTTCTTTATCCAAGTCAGTTTACCTGGAACCTTTTGCCTCACACAGATACATTTATTTAGTTTCTCATCTAGAACATGCCAAATAAAACTTCGGTGTGTCCGCTAATCATTTTAAGGAGCTTGCTCAAAGACTCCTCAGAAGGGAGGGCACACCGTCCCTCTGCAAAACTTTTCCTGTTGTCACAGTTTGTAGATCAAACTGGGTTTTATATCTTTAATTTTATATATTTTACTGGCTAAACTATGGCATAACAAGTGAAAGTGGAAAAGGGTGAACTGACATTTTCATTTTAATCTCCTCAGTTGAAAACTTACTTTGACTTATTTACTGTCTTGTTGGTCCTTTGGTTTCTCCATGTGTGTCACCACAGATTCATAAAGTGTTTTTTTCTGGTAAATGTTCTTGATGGAAATGAAGCTAGTTTTGTATCAGTTTTATCACTTATTAATCAACCCTTTATTCTTAAGCATCACGATATTGTAGTTATACGAAGTGCTTATATGGCTGTATTGGGGTTCTATATGAGTTGTAGGTAGCAGCCACGCACTGTATATTATTTTATGGTACACTGAAATTGCACAAATGACATCCCTATGTACTTAATCTCTTTTTTCACGCAGCTTTTTTTTTTCTCTTTAAAACAAAATTGAAAGATACGTTTCTTGCAACAACAACCCAGGAGTCATAATTTCAAAATCATTGCACATCATGTGCATATTTCCTGCTAATAATAAATAAATGCAACAAAACCAAGTCGGGAAAAAAAGTGTTTTTTAGCTTTGCCGACTTAGTGTTTACTGAGTTAATGCTGTAAGAAAATAAAATACTTGGCTGAAATAAATAGAATGTCTCAAAACAGGACACAGCCAAATGTGAGTCTTTAAATTAACATACTTCAAATGAAATGGAAGAAAGTTGTTTCAAAACCCCCTTTAAAACAATGATATGCAGAACTTCCAATACTTTTTGGCAAATTGGCAACAGCCACGTTCAGCTGTTTCTATTCATCAAGCCAGTAGAAATATGACAGTTCTGGGAGAGAAAACTATTTTTAAAATTGTCTTCACAAATAACTATATATCGCTATCTAAATATTTATCCCAGCCCTAATAAATTGTCTATTTACAGCATTTACTTTAATCATTTGGACAACTCTAGTAATGAAAGCGTACATGTTTTTACGTTGTCATTGCAGATGCTTTTATGTCTTCGTAGCATATAGTGTAAGTGCATGCTGGTGAGTGAAGCACATTCAAACCACAAAGCTCCACCTTACTCTGCCGAGTGTGGCTCTGCCCCATTAGACCTTCTATTTTGAAACATGTATGTTGTAAGAAGTGTTTTTAAGCATGCTGATATTGGGCCCCAATTATAGGTTACTCTGTGGTCAGGGAGAACTCACCCTCTGTAGGCCCTTTGAGTTGTGCATCTGTCTGTTGAGCTTCAGAGGAATTTTTAACTTGGTATGCTGGTAGGGTATTTTTGTATACAGTATGTATTCAAGTGCAGTAAATTGATGGATGACAGGTGAATTTTTGGAATATCTGATATATATAATTCACAAGGAATTAAGATATGTTTAGAAAATGTACTTTACTGTTTTGAAACCACCCTTATCTATATATAGACTGGTGAACTGCCTGTGGTGCAGATTTCAAACTAACAGGGATGGTAAAGTTTCCCTGCCAGTGTGCCCTATAGAATAATTATTGATGTGATCTGTTATTTCACAAAAGAATTCATGAAATTAATGTCATCCCTCATCTGACAATGGTTTAATGTTAAGAACTTAATATGTGTGAATGCAGTCTTAATTTGTCACCTTGAGGACATCGTGGTGAGCCAACAGCCTAAAGGGCGGCAATAATTCCACTCCTTTTTTACACCTTAAGCATTTTCATCTCATGTCCCTTTTCTCTCTCCATTGGTACCATTCTACTCCGTTTTTCAAGGACAATCCAAAAGAAACAGATGTTGCACATTTGACCCTCATACTTTACTGAAGCAAATTAGAGTCTAAAAATGATATATCAACTGCCAGCCCTTGGTTCTATAAGTTTAGACCTAAAAGTTAATGCCAATGTGACCAGATTAATTTCTGTACAAAAGCTTTCAAAGTTTGTTTGACAGACTTGTGCAAATGCCTCGCATGCCTCATGTGGCTGTCAAATTCTTCTGCGCTGCTGTTAAATCCTCTGTGGCACTGCTGGGAGACATTTTTCCCAGTATCCATCCAATTGGTTTATATAAATTTCTTTAAAACCTACTTCATTGTCAACCTGGAATCATTTGTCTATTCAATACTAATTGCAGAATCAAGCTGTTTTGACAGCTGACTTAAAAATGAATAGCAACTGAATGCTCTGAAAGGTTTTTAATTTATTTTTACAACATGTATTTTGAATTTCAACTTCCATTGACAAAATGGTTATAAATAGATGAAACAGTGGAATTCTCCCCAAGGGCCTCTCCAGGTACAGGATAGTGATTTGTGTATGTGTTAATTGGACAGAGGGATGATATACCAGTGAACATGGTAAAACTACAGCAGTAGTCCCAGCTATCATATTTTAATGGCATACAGATAATGCTGGTGTCTATCAGCTAAAACGTTGTGCAGATGAAACAGTCTGGTCTGAAATGAAAACATCACAGGAAGTGAAGAACTTAATATGTACTCTGATCATAGTGATGTGATACAACGTATGATCATTTTTTGTTAATATTTTCTTTGAGCTTTCCTGGAAAAGCAAAACTGAATACTGACTACACAGTTCCTCGGAGCAATACATGTGTCATTGTTTGTAAATAAGGCCAGTATTGTGTCAAAGATTTTGATATTTTTGGTGCCCGAACTTCATGTACACGCATGCACATGATGCAATAGTTACACTTGGCCTGCTACTGGAAAAATTATCAGCCTTATAGCCTTGTAGTGAAGCTTTTAATTTACCTGCCCTTTGGAACGGACATTAAGTTCTTGCTGACTTGAGGCCTTTCTGTACAAAATGCAGTAGCCACCCAGGGATAATTTATTTTCACTGAAAAGCTAGAGGGGAGGTACAGTCAGTCTGGCTGGCAGAGCATCAAGTGAGTTCATTCAGGTGAAACAGTCATGTCGGTGCTCATCTCACACACACAAACACATATGAAGAAACCATTTCAGATCCAGAAATAAAATTGTGACTTGTAAAATTAAAGGGTGTTAAACTTTAAAATTCTTCTTTAGGTCAGAGCAACTGAACTCTTCAGCCCATCCATCTTTAAACAACACTAAATTATCCCTGCTAATTGCCATTAAAGTTTCTTCCTTAATATAATTGGACTGGTATAATGGAAGGTGCACCCCACACAAGGTAATGGTAATTGAAAACATATAAAATATCAATACTACTGACCTTTAAGATTGTGCTGCATTGTAGTTTAAATGCAAACAAGAAGGGGAAAAAAATAAAAAATGCACTGTTAATGTATGCTGCATCAGCAAGTGCCTGCATTCTAAGGCAAGAACCAGTTCTTCACTCTGTTCTGAACACAGCCATGACTGCAGTTAATTCTTTGAAGTAGAGGACACTGCATGTGCAATCATGTGTTGGGACAATTTTTCAGTGAGATGGATGCTGTACATAGCAGGCTGCTTCAGCAAAAATTTTTCAGATGGTGGTTGACCTATGCATATTTGGCATTGGTGTTAAGATTATGGGAGCACCATAGGAAGTTATCCTCCCTGTTGGGCATCCCTGGTTCCAAAACAATGCTGCTGGCACTCATATTTGCTTCCTGACTGGATCTTATCACAATGTATCCCTCCGTATTCCTCATGCTGCCATCACATGATGCTCTTTCCATGAAAAAAGGAAAAAAAATGGCGTCGGTCTTGACTTTTAGTGGTAAATACAACATGGATCACATGTTGTGACAACGTCATATGTATCTGCAGGTTTGTTCATATGGACATGTCAGATATGGAGCTAAAACATTCACCAGGGAGGTGATTGTTTTCTGTTTTAACCTGTAATTTTAAGATGTAATGAAGACATTATTAGTGTGGATGTATCTTAAGTTGTATACATAACAGCTTTGTCAGTATTTCCTCAAGTCTGGTAAGTGATTGAATTCTTTCTTCTGAACTTTATGATGAGACAAAAGGAAATTAATATCTCTACTGAATAGATATGCTTACATTTTCCTGCATGTCCCTCTCCATTCTAATGATCCACATATAGTATTCTCGTATACTTATTGAGAAATAAATTTAAGATTGCAGAACTGCATCCTTTTCCAGACTTTATTGCTTCTCATTGTGTGTAGGGGGAAAGGAAACAGCTCTTTATTATAGAAAAATAATGCTGCCAGGAAGGTGAAAAAGCCCGAAATATGAAGCAGCAGCCTAACCTTGGTATGTTTGTGGAATGCAATAATCATATGGCTGTAGTCCATTAGACAAATGCTGTAAATCTAGGAGACAGTATATATATAACATGTATTTGTGGGGATAAAAAGTCCCCAACAGCAGAGAGCAGGTTACTGTCATGACTGAGCTCATTGTTTTAACTCTGCCATAGGGGGTGATGATGCACTATTGTCTGTCATTGCTCTCCTTCAAAGGAGTTTTCCCGTGAGACACGGCTCACATCACTTGAGAGGTTTTCAAAGAGGTGGCTCTGTTTAGTTTTCATGCACCTTTTAACCCATTTATTTTATTATAATAAGTTGACTGGATTTAGTCGTTGTACAGAGCAAACCAGCTATACATATAAAATGTCGGTACTCCCCTTGTTGTTGCCCTATCAAAGCCACTGCTTCTTAATTGTCCCTTTTTTTTGTTCCCAGACTCTTCCTTAGTTCCTGCTGAAACAGACTAGTCTGGCCTAACCATAAGCATCTAGAATGTTGTAGTAACCTTTAATTTGTTGGGTAATGCAATTTGTACATAACTTAGTCCATGAGAAATGGGCTGCAATCTTTTTTTTACTGGCAATATATATTCTGCTTGGGGTGTCTGGCATTTTTTTTCTGAATATGCTTTCTGCCTCCAGAAGTTGTGAAGTAGGGATTGTAACTGAACCTATAAAGAATTTGGCTGATACAGACTTTATCATCCAGTACATCATCATGTCCAATAGCTTTTAACCGACCACAAAGATGCTAACACTGATCAGGGATAAACCACATAACAGTTCTGCAAATTCATTCCTGATCTTTTCTTAGAAGTTGAGACATGGTTTATTGGACTTGTAATAAAAATTTCACCTATCCTTTAACACGAGTGTCGGAGTATTTTCCAAGGTATGTGTTTTGGGTACTTTGCTTCAGAAAACATAACATTGCTCTTTCGGATGGTCAGAACCTGAGACAGAAAAATTTAGTTTCTATCAGTGCAGGGCAAAACATGACAAGACAGCTAAGCTGCACTCATTAATCTTTTAAGACTCTACCACTATCATCCCTTGGGAAAATGCCAAGTTGACTTTAGCTTCTAAACTGTCATTGGTGGAAGGATGTTTTTAAGCTTTCCATTGACATGATGTGACTGGATAGATTGCTGCTCTTGTTACTTAACTACTTATTTTTCAGTTCTTCCCCTGCATCTTAATATTCACTCCATCCCCTTCTGTGTCCTAGCCCTGCTCATATCTAAATGAACGCAAATTATAATAACATAGTTGCTCGTGTAAAGTGTCACTAACATTAAAATAGGATCCACAGGATTCCTTTAATTTGTCCTTTTCATTGTAGTACTTACAGTATATGCTCAAGTGGCCCAGATTTAAAACACACCTAAGCACTGCGTTCAAATTAGTCATCTGTTGAGTTAGTTTCCTGTACTATTACTATTTGTGCTTAGTTAAAGATTACTATTTACTGGTACAGTGAATATGTCGGCCAACTCTAAATGTGATTGGGGTTCGAAGATGTAGTGTAGAAGCATAAGATAAGCTTTTGTTTTCTTATAAAACAGACAGAGACCAGTGTTTATTTGGGAGAAGATTAAGTTTTGCACCAGGCAGTGCTGAGTGGCTCCAAATATTTTTATTATATAATTCTTATCAAGCACAAACAATAAAGTTTGTCATTGTTGTCTTTTGACAGCAAACTTTTGTGTGGGATGCTGTAGCTGTTTTATTCTTTGTTTCATCCCCGCAGCCACCAACACTCCTTTGTGGTGTGGACTACCCACTCTCTGCTCGCTGCGTGTCCGACTTACCACCTGACAGGGTAAATGTACCAGTAAATTTCCTGTGCTGTTTCTCTATGTGATTGTGGCCGCTGTTTGCACACCATGCCAGTCTCTCAGCATTAAGTGGTGGTGGTTTTCTCAAATTCCTACTCGGTGTGGTCCATGATCGTCTCCTTGTAAAACGTACCTTATTACTGATCCCATCTGCTCATTTTATTTTGATTATTTTTCAAGCATTACTCATCAATATTTATGTGTAATTTTTCGAAGCATGTCTCAGGTGGATCATAATTATACCTAGTTTTCCTGATCTGTTGTGGTGTTAGCTGTAATCTCCATGTTTCTGTGCTTGTTTTGTTGACGTTTTGTCATTGGTCTTCATACCTGTTCTTGTACGGCATGTGAAAGATTTAATTTTGACCCTCTCTAATGTTTATCCATGATACACATCGTATGTTTTTGTCCTGAAAAAAGACTGCGGCCGATTGTTATCTGCTTTAGTCTTGGCACTTGGTTCTTGATCCTTTTGTGGCGTTGTAACAATATTTCGGCGATTTACTCTTTTTGAAATCGGTCTGTGGATCACAGTGACTGTACTACTATTTTATCAAGTCTGGTCTTTTTAAAAGTGTAAGTACAAGCCAATAATTGCTGCCATAGTTTTTTGTTCATTGTTGTTAAGACTGTTTGATTCTCATATCCCTCTGCACCACTGCAGCTGGAAAAAACATGATATTTTGAAACTGACAAATTGACAATACCATTACATCCCTATTATATAAATAGTACACCCAACGATGATTTGTCTTTTTCAAGGGCTGCCTGCTCACAGGTTGGTTTAAAAACACAAATACTGTAATACTAAGCAAGTCATTTTTGTAAAATAAAATTTCATTAGTACTGTTCCAGTTCTTATCTGAAAATCAAGTCTGATGCCACATTCATTGAATATTAGAGTAGTTTGACAGTGCAGATTGGGTGTAATATTTAAAGTCTGTTTTCATGTGTAAAATGACAATTTGTAGGCTACATTGTGGTTTGTTGTGCTTCTATCTGTCACCTCTTACTACAAACAGTCCAAGTTCATCACCATGTCCTTCACCAACATAGGCTTGACATCAAAATGCAGTCCAAATCGTTGGTTATGACATATCCTGAGACAGCATGTGACAAATGCTTGACGAGTGTCGTGATTAACACACTGTCGTAAAGTGTTTCTTTCACACAAATGAACGTAATACTTGAATGGCTTACTCTATTACCCTTGAAGCTTTGGGTCACACCTGCCATCTTTTCACATTAATTCTCTGTGGAATAGTCACAAGTTCACAAATGAAGGTTTATCTTTTTACACATTTCTGTTTACACAGCACAAGGGATGCCATTAGGAAAAACTACAGAGGTTATAAAATGCACAGAAATATCATTATCCCATGAATTTTTACTTGTTTCAGTCTGTTAAAGAGTATCAAATGGATTCCTGTTGAAAAGTACTGTTTCTGTTACATTTCCACTTTATGAAAGAAAAAAGAACTTCAATTTGCTGCTGTCATCACTGGCATTGTTTGACTCCAATAAGTAAAATACTATTTTTTGATTTTAGCTAGAGGCTACATTTAAACATGGAGAGTGTCTAATCTGTGTAATTCACTTTGAATATATATATATATATTTTGCAAACTCATATCTATTGTGTTAAATGGTAAATTGCATTAATATCACACTTTTGTCCAGAGGGGTCTCTCAGCCACTTTTTCTCACAGTAATTGCAGCAAAAGCCAGTTGGGCTCGTTGCTGCTTAGTCCATTGGGATCAATTTAGGGTTCAGTATCTTCACATGCTCTATGACATGTGGACAAGAGACACTGGGCATTATCAGTGGATGACCTATTATATGGCCAGAGCCACTGCCACCCCAGGAGGATATGGTCATTTGTGGGACTAAACTAGGTCAGGGTCTTGGAAAAATACCAGGATTCATTCTGTGGGTACAGTGAATTTCCACATGAAATCCACCAACTACTGCAGTATTTGACCTGGCACTGCTGGTTGTTTCACTAGTAGGTGTCAAATCACATATTTTGTCTACACATTTATTGACTTATTATTCTGAACCCAACTGTAACTGCAATATAATTTTTGATATACATTTTGAAAGGAGTTACTGTAGTTTTATTAGCTAGCTAGTAATCATTGATTTCTGATCATTGTTGCTGAAATGCAGAAAAATGTCTCGTAGCAGTTATCTATTACTTTGTATGTATTTATTTGAAATATAGTGAGTAGTTTGTTTATTTTATTTAATGTAAAATAATTTCTTTTAGTGACCTGTTTGTTTTTTATTGACTTTTTTTATTTTAATATATGAAAACAGCTAATCATTCTTTAGACCACTAGAGTTGACTCCTTGAAGGCAATTTGAAGACACTCACTGTCACTCATTGTCTACCGCTTTATCCTCCACTGAGGGTCGTGGGGGGCGCTGGTGCCCAACTCCAGCTGACATAGGGCGAGAGGCAGGGTACATCCTGGGCAGATCGCCAGTCCATCACAGGGCCACATAGAGACAGACAACATTCACTCTCACATTCACACCTATGGGTAATTTAGAGTGTCCAGTTGGCCTAATTTGAAGAACAGTGCCTTTATTTTTTTCTTTACCCATTTGACTCAGGCTTACAAACCTGTAATGACAATTTGTCTAACAATTACACTCCCATCACCCAATATGTAGTGTCACTTTAAAATGTCCTCTGTCCTACTTTGCAAAAGCTAAAATTAGATGGAAGTGTGTGTTTTTTTTAACCTTTTTGAAGTTAAAGAAAACTTCCTTCTCCTTTCTCCTAATAGATCCCTCGTGGAGGACGACGACGCTCACATGAAAGTTGCTCTGGGCTATGGTGATATGGGCATTTCTGCTCACCTTCAGGCATCAAAGACTGGCAACACTCGATTTTTCACAAGCAACACACACAGCTCAGTTGTTCTTCAGGTGAGAGTTTTCTATTTTCTAGGGATTCACTATAATGTTTAAATTTCTCTTAAATGTAAATTTATTTTCTTTGTCTTCCTGGAATTAATGTCTTTGCTATCTCAACTACCTAGACTATAAAGTTTTAACAGACCGTTACATGGATTTCTTCATCTAATTTAATACTCTAGATTAAAGGATGTGAGTAGCAAGAACCATTTGCGATTTGACCTCTGTCTCAATCGACTGAGAGAGAGGACAGGATGGATATTATGATTTGTAGTGATCACATTGTTGTATCTTGTACAAAATGTAATACTGACAAAGAGCATAGCATACTCTTTGCTGAGGTGTAGTCGCACTTTACGTCTTACCATGCTAATGTTAACCATCCTAATCAAAAAAGAATAAAATGGATCCAGCATACCAGAGAACTGAATAATCTATCAAAATTATACCAGTATGCAGAAGCAAGCTGCTTCAGCATGTTACCACTTTGCATATATAGTAGTTACGATCGTGCTGAAGTCGTAGTGAGTGCTGGCTTTGCTTTGTTTGTTGCTGCCACAGCAGTGTCTGCCTTTCATCACCAGCTTTCATTAGAAATGATTGGCTGTTGGCTGCTTTTGCTGCTCATTAATCTTGGTGTCAGTGCGCAGTAATGGAATGATAATGATTTTTCTAGGCCATCCTGAAATTATTCTGATTCTCTGATAGTACAATCAGTCTTAGTTAGCGGGTGCACTTCAAAGCAACCCACCTAAATACTCAACATTTATTATTACAGTAGTCTTGCACCTGTTCTTTTATCAGATGTGGTTGTCTATGAAATCCAGTGTATCGATAAGTGAGTCTGCAAAGTAAGTAGTTTGAGGTCTACAACAGAAGCTCAAATTGTAAATGTGGAAGTACCCA